>NW_019379723.1:243253-377605 GCF_000648655.2 Copidosoma floridanum
ATATAAATATGTTTAATTATTATAACTATCACTATTCTTGTCATTATCATCATCACTGCTGCTTTTAAAGCGACAGACTCCTGAACGGAGACAGAGTAACGCAACACTTAGCCTTAACAAAGCACACTGTGATCATTGCAAAATTGTAAGAAGATTTGGTTAGATGTAATGGTTATAATTTTTTGTAACAGTAAGAAAAGTGTTCTTAAGTTCTAAAGAGTAATGAATCAGTATGATAAGCATACGCTTTTGTTTTGAACTGCTTTAGTGTTAGCAAGTGATGCAGTCTTGTCACCTTATTTTATAGTACAGTATAAGTAACAATACATTGACTGCTATACAAAGCAGCTGAGATACATTTATATACATACACACATTTAACTATCCAACTGTATTCTTGCACAATCATGGCCAGTCTATCATCCTCAAGTTTTTAAAGAGTATGATTCTTTGCAGGTATAGCACTAACACTGTGTGAGCATTCAGTATAATAGGGTGGTTATAAGTCCTGTTGCACTTTGACATGATTTTTTTGTATATTTGATTTATCATTACCACATTAGGTAGAGTAGAGAAACATTCCTGAGCTGTGTTTTTTTTATGTATATTTTTAGTCTTACGGAAATTAAGAGTTAAGCTTTATGGGTGCTGTATAGTGTATGGAGGAATTTTTCTAACTTTGTCTATTTCGTTAAGCAAAATTCTGCCGATTTTTTTCTTAAATATTTAGTCACCCGATTCATTATATTAGCCACCTTGCAATTAAATATCTGGTTTGTCCAGCCAGATCGAATAGACAGTGAGTAAGAGGCATGAGGATGCTTGGCCATGTTAGCACTCTATGGAGATTACTTTTAGTTAAAACATTCTATGGCTATCTAATATCAATGACTAGTTATCATCATCTTTTTTTCATACGTTCCGTATTTTTTAATACATGAGTTACTTACCCAGTTAAATATGCTTACGCACATCTAGTTCTTGCTTACTTTTCTTTAGTACGTAGACTTTCTAGCAAGCGTTCTACATATTTTTTTTCTAAATTAAAATAGAAAAAAGCGCCGTTACAGTGTAAGTGATATAACGTTCAACGTATGCTTTCAGCATGCAGTATTAGTTATAAAAACTAGAAAACAGCTATTTACGAGCTTTTTTTTAATTTTACACTCACTTTTACTGGTATTCACGTACTGCAGTCACACAAATGCGACTTTGTGAATTTGTGCATCACGCAACCTAGACCAAGAGGACTGCTGCAAATGTGTAACACTATTGTTAAATAATAATACTACTATCTTGGTTTTATGAGATCTGAATGGTCCAGTGATTCCATCTAAGACTAATCTCAGACTTTAGAAAGTACTATCAATATAAAACTACATGTAATGTAGAAAGTTCAAACATTGAAGACTTTAATTGAGGTCTTTTTCTAATGATCCTCATTTGCAGCTTAGTATTTATTTGTGCTTACGATATTTAAGTTATAAAAGTTTGTTAAGTACAATCTTCATGCGATTTTTAATTCAAAGTTTAGTATCCACTTTTATGCTAAAGATACGCAACATTATGAGCCTAAATAACCTTATTTAATCAGATGTACTGCATTTGAATTAATTAAATGCAAATTCGTGGTAAAATTGGTTCTCTTAAATTAAATAATAAGCACAAATATATTTTTTCAAATGTTATGAGTTTAAGTTTTAGTGCATGCCACTAGTCTTGCTGGAACAACTATATTGAATCTATATACCCATACACAACTCACAATTACTACCTTAACACATTGTACATAAAGCCAGGGCATGCTCCGTGGGTGGAACTAAAGAAGAACAAAAACTCTTGGCCTACTGAAGTAAATAGCATACTTCTTTAAAAACAGGGAGTTCTACTACCTTGGTTTTAACCCTTTTAAAAACTTGATTTTCAAAAAAAATCTAGCACTGGTCTTCGTGGGTCAGCATGTCACTAATGAACATACCGAAATCAAGAACGCCAATACATAACTAGTACCTCAGGTGGTAACCTGTCAGAAAGAATTCTCTGGCATTTCCGAGACAGTAAAAGCCCAGGTAACTGTCACAAGCCCCACGGATTCCGGGAAGGAGCAATAAAGACGCTATTCCTGGGCAGCAGGGACTGTTTGATGTTCCATGGCCATTTTCAGGTAAAACACGAAAAGCAATTGTGTCAAGTATTGGCAGCACCACCACCAGTGAGAACAGCAACGTCCTTATCTTCTGTAATAAGACGCACGATAAGCTTGAATCCATGAAACACATTAGTGCAGAGCTAAGAGCGAAGCAGAATGAAGAAATTGAGCAAGTTAAACTTGCAACAAATAAGGGTAAATAACGCTTTAAGCTATTACCAAAAAGTATAGAATTACTGATAATCCCTTTTAAAATAGTTAGAAAGCTACGTTTAAACACCCAAAAGTAGCTGAGATGACTAAAAAAGTTATTCTTCATAAAGAAGTAAGCTATACTAAATAATGAAAGAAGTGCTTTAAGTTTACAGAATTCAGAGAAACAAAAAAGAGAAAATTTTTGTTGGCATGAGCAAAAAAAATTCTGAATATAGCTTTTAAAAAAATCGTATGAACAAAGTAACATAGGAGCCCCTCAGAAAGCCCGGAAAATGGCAAGGAGCTGTTAACTCAAAAGAGAAGAGAACCAGTGATAGTGAGAAAGAAAAGATTCCTCTTAGTCATAGAATCGCCAAAAGAAAGCCATAATACGGTGATATAAGTCCTGGTAAAGGTTGGAGTAGCGCAAACCTTTGATGGCGTATGTAAATCGATACGGGTGGGCTTAAGCTCCCGTACAATAGAAGCACTGATCCACAGCATTGTAGCCACCAAAAAAAGGGACTTGCTTCTGAAAGCAAAGCAGTTACTGACATAAGAAAATTTACTTGACTCGTAAAAGGGGCAGTAGTGATCCAAGAAATAGAAATCGCTACTGCATTAGAAGTTATACTTAAGATCTAAGATTTAGACAGTATTATTAAAGAAGAAGAAATCTAAAAATCCATCAAGAAAATTGTCAAAAAATGTTACCAAGACGTAAAAGTTTAGTTGCTCAAAGCAAACGCTAAAAGTCAAACAATGGTGCTTATAACCTTTAATAGAACAGTAACCAAGAAAATCGAAAACGCAGGCCAGGTTAATATTCGCTTCGTCTCCTATCGTAGTAGTGAAAGGCTAGTTTAAATAGTGTGTTTTAAATGTCTGGGGTACGGACACGTTTCTCAATACTGTAAAGAAGAGACCGATCTCAGCTTTGCTTTACATATAGAAGCTACAACAATCGCAAAAATGATTGCACTAATATGGCAAGGTATCTCCGTTGCAAGACAAGGAGCAAAGAAAACAAAGCCAGCAGTAAGAGCTGCCCAATCCTCAGACAAGCACTTAAAAGCAAGAAAAAAGGCCTATTTGGCGCAATAGTAAGGTAGTTGATATTTTAAAGCAATGTTAGTTAATGTGGACCTATGCTGCGCTAAATATACTTACTTATCAGCCAGAAAAAGCATCAATCATCAAGTGCCGCTTGCCAAAATGCAGCCTTATGTGGAGCGCTAGATAAGAGTGCTGGTCTTCAGGGACGCTAAGTCCTTTTCAGAACTGGAGAGGATTGTCGCTTCTAGCAAATGGTAGCCAGACTGATCGTTAATACTAGTACTACTACTACTCCCGGGTCCAGGGTGGTGTTTTCACTAGTTTCTCCATACCGGGCGCTTCCCCAGGTGACAGATAGGGGCATCCTCTTAAAATATGAGGTGACGATGGGCAGCTGGGGTGGCTCTCTTTGGTGGTGGTCAGGGGCGTGGATCTGGGGGCGTGTGTGGCGTTGGCGAGTGTATCTGTGGCGATGTGGACGGGGGACTAGTGCCCCATGTCTTCATCGGTGTAAATAAATATGCCGGCTCTGCTTGTGCTCCTTGTTCTTCGCTTTTTGCTTCTTCCGTGGGTGGCACTCCATTGCTTGATGCAGGCCAACAAAAACTAGCACCCGCCGTGTATAGGAGTAAGCGGTGGCTAAAACATTCTTCTCAGATACATGCATCACACACTCTCAATAAACAAACACAGAGACACTTACGGATTATTCTGGGTTGCGTGCGGCTGGTCCTTTTCCAGGCTTGCGTTGGAGGCCTGGCGGCGGGTGAAGCCAGATAATGAGGCCTAGGTAAGTCTGGGTAACCACATCTGATATGGCTGTACGCCTCATAAACAAAAAAAACGTGGTGGGCCGACTAATCTAGGCTTACTACCACTGAGAAGGCTATATGGCGGCACTTTAGTGCCTTACGTCAGCCCGTTTTGTTGGGTAGTCTGCACGATCGTGGGACTGTACACATGCCGCTCGTCTTGCTAGGATGGATGTTGTGTACCAACATATACATACATTTCTCACGAACACCAATTTTACACTTGTTACTCGATGCCGGGGCAGTCTCCGTGGGTGGAACTGAGGAAGAGTGGCGACTCCCGGCCGGCCCGAGCAAGTAGCGGTTTTCTCTGGTAACAGAGAGGACTGCTGCCCTGGTTTTAACCCTTTTAAAATACTTATTTCTAGAAAAAAAGAGTAGTGCTGGCCTTCGCGGGTCAGTACGACACTAAATAGATGCCAAAATGTAAAACGTCGATGCAAAACTAGTACCCCAGGTGGTGACCTCTCTGAGGGAATCCGCGGGAAGTTCTGATCCGGTGAAAGCCCAGGTGATTGTCGCAGGCCCCTCGGATTCTGCGGGGGGGCCACAAAGACATGTCTCATGGCCATCAAGGACTGCTTAATGTTCCATGGCCCTTTCTAACGGACAAAGGACAAAGAGGAAGCTTGTCGAGCATTGGCACTAACGACACCGAGGACAGCAACGTGTCGGTATTTAGCCACCAGACCCAGGAAATGCTTGCCTATCTAGGAGAAGATGGTGCTAAGCTTAGAGTTAAGCGACAGCAATTGGATGATAAAGTCTAATCAGCAACGAAAGATATTATAGAGACGCTACAATTAATCAACAATAAGTACGGCAACACAGCTAAAGCTGTTAAGAATGGGCTAAAAGCCGCGCTTGAACACTTTTAAGAGGCAAAGGTGCTAAGAAAAGGCTTTCTTTGTTAAAAAGAAGTGTATGCAAACGCTTGGAAGTTTTCATTCAAATCTCTTGAGTATAGGGAACAAAGGCGAGATAATTTCTGACGGCAGGTACAGAAAAGAACCCTGAACACTGCCCTAAAGGAAATAGAACGAAGTGAAAGAAACAGGAGCCCATCAGACAGCCCTGAAAAATGCCAGCAAACCATGCCTCCAAAAAAAAAGAAAACATGCAGTGGCAAACAAGAAGAAATTCTCCCAAACGAAAAAACAAGCAAGAAGAAAAAAGTGGATGCGACAACAACAGTAGTAGTGAAGATAGCCGAAAGGCAGACCTTTGCAAAGGTGCTTAGGACGATGAAGGCAAACTTTGACCCTGATAAGGCTAACGTGGCAGTCCAAAGTATTGTCACTGCAAAAAAAGGATACATACTTATTGAGGCCAAAGGTGTAGACAATGCTACTGCATTTTTACAGCAAATTGAAAAGTCGGTAGCCGGACCGGGTACTGTCAAAATGAGCAACAGAAAAGTGACATTAGAGGTCCGAGACCTGGATGCCATTGTAGAGGAAGATGAAGTCAAAGACGCTTTTAATAGGACTTTTGGACATCAGAGCCAGGAGCCAGAAGTAGCTCTCTTAAAGCCAAATGCCAGAGGACAGAGGCTGGCTCTAATAAAGGTGGACGAAGCATCTGCCAGACAAGTAGAAAACAAAGGCAGGTTACGAGTTGGCTTTGTAAGCTGCCGAATTCGAAGAAGAATTGAAGTAACCAGATCTTACAAATGCCTGGGATATGTACACATCTCAGGCAACTGTAAGAACGAAAACAGATCCAAGCTTTGCTTCCGGTGTGGAAGCTCAAACCACTGGAAGAAAGAGTGTCCAGGCCCAGCATGGTGCTTCCTTTGCCCAACAACGGACAACAAACACGAAGCAGGCAGAGAGAGCTGCCCTCTATTTAGAAGAGCCCTAAAAGAAGCCAGGGATAAGGCCCAAGCAGGATTAAAATAAGGCAAAAAGGCCTTGAGTTAAAAGATAGGCTAATGTGGACCCACGCTGCACTGGGTACATTTTACCTATCAGCAAGGGAAATCATTAAGCTTATAGTGGTGCTGGCTTAGTAGGCTGTCTGCTATGAAGCTCTAGACAAGGTGCTGGTCCTCAGGGACCCCGAGTTTTTTTTAGGACTCGAGAGCATCAGCACCTCTAGCAAATGGTGGTGAGTTCGCTCGTTAATGCCGTGAGACGCGATGGTCTTCCTGGTGGCTTCACCCTGAAATAATGTTAACGCGGTTCCGGGGTTGATCAAAAGCTACGCGGCAATGGGTGAGGGGGGGGGGTTTAGTGGGTATGGGTAGTCTAATAAAAAAAGTCCACCGAGTCCTATACTACCGCTGTCTCTGCGGTGTGCTTAAATACATTTCTGCTTCCTCCACAATAAAAAAAAAAACTACTACTACTGCTACTTCTTTTACTCCCGGTGGAGGTTTTGCTAGTTTCTCCATAACGCATGGCTGACAGGGGCACCCTCTTAAAATAGGAGGTGTAGACAGGCAGTGGAGGCAGCCATTTGCAATGATGGCAGGGGGAGTCGATCAGGAGGCGTGGGTGGCGTTGGCATGTGTATCTGTGTCTTTGCGGACGTGAGCCTTGTGCTTTCTGTCTTTATTGATGTAGGTGTGTGGCCTGGCGTTGCTTATACTTTTTGCTCTTTGCTCTTTGTTGCTGCCGTTGGTGGTGCTTTACTGCTTTATGTGGGCCAACAAAACAATCACCCTGTCATGTGTATGAGTTAGCAACGGTTAAAACATTCTTTTAAAATACATGCATCAGACTCTTACTAAACAAACACAGGTATACTCAATAGTCGCTTCGGTTTGTATACGGCGGGGTCTCTTCTTAGCTGGCGTGGGGGGCCTGTCAGCAGGTAAAGCCAGACGATGAGGCCCATTATGATATGATATTTATTAACAAGACAGATCGAGAACACGCTTGGAGCTAAAAATGAAAAGTATGCGAACACGGCAAACATTGTTAAAGAAGGTCTCAAAGCTACTCTGAAACATCTGAAAGCTGCTAAGGTTATCAGAAACGGCTTTTTTCTGAAGAAGAAATCTTGACAAAGAGTTAGACGTAGTGCTTTAAATCCCTACAGTACAAAGAATATAGGAGAGATAATTTCTGTCAGCATATCCCAAAAAGAACCCTAAACACTTCTCTCAAGGTAATAGAACAATTTAAGAGTAACAGGGGCCCTTTAGACAGCCCTGAGAAACGCCAACAAGCTCTGCTCTCTAAGAAAAAGAGGACAGGCAGAGGTGGAAGCTGCTCTATATTCAGAAGAGCGCTCAAAGAAGCCAGGAAAAAGGTCTTATGAGGACACATCTAAGGCAACACAGGCCTTTAGTAGGAGGGTTAGGCTTATGTGGACCCATGCGGCTCCGAGTACAGTCACTTATGAGCCAGGGAAAGCATCAAGCAGTCAGTGGCACTTGCAAAGTATACAACCTACAAAGGAGAGTTAGACACTAATGTAAATCCTTAGGAACCCCAAATCCTTTTCAGGACTCAAGAGAATTGGCACCTCTAGCAATTGGTGGCGAGCTCGCTCGTTTTTGCTGTGAGATACGATGTTCTCCCTGGTGGCTCCACCCTGAAGTAACGCTAACGCGGTTTCGAATTAAAACAAAAGCCATGCAGCATGAGGGGAGTTTAAGTTGGTATAGGTTGTCTAATAAAAAAAAAATCCACCGAGTCCCACACAATAGCTGTCCTTGCGGTGTGCCTCAATGCATTTTTCCTCCCTCCACAAAATAAGGAAAAAAAACTAATACTTCCACTCCTTCCACTACAAGTATTACTACTACTACTACGACACCTTCTAGGGGCTGCAAGACCTTGTCGCTGGTGAGAGTACCTGGCTTGGAATGGGATAGGCTCTAAAGAAATAGGTGAACATCCGTCTGAATGTAAGAGAGACTGGGTTTCCCCGAAAACAAAAGGAAGAACAAAATAGGGGGAACTTTAAAAAATACGTAAGTGTATGAGTAGTGTATACGTGCAAGGACTAGAGCTCAAAGCACTTTCTACTTCATTGTGTATAGATGTAAGAGATGGTTGTAACATCCTTCTTAGATACATACATTACACTCTTACTAAGCAAACGCAGGTATACACAGGTTTTTGAGAGGGACGTTTGATGCTTATGGCTGTCACTGAAGTTTTTAAGTCAGTAAGGGAGGCGTGGAAACTCTTGCATAAGTTGAGAAGTGCCTGTGTCCTGGTAATTCTTGACTTGAAAAATGCTTTCAACTCCACTTAATGGTCTGACATAACGAGGGCCTTGAGAGTGTAAAAAGTACCAGACTACCTTAGACAGATACTGGATAGCTATCTCTAGGATTATGTTCATCGGTACGATACGAAGGATGGACTTAGAGAGACGCGTTTGACGTCGGGAGTCACGCAGGGCTTTGCCCTTGGCCCCTACGAATGAAACCTGGTCTATAATGATCTTTTGGGCCTTTATATGCTTCCAGGGGTTAAGCTGATGGGTTTTGTTTACGACGTAGCTTTTTACGTCACAACGATATCTCGAGAGGAGGCCAAGTGCCAAATCCCGTGGGTGGTCGCGATAGTGTTGGAGTGGCTGCGAGATTACGGTTATGAACTAGCGGTTGACAAGACGGAGATGGTCGTCCATACCAGGTAAAGATGGTTCGGGGAAATTTTTTTGCCTCACCATTGTAGGTGAAGCAGTCTGCACAAGCACGGTTGTCTCACGGCTTTCTTTCTGGGAGTATATCAAGAGAGCAGTCAACAAAGCTGTCAAGGTTGTGGAAGAGCTTACACGGTTAATACTGAACGTTGGGAGCCCGCAGGAAGCCAAAAGAAGGCTTTTAGCGTTTGTCTTCAACTTAATACTACTGTACGGTGCGGAGGTGTGTGCAGATTTACTGGCAAGACGGTATGTACGAGAGCACCTTATGCTTACAGCATGGTCTCCTCTGCTGCTATTATGCTGATAGCACGAACGATTTCCATCATGATGCTTGCGCTGGAGTGGTGACAGAAAGTCAGGCTGGTGTGGGTAGATGCTCGCACGGATTGATATTAAGCCTTTGACCGTGGATGGAGAGAGAGCACGGAAAGGTCAATTATTACTTCGCCCAATTTCTCTCCAGGAATGATCAGTTTGATGCTTATTTTCATCGCGTGGTGGTGAAAGTATCCATCCAATAACCAATAATCACCTAGATGAGCTTACTGCCTCGCAAAAGATGATACCGTCGAACACATGTTGTTTGTGTGCGAGAGATGGCACTGTGAGCGCCAGCAGCTATGGGCCAGGCTCGGCGTGGCCCCCACTTCCGAAAATATTATCTCTGAGATGCTCTGCACTGAAGAGGGATGAAGGGTTATGGCCAGCTACATTGGGTCAGTGGTCCGCCAAAAGAAAGAAGAAAAAATAGCTGCCATGCGGGATCCTGGAGCCACTGACGAGGCAGCATGGATATTTTTTTTTTTTTTTTTTTTGAAATGTAGAACCATGCTGCGAAGGGTCTTTCTATTTATCAGCAAAGGTAAGCATTAAGTAGTTAATGGTGCTAGCAAAGAAAGCAGCCTACAATGGAGCACTAGAGAGCAAGTGCCAGTCTTCAGGGACCCCGAGTCCTTTTCAGGACTCGAGAGGATTGGCACCTCTCACAACTGGTGGTAAGCTTGCTCGTTGATGCTGTAAGACGCGATGGTCTCCCTGATAGCTTTACCCTGAAGTAATGCTAACGTAGTTCCAGGGTGGTGTATCAGTATCATGCCATTGCATACGTCTAAATTTGGTTCTTTTAAATCAACATTAAAGAAAAAATATTAAACATTTCTTTAACCTCTATATTTTTTAATAATTACGCTTTATCAGCTTTGAACCACAGCTTTACACAACAATCTTGATAAGAAAAGCCTTTTAATAATGTTATTAGAAAATACATCGACATGATATCAACAGACGAGGTAAAAGGGAGGCTAGCTGATACAGTCCAATGAAATAAAAGACAGCTTATCATCTACATTGAAGACAAGTTTTTAATATATACACTGGCGAAGAAATGGCCAACTCACCACACTTAACAAAAAATAATGCTACTTTCCTGGGATCTAGCAAAAAGAACTCTTCGCACTACAGCAAAAAAACGCCAACTGGATGTACTTACGTGAAAATAACGCTGTCTTGCTATGCTTAGGTGAAAAAAGGATATCTCTACGCATAATGACAATGACTGGTGTTTATTTTAAGTAGCAATCTGAAATAAAATGATTGTTAAGATAGTTACGTATCGTAATTACAATAAATGACTTATTGCATTTGCATAAACAAGAACTTTAATTATTTATTACATATGAGCATGAAAAACGTTACTTAGTTTCCAGTTCTAAATAAGTACTAATAGTTCATAAATTAAACAGAACTACTCGTCTAAGAAATACTACTTTAAACTGTCGTTTACTTATCCACGACAGTAAAGTAATGCTAACCCAACTTATTTGAAAAAAAAATTATTTATTTCATATTGCTTCTCTCTAAAAGATTAAGGTGACTTTTTTTAAAGACAACTACAAGATTTGAATTTTTCCCTACAAAATATATGTTTCCTTAAAGTTTCATTGGTATTTAATTTTACAACTTAATTTCAGACTGAGGGACAGTAGAGTATTTCTCATAGGCCAACACTTGCTGTCACTAGGCAAATACTTTTTTTCTACTGTGGAAGGAGTTTATTTTCTTAATTGAAAGACAAAAAAATTTTTTAAAGAAGCTAACACTTGGAATTGATAAGAACTTAGTTAAAAAGTTTATAACTTTTTTAGAAGCACTTGACAAAAACGTTGTAGAATTTTTTTATTTAAAAATAAGCCCAGTTATTGGAAAAAAATGTTTAAATGATAATTCTGAAACTTTTTAAGAGTTCAAGCAAATATAAGTTGAATAAATAATATTTCTTACAAATAATTACAGTTACAAGCGAGTCGTATTCCATGCCAAATAACACGTTGATGTAACCTTGGTTCATCCATGGATCTATGATACACTTGGAATCATCTATGTCTTTAGGCATACATATTCATAGGCAACTACCTGTTAAATATGGACAAAATTTTATTACAAAATCTGAATTAATAACAAACACTTTGGTTCATAAGAACATTTTTTTTAGTTTAAGAAATAATTAATTAGATCAAAGGTTTTTAACACTTAATTTTCAAAAGTTTAAATTTTGTTTGCTTTGAAATCATTAAAAAAAAAAAAATTTTAGAGAACATTTATTTTTGAACTACGCAAAGTTTGTTAAATTAGGCATGGTTATACGTGCACATGATCTTCAAATATTAAAAAAAAGCCATCTCCTCAAAAAACCAGTTGGACCATGAATAACGATGCTTACAAGTTTCCTACAAAGAAAAAGCCTTTGCAGTTCACAAAGAAAAGGTTGTTTAGTTGTATTAAAACATAACCTTTAATTCCGGAGATTCAAATATTTCTCTTCCAAATGTAGATAAAAAGTTTTTGAAAAGTTATGTCATATTTGCAAAATTGGAACAAGTGTGTAGAAATAATATATTTTTTTGCCAACTATAATTTTAAAAATTATTTTAATAACGTTATATAACTATCTACATGATACGGAGATGAACAAAAAATGACTATTTTCATTCATATACAATAATGTGTATACAATTTTAACCAGCAATTTCATTTTTAATAATTATTATGTCAGTGCACTTAGCTTAGTACTGGATCTTCATGGCCACAGTATGAGTGCTATATACTTTTTGGAACGCATTTCAATAAACATGCTTATAAAAACATCCATAGCTTCTAATCCCCTTACATTTTCATTTACAAACTCTTGCTCTCTCTCTTTACATTCATGCATATTTAAACTATTTTGAAAGTTCTTACTTCTAAAATATATTACATTTGATCTACCCCGTTTTTGATGTAAAAAATCTATAGGTGTACGTGAGCATGGTGAGTAAACGTAAGTTATGCATGGTGACCGTAGCGAAAAAGCGTTACGAAAAATATATAGATGTACATTGCATGCATAGTATACTGTACAGAAAAAGTGTGCAAATAATTAAGTAAAAAGAATCAAAGAACACGGCCAGGGAACTCCCCATCCCCTCTCTTACTCTTCGTGCATGCAGCAGGTATAGCTATAGATTAAAACAGTATAATGCCTATGCCTATAGATTACATACACAGGTAAACGCATAGTCCGACACACACCCGTAGTCAGGAAAAACAAAGTGCGTGTATCAAGTGGCTCAAGATATTTCACGCGCTCAAGCCTCTGTACCTAATACAATATTTGTATATCTAAAACGTACTTAGCTTAGCTTCGCATGGTTCAGTGTGTGCGTGTTTTCATGTGAAACAACAATGAAACGATCCATGTAATGGCACAATCTCCGGTTCAACGAGGCTCGGCTAGGCTCTCGTCTTTTTCTTCTCGCGCTTACTACTGCCTCTCTTTCGTTGGTAAAGTGTACTACCCGTATTATTGTAGCTATATAGAAAAGAATGTAAAAATTAAATATCACATATAGATTGTATATATAGTACTTACATACGAACGTACGCACATATATGTATTGTGTAGGTGTAAATAAAATTTTCGAATTATACTGACTCCAAGAATCGAGCTACATATTTATGATGAGTAGTCGGGAACTTTTTCGATTGTGCTATGCAGCACGCCAATCCAATTATTGCTCTTATTATTTATGGACACCAATCGAGCAACTTCTGAATGTGAAAATTGATCTATAATTGGGTGTTTTTCATATTATAAATAATTAAGCCCACAGCTTTTGAAAGAAATAGTTATGATTATTTTTTAGTGGTCTAACAATGTCAAAATTGTGTAAGACTATGTTTTAAAGTTTGTTTTAGTTATATCTTTTAACGGTTGAATATACAAAAAAAAAAAAAAAAATACCAACGTGTAGGGCGAAAAATTTTCTATTAATATGCACTTTTAATTTGGTTTCGAGAAGTGCAAAATAATAAGAAAAGAAAAATGCATTTTGGCAGCACCTGTAAAAGTAAGTGAGATAGAGAGAGCCATTGATAGTCGGCTCTCGCGATTGCTCTCTCTCTCTTTCTCTCTTTCGCTCTCTATTGTACTTATGCAGGTAGGCTTTTTTCGTTGCTTTTTAAAATATGTTGTGCTTATAAAATATGATTAATTAATATTAGAAATAGTTTTTTTTTTATCATTTTTTAAAATTTTCTTCTCTGTAAACAGAATTATTTTAAAATCTAAATATTTGACCATAATGCAAAATTTTCTCGGCTCCTTCCAACTGTGTTTATTTAAACTCCATCTTAATTTATTTTTAGTAAAGAGCCAATCCAATGATATTCGTGAACGTGCGCAAGTATGCACAGTAAACAGGTATCTAAAAAGAGACAGAGGGGCAGGAAAGTAACACACCCGAGCTTTTAATTAATGAATATACCTTTTAAGTTAAATTAATGAATATACCTTTATGTGGTTAGGTAGTATAGATACTATTCACCATTTATTATTGTTCTTTCTCGTTCTCGTTCTTTATGTGTTAATGAATAAAAAAAAATACCAACATTACTTGCTTCTTTTGAATCAATTACATTCACTTATCGAAATAGATATTTATAAATAAACTGTCTCTTTCATATAAAAATTTTAAATAAAGATTATTAATAGTAAAAAAAAGTACTTTTCCTACCTCGCGCATTTTTGAGAGGCTGGTGTGTGCTTGGTACAATAAATGTTGACTGTTGTCTTGCATTTCTATTATCCAATGGGTTGGGTGCCCCCGAAAGTTGGGTCTGCTAAAATGTTCATGCAAAATTTATGGATATCATTCATTGATTGTAATGCTACAATACCAAAAAATATCTTTGATAATTGGATCATTTGTTCTCAAGTCTTAGTATAATGATAATGCACCTCAATGAATTCCAAATTTTTTTTTAAATTTCCAAATTTCGCAATGCTTAAAGCTCCTGATTGTCTTCATTAATTTTTATCGGCTTATTCAATTTTAACTTCAAAATGTCCAGTAAATTTTTTATCAACTTTAATTTAGTTACAGCCTTTGATAAAACAACATACTAAGCTTAAGTAAAAGACTTTGTTACACTTTTTTGTTTTCGCGTCTTCCAATAAACTACATTAACTGAAAATCTGATTACATTGCCCGATATAGATTTTCTATCAGGACTGTAACCTGCCGAGTCTAAATCAAGAAAACAGTTGACTATATCTGCATTACTATTTTTCTTGTAATGAGGCTCAAATTTCTTGTTAGGTACACGTATTTCAAAATCCTCATCACGTACTTAAAATGCGTTTCATTATGACAATTTTGAAATCGACTTAAATAATTAACGCTATAACTTATATCAGGTCTCGTGCCCAAACTAATATAAAAAAGTTCGCCAATCAGGTTTCTATACTTTGAATCATTTTAAACTTCTTTTGCTTGTTCTAGCTTTAAATTAACTTCCATTGGTGTATCATATAGTTTGGCATTTTCTTGTTTGAACTTATTTGCCAAAGATTCCATATAACTTATCTCTCTCAAAAACATTACATTTTTCTTTACATTGTAATTAATATTTATTCCCAAGTAGTCCTTCACTAGACCCAAATCTTTAATGCAAAATCTTTTTGACAATTTCCGCTTAATTTCATTAATAGTCTTTTGACTTTTACAACAAATTAATAGATCATTAACAAATAAAATCATGTAAGCTTTATGTTTTCCATTACTCAAAGAATATAAGCAGTTGTCTACTTTATTATTTTCAAATCCTGAGTTTTTTATGAATTCATCAAAACATTAATACCAGGCTCTATGAATTTTTCTAAAACTGTACAATGCTTTTTGCAATTTACACACTTTATTAGGATTATTGTCAACACCCTGCAGTTGTTTGAATCATATGTCTGGATTAACTTTTCTATTTTAAGACGCAGTTTCAACATCTATCTGATTGATAATTAAACCTCCTTGGCAACAATACAATAACTGAATTTTCAAAGTTTGTATCTCAGCTACAGGAGAATGAATATCTTAAATAATTTCCTTTTTTTGAAATCCTCTAACTACTTACCTAGCTTAAAATTTGTTTTCATCCTTTTTTGAATAAACCCATTTTACATCAAAAACTTTTTATCTTTTGGCTTGTTAACCAATGCCCAAATCTTATTTTTGTTTAAACACTCAATTCTTTTTTTTATCGCATTTTTCCAATTATCAGATTCAAAACTGTCCATCACTTCGTCAAAACGTTTCAGACGTTCTGCACTACAATAATTCACATAAATCGTATTATGTACGTAGTTAATATCATATCTTTCTGGAGGCTTAACATTTCTTTTCAGTTTACTGTTAACATTATTCACTTTTTTAACTTGACATTTATTTTCTCTCTCAGTAATGTCATCGTCACTTTCATACTCAGTATTTTCAAATTCGACGCTTGCCTCGAATTTGTCATCTTCAATTTTGTTTTTATTTTTCAATGAAGTATCATCATTATTCCTTCATTCAAGCCAATATTTATCTTTTTCAATCACATCTACATGCCTTGCTACTATAACTCTATTGTTAATAAGAATTTGATATGCTAAATTATCATAACCTACAAGAACTCCTTAATCTGCTTTCCTATTCTAATTAGACCTACGTCTCTGTTTAGGCACATGTACATATACTCTGCTTCCATACATTTTTAAATGTTTAATGTAAGGTTTCACACGAAAGAACGATTTAAAAGAAGTTTTTAAATCAGCAGTATTTGCAAGTGTTCTGTTCTTTAAATATGCTGCTGCGTATACAGCTTCTAGCACAAATCTTTTATTAATTCTAGCTTCAGATAACAAACATATTGAAGTTTCCATAATTCCCCTAATATTACTTTCAGCAGTAACATTTAATACGTGCACATGCGGTGGACATGTTTCTAGACTTATTTCTTTTTCTTTTACTAAATCGAAAGTTCTTTCGTTCATGTATTGCTTAACATTATTACACTTTAATTTTCTTATTATTTTTTGGTAATATTTTTAACTTTATTTATATATGATACAAACATGTTATAGACTTGATTTTTTGGTTTAATTAGGTATACTTTGGTTATTTTACTGTAGTTGTTAATGAAAGTTAAAAATATTCTTCCCAATTTAATCCAGTAGTATTATGACGCCCATTTTTATCAATATGTTCGATTTCTAAAATTTCCTTGCCCTTTTGTATATTATTATTTAATGGTCAATTATGCATTTCATGTTCCACACAAATAGCGCATTTAATATAATCACTCCAAATTTCTTTTGGCAGACCTTCCGCTAAATCATTTTTACATGAAACATTAAAATATTTAGAATTCACATATCCCAAAATATGGTGCCATTCTTCCTTTAAAGTAATTTTATTATTATTCGCGGTACTCGTAGTATTAACAATACTCGAATGATCATTTCAAAATTTCATTTGGCATTCTGTACAATTTATCTGTTTTATACACGATATCTAAAAGCACACCCTCACTGTTATAAATTTTTACCATATTACTTTAAGCAATAACTTTATTTTTTTCTGTAACTTTTGATAAGCTTACTAAATTTTCTTTCACTTCTTCAACATAGTACACGTTAGATATTTCAATTCATACTGATTCATCGTACACTTTAAAGTAACTCAAAATTTTTTCTATTTCAGTCGCTTTTAAACTTCTACCGTCTCCTATATTTACGAAAACTGGATTGTTTAACTCAATAAAATTTACGAAAACATTATCTCAATTTACCACATGATTAGTACAACCGCTTTCTAAAAGACAGTCAATATGTTTACCTTGCATTCCGCTATGTATTGCAGTAGATTCGACGATCTTTGCAGAAACGGCACCGAACAAGCTGTTGCCTTACTGCTACATTTCTTGTTGCGACCCGCAGCCTTCGCATCGTTGTCCGCTCGAGCCTTTGCCTCTGCCTCTTAATGCTCCTTGTTGCGTGCTGTTTCCACGAAATTGTTGGCATTTTCCTCTCTGTGCTTGGCCTCCATAGCCAGCATTGTTGACATTCGGGCAATCTTTCTTGAAATGTCCAATTTCACCACAGCCGTAGGATCTTTATGGGTTTCTTCCTTATTCCTCGTGACTTTTTGATTTCGATACGAAAGCATTCGATTTTACGTTTACGCTAGCACTTTCACTTTTATTTTTTATTTTCAACATTTTCATTTCATAGATCACATAACTAACCGTTTGAATTTTTAGTTTAAACGTGTCTATTAAATCACCAATATAACTATATGGCAACGTTTTCAAGGAATAATTAAACTTTTTTTTTATTGACTGTAGCACCAGCTACTTTAAATTCGTTCACTAACTTTTTCAATTAACTAATAAAAACTGATGATTCTTGAAAATTCTTCAACCTAATTTCCTCCAGATTATTCCAGTATATTATCTACAAGGCTGTTGATTCCTTTAAATAAATAGCATCAAACTTTTTCATAATCTTGAATGCTGTGTCACTATCATCGAAAAATTTCAGCTGCTCATTTCGAAATAGCACTGTAAATGTAATGCATTGCCTTCACGTTGATCTCGGCCTATTCGTCTTTTTTGTTCGTCGATACTTTTTCTCTTCCTACCATCGTAGCATATTTCTTTAACCATAAGAAGATCGTTATTCTTTTCTTCTAGTGTGCATAATTTTGACCATCAAACACAGGTATCGAAATTTCTGCCATTTTGGAATTGCTCACTACCTCTTTCGAATCATCTAGATTTTTCGGTTCTTCTCTCTTCTTGAAAATATACTCTTTCAACACCAATATGTCTTTGATCACATTCATCAAAATTTTTCTTAAACTTCGCAGTGCTAGATTAACACTTTTTTTATTTGTGATCGCATTCATATGATCTCTTTAATTTTTGAAACTCAAATAGAACACGTGAATAAAAACGGTTTAACTTCACAAGAATTTTCTTTCGATTTTTAGTGTTGGACTTACACTTTAATGACATGTAATCGCCAAGCTGCTACCATGTTAATGTTTTGAAAGATTTATTCCGTGGACCAGGAAGTGAGCAAACACACCTTGTTATAGTTAATATGATTTAATAGCAAAAAAATACAATTATAAGAACGATACACGTTACAGCCAAAGACAAACGGCTGCTTGCATGCATGACCGCATGCTTCGAGGGATAGACAAGATCTATTTTGGGCCCGCGTTCGAGCACCAAGTGTCCGCAAATATCATACATCTGCAATCCTCCAGAGATAGCGCCCCTAGTCCATCTCTCATATTTATACATATGTAATTATTTATAGTTATAACGCGGTACAATGGTTCGACAGAGTTGTTGCAATCCCCTAAAGAAAAGTGTGAAACACTCGTCATCTCTTCGTGTAATACCGTCAGCTATAAAATCGTTCTTTCCAGATTTAACAGATGATGCGAAAATTTGTGATACTTGCCAGATGAAAGTCACAGAGGTGGTGAAATTTAACAATTAAGTGACTCTTAATGATTGTTTTACTATTGTTTGTAATTTGCAAAGAAGCTTCCAAGATGATACGTTATCAAAGAATGATAAATTACTCCTCAAAAAATTGCTGCCTGACTCGTAGAGCGAACGCAAAAGTGCAGCATTCTCCAATTCTTCTAGACAATTCATACGAACACCTGAGAATATTGTTAATACTTCAAAATCTGAAATGGTAAGCCAAGAATGTGAATCATCGGCCGCAAAGATTCATGAAAAGGTGATCACTTTTTATGAACTCGACGATAATAGTCGCTTAATGCCTGGAATGAAGAATACCAAGTGTGTCAAAAAAAATGATGGTACCAAAGAATACCTTCAAAAAAGGCTGGTGTTATATAATTTCAGGGAACTATATCTCATATTCTCACACACGGTGTGTGTGTGCGTTTACCATCAAAACGTGAAACTTACGTTATCTGGTCTTGACATTACCAAAGTTACTTCTGGAAAAGTAAATAACTATAAAGACTGCATTGCTTTGATATTTTGTGAAGATCCCACGTCCAATTGCTATCTGAATTTATGCAAAAACTGTCCTGGCATTGACAAAATCAAAAAAGCACTGTGCCTGGGAGAAAAAGACATTGACGAAGTTAAATATCAAACTTGGCATACAACTGATAGATCTTCTTTGGAAACTCGAATCGTTCCAAATGATGTTTTTGTTGACACTTTTTGTGCATTACTTTTTAAACTAAAAACACATTCATTTATAAGTAAACAACAGTCGTTGTATTTTAAAACTTCAAGCGATTCCTTGAAAGTCGGTGATTTTCTCATTGCAATGGATTTTAGTGAGAACCATGCTTTTGTAATTCAGGATGCCGCGCAAAGTTTCCATTACAACAATAATCAATCGACTTTAGCTACAGCTGTTATATATTTCAAGGAAGCAGATAGCATCAAACATGCAAGTGTTGTAATCTTTTCAGATTGTTTATCGCATGACACTACCGCAGTTTATTGTATTCAAGAAAAAATTATAGATTATATGAAAGAAAAATTCACAACAGTGAATACAGTTATTTATTTTACTGACGGTGCAGCTCAGCATTTCAAGAACCGCCACAACTTTGAAAACATGCATAGGCATTTTCATGATTTTGGAGTTTCTGTAGAATGGAAATTTCATGCCACAGCCCACGGGAAGAATGCGTGCGATGGCTTAGGTGCAAGTGTGAAAAGTAACGCTAGACGTGCGAGTTTAAGGAAGGTCTCAGGTGATCCGATTTCCACACCTACAGCGCTGTATTATTGGGCACGAAGTTTTTTCAAGAACATCGACTGTTTATATTATTCCAAAGAAGAGTACCAGTCTAATTATGATAAATTGAGCGAAAGATTCAAATATGCGGGTACAGTAAAAGGTACCTTATCCTTTCACAACGTTTCTGTTTTAAATGATTCCAATCGTTTGGCGTTTCGACAGTTTTCTGCTTCCAACGATGTTTATTTACATCCACCAATCAAACCAACGAAAGATGTCAACGTGAACTTAAAACGACACAATAAATTTATTGTGAAGTCAGAAAAAAAAGTGAAAAAAAGTAAGCAGTGATCAAGCAAAATCGAAACAAAACTAATTGAGACAATTTTCATTCTATTTCACGTTGTAATGAAATATTTAAAATGTTTGACGTAATATATATTTTATGTATGTTGATAAGTAAAGATAAAAATTACACATTATTAATATGTTTTGGTTTGTTTTGCGCGTGCAAAACGATGAAATTGAAGCGCCGCGGCACCCTGTACACTCATTTTGGTACAACCCGAACTTTCCTTTTATTTTTTGGGAAGTCAAAATTTCATTTCTCCAACTTGTTGAAAATCTGATTGATGATGTTGAAAGTACGATTCCAACCTAAAAATTGTTCATTAAAAAAAAATAAATACCACCATCAGAAAGAAGAGGAAAAAATACGTCGATTCTGTGTTTTGAATTATTTTTTTTTAAGCATTTTGTTAAGTTTTCATCGAGTTAGAAATAGTACATTTCGGTCAAAAAGTACCACGCTCACCACCGTTGGTCCGCTTTCGGCTGGACGCTTCCACATATAAACATTGGTATAAATGTACTTTATACTCAACAGGTAGCACTAATAAAGATGCTAACCATACTAAAATTAGAAATGTGCGGAACTCTTTTGTTGACTAAGCTTGTATCGACTGTGAAAGCAATTCTGGATTTTTTAAGTGTCGAGACAACATATTGGACTGACGCCACAATTGTTTTGGCTTTTCCTAATCAGCACCCATCGAATTGGCAAGTTTTATTAGCCAATAGAGTCGCGTCCATTTAGACTTTAACTTTGATCGATGCACGGCGGCACGAATCGACTCATGATAATCCTGCTGATTGGGGATCTCGTGGAGTTAATGCTTTGGAATTAATTGGAAATGCGCTGTAGTGGACCGGTCCTTCTTGGCTTTCATCGTCTGTTGATATTAGGCCACAGATGATCGACATCGTTGTATTGCAAATAAACGAGAAAGTTCAAGTTTGTGTCCATGTTGTTGAGGCGGTTGATTCGTGGTTGGATCGTTTGACTGAGCGAAAATTTTCGTGGCCAGAAATGCAAGAAATCGTCACTCGTGTTTTGATGTTTTTATCAAAAAGTTTGAATAATCATGTGAAATTGCCCCAAAAAACTGACAGTTTGTCACAGACTGAATTTTATCTAGAGGGAAAAGTTGTATTGATAAGATTTCTGCAATCTCGACTTTTTTTGGATGAAATATTAGCTTTAAGCAATAAAAAACCTTTACCTAAATCGAATGCTTTATTAGGTTTAAATCCTTTTTTAGATGAACATCAGGTACTAACAGTTGGTGGAAGACTTATTAACACACCTTTAGAGTACAATCGTTGACATCTTATTATTTTGAAGGATCATCCCGTTGTTAGAGCAATCTTTCGCTTTTATCAAAAAAATTGCATGCACGAGGCAACACAATTAGCATTAGTTATGGTTTAAAAAACCTTTTGGATTTTAAAATCACGTCAGTTAGTGAAATCAGTTATTGATAATTGTGTAACTTGTGAGCGTCTAAGAGCTGCGACGTGGGGACAACTGATGTCAGCCTTACCTCTACATCAGGTCTCTCGACCGGAACGTCAAATCTGTTGTGGACGATCCTTAGGTGCGTGCTTTTGTGACTGGGGATAGGATTGCTTGGAAATATATTATTCCTGCTGTAGCGCACTTTGGTGGTATTTAGGAGGCAGGCGGGCTTACTGCTAGGTATCATTTAAGGTGACTATTCAAAGATTGACATATGAAGAATTAGATACACTTTTTAGTCAAATTGAAATGTGCTTGAATTCTCGACCAATAAGTCCTTCATCAGAAGACCCTCAAGATTAAAAGGTGATAACGCCGAGTCATTTTTTAATTGGTGGTGAATTAACGCTGTTCCAGAATTATCACTTTTGCCTACAAAGGAAAATCGTTCATTGCGTTGACAACTGTGGCAACAACTGTTGCAGTCATTTTAGACTCGGTGCTTAATCAAATTGTGTCAATAAAAAATGAAACTATCCTCCCTACAAAATGGATGTTATTGAAATTAACAAAGATACTGATCAATTAGTCCGAGTAGCTACTGTACGCACACCGAGCGGATCATATCCTTAACCCATTTCTAAACTAGTGGTATTACCCGTTAAGCAGAAAGAGAATAAACTTCGCGTTTTATTCACTGTAGTTAGTGATTCTTTTAAGAGCGAGTTTTACCTTTCAGTCAAAGGGGCCAGTAATGTTAAGGGTCTGTTATATTCTTTGTGTAGGCTTTAGTTGTGTAATTTACATTGCACGATCTTTTTAAATGTATTAGCGCAACGATCGATGTATACTTAACTTTATCTTTATCTGAAATGAATGTTAGGTCTGAAGCGGGCTAGAGCGAGAAATATACCTTTTTCTCATACGAGCATTTGAGGCGAGCAGTCATAGCTAGTATTACTATAGTTTTATATTAAAATGCACACACAAGACTTGAAATTAAAATGTCAAGAGTTGATTTATTTAATGACCTATTAAAAGTTCCTGCACGACTATCAGTTCAGTGACGAGTGAATCAGTCAGTTACTCGCTACATTTAAACGTAATTATTTACACAAATCAATATTTTGCTGTCCTACTCACAGCCTATAGGATAAGAGGTCATGTAGATTCCAAGACAATATGTGATAGGGACACACATGGTGCCTATATTCTTGTCCACATATTACATTAACTCAACTTAGTTACAAGAACCGTCATATTATTAAAAATTAGTTATATGATTTTCAGAATCAGAAAATTTAAACCAGCTTTTATTCAAAAGTCTTACACGGGTCGCGCAGACATGTAAAGAGTAAAACAAACTCGTGTTTGACCCTTTACATGCCTTCACTGTCCATGTATGACTTTTGGATAAATATTTATTTCTAACATTAAAACTATTACATCAATAATAAATAGTTTTTTATCTTTTAAGCTGAATACATCTGGTATAAATACTGGTTGAACATACGCAAGTTTTTTTTATTTTTCATGCAGTCCCTTAAAAAGATATTAATATTATTTTTTAAAAGTTACGTAATTTTTAAAAATCCGTAAGAGACTACGTTTTAACAGAATTTACTTATAATAGTTCAAGGTTATTATTCTTGCAAATATTGTATAACAGTTTAATAACATTAAATTTTCTTCAAAATAGAAGTTTTAACTGATTTTATTATGAGTCATAAAAATCAAATTTTTTGTATGGTATATTAATAGCAAATTTTGGCATCACAAACAAGTAAAATTAATATCTTTTATTTAAATTAGAAATTTTAACAAAATTTTATACATCGATGTCAAAATATCTTCAAGATCATTAAAAAAGTCTAAAAAAAAAGATAAAAAAAAACTAAGATTTGGCTAATAATGATGCTTTTCGTTTTGTTGCTGTTATATAAAAATTAACATATATACTAACATATCTCATATTTATAGTTACAACAAATATTACTTATGCACATATTACCTAACCAATTTCAATTATCCTAAATTTATAAGATTGATAAAAGCATTTAAGTTTTTAAATTGATTTCATAAAAATGTGTATCGATTATGAAAAATCTTATGTTTAAGAGAATACGAAAATCGGCATATTTATTATCAGTCCACATATCAGAAATATGTTGTTTTTTTAATTTACTAATATACATACTAAATAAAGCATGAGAATTTCATTAAATATAATACATTTCTTAGCTCACTCTATAGGTTAAAGATTTATTATGAAACTCTGCAAAACGTATCATAAAATTTGCTGGGCCTTAATGGCTTTGAGACTTTCTAAATTGTCAGATGGGATAAAAAAAGGTAAGTGTTGATTACTCATAATAAAATGAATTAAGAAATTTTGCAGGAATCATTTCTTTTTTGAAAAATATTTTAAGTCATAAGGCTGTATATACATTATCTATGATAACAATAACCTCAAACTTGCATACTTTATGTACAACAGCTTTTTTACTGTAAGTAAACCTTTTTTAGAACAATTGTAATAAAACTAAATTATTACGAAAAACAACCACATAAATGTTCTTTCTTTTAATTTAACAATGATAAGTATGTATTGTTTCAATGTACTTTATTAAAAAGACTTAATAAATTTCAAACAAGGTAAGAAATTTTAAATACCATATTTTTTGCAGTTAAAATAAATAGCACTTCAATGTACAAAGATATGTAAAATAATTACTTGTTTTCGTTTCAACGCGAAATGTGTGATTGAATAGCTTTGAAGTAGTAAGAACACCAAAGCGTTATAGGGTTGAGTTTTGGATGATAAGGCAGGCTGTCTTGTCGTGATTAAAAGAAAGCCTAGCGATAGTTAATACATCTAATTACTAAATGATTACTTGTTACTAAGTGATACTGCCTAATATTGATTTAAAAGCTTAAAGATAACCCTGAATTTCGACAGAAATATTTACCCCCTTGTTCTTTAGATTTAATTTTAATTGGAAATGTTTGAGCTAAAGTAGAGAGATGTTCTTACTTACTCGTCTTGAGTACTCTTAACAAAATTAATTACGAAGCTATGCAGAAATCATTTCCTTTTTGAACAATGTCATGAGGCTGTACATACAATATGTGTAATAACAATAACCTCAAACTTGCATACTTTATATCAGGGAGATTTTTTACTCTTTGTAAGGTTTTTTCAGAACAATTTCATCAAAACTAAATTATTATAAAAAATAACTACAATAATGTTCTTTTTTCAAATTTAACAATGATTAGTATGTATTGTTTTGATATACTCTTTTTAAAAAATTTAATAAATCTCAAACAAGAAAAAAAAAATTTTAAATACTTAATTTTTTGCAGTAAAAATGAATAGTACTTTAACGTACAAATACAAGTAAAATAATTACTTGTTTTGGTTTCGACGCAAAATATGTGATTGAATAACTTTAAAATGGTAATTACACCAAAGTGTTATAGGTTTTAGTTTTGGATGATAAGGCAGGCTATCTTGTCGCGATAAAAAGAAAGCTTAGTGGTATTTGATACATCTCAATACTAAATGATTACTTGCTAGTAAGTGATACAGCTTGATATTGATTTAAAAGCTTAAAGATAACCCTCAATTCCGATAGTTACATTTACCCCCTTGTTCTTTAGATTTAATTATAATTGGAAAAGTTTGAACTGAAGTAAAGAGATGTACTTAACCCTTGAAAAAACATTTTTTATAAATTTGTATGAAAGATAAATAACAGATTGGCTTAAATACATTATTAACTAGAATACTATGAACAAAGTATCTATGACATTCAACTCATTGTTTAATTGAATTGTTTCTTTATTATGTTTAGGATTTTGGGACCGTTATAAAGTAATTTTATTTAAGTTAAAATATAAAAACATACTCGATAAAAGGAAACTTAGAGTAACTCACAACTATTGTTGAACTTGGATTATATTGTATTGATTTAGTGGTTCTAGATCTTTTGAGACAGTGAAAATTTAAAAGACATCGGGGAATGCTCTGTTGTTCTTGCTAGAAGATCGAAGTAGAATTAAATATATTGTGACAATAAGTAAATCTATATAATAAATTATCTTGTAATAATTTGGGAGAAAATCTTTTCAATTCTTGTAGTTTTATTGATATGTATTGGTCGTCCAGGAACTATAGAGATTGACGGAGCAGCTTTACAAATTAGCATTAATAATTTTAGAGAGAGCTTCGACAAAACAAGTAGAAATATATATAAACTGCAGCCTATCGCTTACTCAGATCATATAACGTGCTGGTTCTGAATAAAAAAAAATTTCCTGTTAATCTGATCTGAATGGAATTTGAGAAGGCTTTTTTTCTGCAGTTTGAAGGGGAGTTCAAACAAGATTGTTAAAATGTAAGAAAATTTATATGAGTTATGTAATTTGTGATATCTTTTGCGTGGCATAAAATCTATGAGTGCAAGATCATATGTATACATACATTTATTTCTGTGGTGAATATAATAATTTAAGCATTAATAAGCGTAACGTTATAAATCCACTACCTCGTTCAACATATTTAACAAAGAGGACTAGAAACTTTTTTCAGGTTCATATAAGAAGAGAGTCGGTCTCTAAAGTTTTGGCGAATATTTAATACATCTTATTAAAATATAAATGTCATCCTTAAGACCAAAAAAAAGCAAATTAAGCTTACCAAAACTTGCTTACAAAGCATGCTCAAGAGTTTTTAAGAGTATGAGCAGTGATGGAAGTAATATAAGAACCTCATTGGAAGATATATTCTTCCTCCAGCTGCCAGCACTATGTATGTGTCAAGGACTACATACACAGCACAAAAAAAGATAAGCCAAACCACCCAAGGTGTAGGAATAGGTGCAGGAGCAGACCCTTTTTAACACTGCAGCTTAGATCTCAATTCTGAAACCCCACGCAACTGAAGTGTTTAAGAATTTTTTCAAGCCTACAACCTTAGTATGCAAAACGTTTGTCAAATATTCACTCCTTTCCTTAGGACTGTTGACGTTATGCTAGAAGTTGAAAGAATAGTGAAACTATTGTTATTCTAAGCTAGAGAAAATATCAATGAGATGAGCTTGGACATAGATTTGATTTGGCTTTTCAACTTGAAAATGAAATTGAGTCAAAGAGTAGGTAAAGTGACATGGCAAAATTTTGAAAATAAGACAAAATTTTGGTTCCATAATATATTTAAGTCTAGTTAGCTACTTGGATCCTCTTATAATAGAAAATCTTGGTTGATAAGATGAAGTTCACCAAGTATTTGATTAATGTACAGAAAACTCTACTAATGAGACACTGGTTTTACCAAATTTCATCTTATATGTTTAAAGTAACCACAAAAGAGGTCAAAACTGTAACAGAAGAAGGGAACTGCTGAGAAGTTGAACAGTAACTTTAGCACCCCTGTGATGATTCGAAAGACAAATGAGACTTATTGGTTCTGCGTAGATTATTAAGATCCTTGTAAAGTGACAGTCAGTATAATGGTCATCTTATTTTCTATGCTCTTGTGTTAATGAAAAATGCCCGTTGACTTAACTAATACACCAAAATCGTTTCAGAGACTAATGTGTACCCTTTTTAAATGGAAACTTCAGTTCTTTATTTTGAGATACCTAAGCGATCTTATTATAGTTACCATCACTTCCAAAGCACATATTCATTACCTAGTAGTGTTAATGTGGCCTTAGTCGTGGGACTGGTGATCAAAAGAATGAAATTTAAGTCCCAAATATAACTTTTCCAGTCAAATTTTAAGCAATTCCAGAGTACACTGCACCAATCTACATCAAACAATTTTTTTAGTTTTTAGGAATGGCAAGTGTGTAACGTAAGATAAGGTCCAGGAGTAGTAAGACAACTTCAAGGAATTAAATATGGTACCTAAATACCGTAGCTGCTATCTGCACAGAGTTTTTTCTTAGGAACTATGCACCTAAATATTTGATAGTGTTCCATGACATGTTTACCCGTTGAACAATAAATCAGTGGGTACAAAACGTTAAAGGAGTAAGTTCTTTCATTTTGGAAGATGGCTACAAACTTTCTGATAGACAATAGGAAGCAATATAAGACTTAATTTTTGTCTAAATGTTTGTAGTAGTATAGGCTCAAAAATATAACGAACCCACCCTTACCAGGCATATGCAAACCAGATCGAGAAAGATGACTAATTCTTAATGATAACGATTGCGTCGTTCATTGGGTTCTATCGTTAGAACTGGGACTTTCTTTAAAGATTTTGACATGCCTTGAACACAGCCGTTCCAGTCACTATAGTGGTCTCTCCCACGTTTGTCAGTTTTGTGTAGATAGCTGTATATATAAGGAGTTTGCTAAAGCAGATGGTAGGAGTAATACTTGTGCAAATGTGATACCGTAAGATTTGAGATGATCGTATAAGACGTTTTGATGGCTAATATAATTTCTTTTGTAGACATATCAACATCTCCCACGAAAAATAGGAAAAGCAGTATAATGCAGTCAAGTAAGACGTGCAATTTTTCATTGCAGCCTAAGTTCTAACGTAAATTTATGATAATTCAGCAAGAGCCTGCTAATTCTGCCAAAGCAGGGGGTGTAGTGCCAAAGCATTCCGACCACTGTGGCTCAAACACTGAATTAACTGTAGATGCCGAAGAGTTGCCACAAATGCTGATTTGCCATTGCTGTAGTAAGAGATATGCAGAGTATAGTAGCAAGCTGAAGGTTGGGCGTTGTCTCTATAGAAAAGCCAATGGTTTCTGTAAAATTAATGCAAATAAACTCAGCCAAGAATGTCATCCTTAAAATTTCCGTGGTTCCAAAACTGCTAGAAAGAAGACTGTGCCAACATCCCTTAAACACCCTGGAGACAGAAGACAGACCAGATTCAAGCAAGTGCCTGAACCAGAGTTGAATATCTACAAGAATAAAGAATTTTAATGTGAAATGGCAGAGTAGAAAAGACATAAAGAGAAAAATGAGATGGTGAGGGAGAGAGATGGGGAGAGAGTTTCAGAGAGGTCAAGAGAGTATTTAACCTAATAACTTTAGAACTTTTAATTTGCAGGAGATAAAATGAAAATCATAGACAAGGTAGTTAAACTGTTTTCCACACAACTTGGAAGAGCACTTTACCAATTGTAAAATAAGTATTGTAACACAAGTTTTTTTTCTGACATTGATACTTCACTATTCAGGCTAACTTTTACATGACTCTTATCCCCTTTTTTGGAAACTAGGTAATTATATAGAATGATAAAAAATTCTTGCCAAGGTATTTTAATACTTTTTGCAGTACTTTCTTAAGACATTACTACCAAAGACATGAAAAGCAAGTCTTCACTGATGTATGAAATTTGTTTTATTTTATTATGGATGGCAATTAAGAACTTAATTTTACACTAATAAATAAGAAACTTGAAGCTCCTCATCAAACTGAACTTTACTAATCATGGACAGCACCTTTTTGTAACAATAATTATAATAGTTGCAAATCAAAAAACAAATGACTATTTTTTAGGTTATGGTTATTACGTACTAAGGTTTATATAATAGGATCATCAACATGACAACAAATTTGAAGTGCTAAAGATCTCAATACATTCGTTAGTTGCGTGAGATCAAAGGAAGAAGTCAAAATTCTTGAGGCACCCATGGAGAGCCAACTTGTTAACTTTGTCCCCTAGTAGTTGTAATTGCATTATATGTAATAAAATTATTCAAATTAAAACATTTCTCATCATTAAAATTTATCGTATGCAGAAATTCACACAACTATCCACCTAAGATTAGTATTTTGGTCGATATGTCTGAGAATTATTATAATGCATGGCTTAATTTAAAGCCACAAGTAAGATAATATGGTGACACTATGACTATATACATGCATTGTCGGTTATATCAGTTAATTTGCTAGCCAACTGTAATGTACACTTTGTACTTAAGCACAGAGTGGAAAAAATTGAAGTTCTTTAATTTAAAGCTCTGCAGTACTCTGTTACTATGCAAATATATGCCATCGTCATTAGCATAGTAAAAAAATCGCCTCAGATTTAATGTGACATTAATCACTTATACAGCATTAAGGACCTTATTTTACATGGCTTTCGAACCATCGGACGACAGTTTGAAGTACGCACATGAGCAATGTGGCTTGTCAAAGGTGCCAGCCAGGTGAGAAAAGGCTGGGTCCTGAACTCTGAAGCCTGTATTATCCAGATCCCAAGTCACAAGAGCCACAACCTAAGAGACTGTGCTACCGTGGCCGCATACAGATAAGGATACTGTGATTGTATACAGCTTTGTAGCATTAATTATTAAAAAGCTTACTATTTCAACGAAAATATAAAAGTACAATGTGGACCCTTCAAAGAATGAGCCAAAATTAAGCAAGATCAATTGAGAATTCAAAAAAAAAAGAAGAATTGGACGTCAAACAAATAAAAAGTTGTTTCTTTCTTCTTTATATTTCAATAAATCTCTACAAAATCAAGTTTTGTTAGTTCTTAATAGATCGTAATAGATAAAAAATGTGAAAGGAAAATTTTTTTTTTACAAACAATTCGAAAAGAAAATTGATGCATAGGTTGAAGTTTTAAAGAATAAATGCAACTTGATCCCTTAACATGTAAGAGAAAAGTAAAAAGTGAGATTGCACCTTATCAGTTTGACATAAACTTTCTCCAGAAGTTTTAAAATATTATTTACAAAATCAATACGGTTCTTTTACTTTCGTAATCAAATAGCTAGCTCTAATAAAAATAATGCTATACATTGATGTTATCATAGTAACCTTAACTATAAGGTAAGAAATTTAGCAATCTCCAGACTAACTGTAAACCTGACATCTGGTAAGAACTATATGTGCTTATCCCTGCATTAACGACAACATCTTATTGCCACAAAATTTTTGTGTTCTTTTATAAGAAGTTGTACATAATCATTAAGTATATTACATTCATAAAAATACAAAATAACGCATAAAATAGTACGCAATAATAGAATTAAAAATAGTTTTTGGCAATTCAAAAGTTCTTAGACTTGTGAAGATAACAAATCCGATTTTTGAATACCTCAGTTCCAGCTTAAGAAAAGAAAAACTGTAGACAATGTTATTATAAAAGTCAGAACGAAACCTTGAATTGGAAAATGCTTTGATATTTTTTGTGAACACATGAAATTATTGGCGGTCAATAAAGCTGCAACATAAAATGTAAAACTTGTAAAAATATCTTACTTACGCTAAAATTCCAGACATATGAAATATTTCAGCACTAAGATATGCGAGGTAGGCCATAACAAATATTAATATAGGTTCTATGACACGGACTTCGTTAGTAAATCGTGTGACAAATGCAGTCGCAAAGCCCCATACAATACCAATCAGTGTACCGCCAATTGCAACTACAAAAAAAGACGTGAATCCGGATAATACATCAGAGTACGAAATTCTTGTCATCCCCATTTCGCTGTATGTCTCAAACATATGATACAGAACCTGAAATTAAAATGAAGAATGTTATACCGTTTCACAAGAGTTATAATAAATATTGTGAAATTCTTATAACTTAGTTATATTAAGCATTATTTTGTAATGAAACCATTCATGTTCGTTTTAATCTTTACTCATTTGATGAATATCCTATGTATGAACTTGCGACAGCACAAGTAGGGAGTGACAGCATGTATTTCTTAAAACTATTAATCTTATACTTTTTTGGTTGTTATTTCATAAAAGATGACATATTGTTACGGAAACAGAGAAAATATCAAGATTTATTCCTCTAAGATTCAATTGATTTTGTTGGATAAAAATGTGACAATCTATTTCTTCTCTTTCATCAAATTGATCTCATAGAGGTAAAATACGTGTAATGATATCTTGTACTGAGAGTTTGAAGTACAGCAATTTACATTAAAATTTTTACAAATGTACAATGTTGTTATAAAAATACAAATGTGCTTCAAAATACAAACTTCCAAATCTTATTTCTAACAGTTGAATATTTTATTTTGTTTTAAATACAAAATAAGTTACATTTTCGTTGTCATTGTTTTCAGAATAAGTTTTTTGATTTGCTTTAACAAAAATACAGGATTCCCCTTAAATTTTTTAATAAGCGATACAAATTTCATGTTTCAATTAGACACTACTTGGGATAAAATAAAGTTATATACATTGCTCTCAGAAATTACAGAACTACTAGTGTTTGGGCAATTTAAGACGTTATGGAGCGTCTTCTTGTTAATAAATAAAATAATGAAACATTATTGATTAACCTCAAATCCCAGTTTATTTTCAAAACTTTGAACTATGCATCACATAAGCTTATAAGGAGTATGGTTCCATTTATCAGTTATTTTCCATTTATGATAATACAGCCTATGTATCTGAGTGATGATAAGCATTTCTTTTGAGTAACCAATTAATAATTTCGTAAATCTAGACCCATAAAAAACATCATATTTTTTGTTCCGTAATTTTTCAATGCCATTTTTGTTACAAAAATAATTATTAAAGACGCAAAAATTAGACTTTATCCAGTGAACGCTAAAATACTTTCTATTGATAAAGATCTTCGTAACGCTACGAATTTATAAATGGCATTCTCTTTAGTGGGAGAGGACACCAAAGATATATCATTTTATTATTTTTGTTCTATTTTTGGAAATATTTTTTATGATAAGTGATCATAAGTCTAAAATATGAATCAGGGATAGATCACTTCTTTTGACAAGTCCGCACTAAGTGTAAAGATCGTACAGTTGCTTTACCTTGTATATGCATGTATGTATATACATAACATGTAAAGTCCAACTTAGTATACTCCGGAAAATACATAGATCTTTTTGATTAGTGATAAATGAATAGGCCTGTTTTTCCCCAGCATAAATGACCATACTCTGCGCAAAAAAAAAAAATAAAGATTGTAATATAAATGGCATAGTTGTTCAATGTGTATAAACTATATTAAAATGAACAAAAACATGAGTGTATTGAAGTTGGAGTGAAATTTTTATGATTGTAAACAAAAAGTCTGTTAAAAAAAGGTACGAAAGATATTTAAATCATACATTCTTGTAAATATAGAAGCGTACCATTTTTTTAATTAGAATAATTCTTCGCATGTAATTGTACAGTTGTATAGATTTTAAAAGCTCCAATTTTAAATACGTTTGTACTTTATTAATAACAATTTACTTGTGTCTTAAATAGACCCACACACTTCAAACAAATACGTTATTTGTAATTTTTTATGCACATTACAACTTTAAGTAAAGTCTAGATATTTGGACTTGGCACAGTCTGGCTTATTTATCTTGCACTTTTTACAAAAAAGATATTAATTTGGGATTGCGCAACATTTGTGTATACTTATACACGAGCGCTTACGTCGCGTGGACAGCCCTATTAGAAATCAGTTGGGTTACTAATATCTAATACTCGCTTCCTTCAGAAGATGGTCTATCAATCAAAAATTATTAATAAAGTTTAGTTATTGATCACCAATACTTACGAGTCCACGGGTACAGCTTATAGCTAAACAATACTTAATAGATAAATGAAAACTCGAACGTTCATTTTTTTTACACTTTTGTACTGTGTCACATAGTTGTAAAGCAATTTACAGTTATCTTATATAGTTTATTTTTATTTTACCTAAGAATATTTGGAATCCAAATAGTTTTTAGCATAAACTAGATAAAAAAAGCCTAACTTAGATGTATCTATGTTATTTTTAACGGCAAAATGTGAGTTAAGCTTTTTTTCGTTCAGACAGTCGATATGTAGTGAGAGTTAAATTAAAGACGACCTCATCAGTAAAAATCGTCATTTATATGTTTTCTTTGGTAGGCATGATAATAATTTTTTTTTTTTTTTCGATAATATTCTGTTTTTATTACAAATATGAATATGTTGCGTGAGGGATATAGTCCACGTTGTTGACTACGTGCAGGAAGCTAGACAAGATATGCGTGAGGACTCTCAGCGTAGACGTGAAGTTGGTCCTGTGCAGAGAAATAGTGTAAATAACGGCGGGGAATTATCTGCGAGTCAGCTATAAAAGGCGCCAACGCACAAGGGAAGGAATATTTTTCAGCAAGACTTGGATGCAGAGACCTACTGCCTAGCCAGACCAGGAACTCTCATGTGCACTGGTAGAAACCACGGCGAGCACACGCCAAGAGGAAGAGGGTCAAGAACAAAGGTCAGCACTGATAAAATTAGTGTAATAATACAAATAGTGTATCACTGCTACCAACTGGTACCTGCTTGGAACTTCGGTGCTCGACCGCTTAAAGCGTGGTGACTACACACTCCCAAATAGTCGAGGCACTATGGGTAGTGATGACGCTCCTCGGGCAAAGTACGTAGGTCGATCACTTCAGCCACGCTCAAGACACCTAAGGGCCCCGAGGACAATCTATTTCCACGTGATTTATTTAATAAGTATGGGTCCAGTACTAAAAGTCCTTGAATATGCTAATAATTCACCATAGGCTCATCCGTTGTCAGTAGAAACAAATTTGTGTGGGCACATTTAAATTTACTGCTACATGGTTTGATAAACATAAAAATTTAAGATATTATTTTGATTTATAGCTAAGAGTAAGATTCAAATTAACGAAACAAAGTTTTACGAAAGAAAATAATTAATTGTACTTAACTATTTATATCTATCCCTCTACAAGCGATGGTGAGTCATAAGATTCCTTAAATCTATTTGAAAACTTAAAAGTAAAATAATTTGTCATTTTATTAAGTTAGTATTTATTTCAAATTAAATATCAAATTGATAAGAAAATTTTTTTACTTCAGGCTAAAATCAGCCACAAAATTCATTTAACAACTCTTAGCGCAGCCATAAGCGATCGACTGATTATATTCATAAAAGCTTTGAAAACTTACATTGAAATAAATTCCGTAGGAGCCAACACGATTGAACTGGTGTTATCACAAGCATTCAAATGCCCTGCCTTTGATTGGTTTGAACACATGAAAGAAAGAATAAATTTAATTACTGCACTTGAGACTCTTAAACAAATATTGGAATTCAACGGTAAAGCTAGAGCTCAGTGGGCACTTGAATGAAATGCATACAAAGCAGCAAACAATATGAGTTGCAGTTAATATGTTTCAAATTTATAAATCAACATAAAATTTTAGAAACTTAGGGGGCTCAGATAAATTTAATTGAAGAAACTACAAATCAGAAAAACAAATAGGCGTTGGATCTAAGACCCCAAAAGCTTCTGAAACTGATATCTTATGAGGTACAACGATAGAAGAGGGCATTGCGAAAGCTGATGGAGTAAAAAATCATCAAAACAATTGTATAAATACCCAAGAGAAATTTCCAGTAAGGAGACAAGAATACTTGATGCTCTTCATACACCCAGCAGTGCTAGTATTTGATAACTCGAGTAAAAAAAAAGCAACTGGATGCGAGGAATCAGATACCATAACAAACCCATGCATTTTTAACTATCCGAGTTACAAAAAAAATTAAAGTAAAAAATTTTTTTTCATTGTCAAACCAGAAATAAATACGGTATTCAAAGAATTGAAACAGACACTGCTAGAAGAACTGCATAACGGAAATATTTTAATCAATAAAACATTTGTATACCAGGACATAGATATTGTCATAAAAGGGGTCAAACTAAAGGTCTTACTAGATACGGGGAGTAAACTGACATGTATATCTAAATATATTTATGAGAAACACAATGATGCATGAGAAAATTTCCCTACTCTTCCGATAATGGGATTTAAATGCTATGTTATTGGAAAAAAATCACTCATGGTAGAAAAACACAATTTAAGACCAAAGTAAAAATAGATAGTAGTAACTTTCAAATCAACTTCCTTATAATACCTAAACTTATTCGTGATTGTATACTTGGGATTAATTAAAATAAAAAAACTAGAGTAAATATTTACTTAGACCAACATAAAATTATTTTCCCCCATGAACACAAATATCAAATTATTTAACTTTACACAGAAAAAAAAAATTCTGATGCAATAGAATTTATTCAAAACATTGAATACAAGTTAAGGCTTAGTAATTTCAATGATGGGATTCCTGTCACAGATCTACAAATATCCGACAACAAGATATCTGAGAAATAACAAAAGCTCAAAAATATTAATAGTATACAAAGGGACCAACTTAAAGATTTAATGAAAAATTATCGACATACTTTTCGTAAAAAACTAGGACAATTAGATCGTATACAAATAAGTTAAAGATAACAAATAACGAACCTTGTATTTAATACTTATACTGTACATTCACTAAACAAAAAGAAAAAGTGGATAATAAAATTGCAAAAATAAGCATTACGACAGCATCTACGTAAGTAAGCCCATTAACTACAGTTTTTAAATCTGACCAGTCGGTCTAAATTTTCCTAGACGTGCGAAAATAAAGTGAACGTGTAGTAAGTCATCATGACAGAGATGAGGGGATGGATGAGGTTTTAAGAAAATATAGCAATATTGAGGTTATGACCAGAGTGGATCTAGCAACAAGTTTCTGTAAAATACCCTTACATTAAGAGTCATGAAAATACATGGCATTTTTACACAAGAAAATAACATACCATTTCAAGGTAGTTCCATTTGAGTTAAAAATAAGTAGCACTGCTTTGGCAAGAGTATCAGATTTTTTACTGAATGGCATCCAAGACTTTATAATTGATTTTGTCAATGACCACTTATGTGTTCCCAGAACATTTCCTGAGCACTTAAACCATTTAAGGATCCTCTTTAGAAGAATTTGTAGGGAAAACATAACAATCAATTTTAAAACAGTCAAATTTTGCCAGGAAGAAGTTAAGTTTGTAGGTCACACATTATCCTTACACGGTATTAAACCTGACCCAGAAAAAATAAGAAAAATAAAAAATTTTCTAATACCCAGAAATACCAAAGAGATAAAAGGATTTCAGGGGCTAGTTACTTTTTGCTTGAGGTGTCCACAATATGTTTGGAAAAAAATGGAAACACTACTGGAATTAATCTCAAAGGAAAAAAGTGAAAATGGGAAGACAAGCATTTGCAAGCCTTTAATTGCATAAAATAATTATTTCACAACGACTTACACAAATTTTGTTTCTTTATATAAGCTTCGAAAGCTTATAATAAATGCGATCATCGTGCATTATCCTATTCAATGTCATTTAAATTTTTAAGTGCCCAGTTGACCAGATAGATGCTCTCAATCCAAGACCATAATTTTAAAGTTACATACATTAAGGGGAGTAAGAACGCTGTGGCAGATTTTTTAATTTGATTTGTATGTGAGAAAGACCAAAATAACACTGAGGATCTTAATATATTTACAGTAATAGCAAGAAAACAAAATAAAAATCTACCTCAACACTCACAAGAGATCTCAAACTTACAATCACAAGACAAATAATGCAAAGCAGAGAAATATAGCATTAGAAATGGACAGGAATATACCTGATACAAACTAGAAGGAGTAATTCTTTATCATTGATGTAACCATAGAAAAAAAATTTTTTTACCAATAACCCTACCAAAAGAAATCATCTTGGACGTATACGAGTGATATGCACACATCACAGCTATTAAATGTGTCAAAATGCTACAAGACGATTTTGCATACCCGACATTCAAAAAGTTTTCCGCAAAAACGCTACGTACTTGCAATAGATGTCAGAAAACAAAAGTATACACTACTAGATCATGCTTTAAAGCGTGACTTATCATACCTAGAGGACCTCGATGTTTGATTTCGATCGATTTCTATGGACCACTACCTATTTTATGGGGAGGGGTACGCCACATTTTGACCGTAATCGACATTTTTACGAAGTTTATGGTATTATTTCCAACTAAAGAAACTGACAAACATAAAATTTTAAAGACATACGGACGCTACGAGTATAGACACCAAGTGTGATTTAAAAAAAATCCCGTGTCACTCTCGGAAAGCGGGATAACGGCAAAATTCTTAGAAGTATACAAAGTTTCTTACACTATTACGAAAATCATAAATAACGCCACCCTTATATTAGCGAATGATAAGCATTAAATCAGGGGAAAGTTTCATGGAAACAAAATACGCCCTTATTTTTTGCAGAGTGAAGGCATGAAGACACTGACAATGGCTCAACCACAAGGTAAAGTGGACTAAGGAACGTTTACAAGTGTACATCGCATACAACTACTGACCCCCCCCCCCCAAATAGAAAGCAGCAGAATGAGTGACGATTACAAATTAGGCTATTGCAAATGGCTCATTAAATCGTTAGTGCGATAAAAGGAGGTTACTTGGTATATCATGCGTCTGCGAAAATGATCGGTAAAAATCGGATAATTTCTTTAAAGTTAGAAAAGTTGCTCTGCTGGGTTAACCGTAGTTAATACTTCTATCAGTTATGTTATGTTGTTGCTAGCTAACGTGTATGGATATCGAGCCGCAGTCCCGTTGATCATCGATGTTCAGCAGCATTTGGCGCTGTTAGTGCTTCAATGGGTGACTGTTCAAGTCTCGCCGTTTTGCCTCTGCTGTTCGCTTCGTCAAATTGACTGTTTCTCTGTTTTTCCAACATCGTAAGTGAAAGGTGGGCTAAATTTCTGCCCCGTTGTCTAAGTTTGCAGCTTAGACACCAGGTCAGAAATGAGGCAGATACTAGGCTGTTCCGGATCAGGTTCTTGCTACGGGAGATTTCCTGGGGTTTTTTTGATCCACATGACGATTGTCATGGGTAAATGCGGAGCAGTTGCAAGGGCCTTTCCCCCTTCTCATCTAAGCCCAATTTTTTCCCAATCTTAAGTGATAAGTGCCATAAGTAGTGCCTCTACACGAGAGCTGTACGTGAAGCACTATAATATAAAAAAACTATGTATAACAATTCTAGCATTCACTATTATTTTAGTTTATCTTAATCTATATGTATTAACTTTAATCCAAGTCTATATTTATTCATTCTAAAATGTTCTAGAATCTGATGTTATATCTTAGCGCAGCTTTTCCCAGTTGAAATCTTGCATCTATTGGTTTCTACAGTTATTCCATTTGTCTGTGTTTTTACTTGCTGTTCATTTCTGGTTAGCATAGGACAGCAGGCATGTTTGTGAATGATAGTTGGTGATTGTGCTACAGCTACAAGCAAACTTGCAGGTGGCTTACCTGTTTAAGATGAAAGTTGTGCTAGGTTATAATGTGTGGCGTCCAATTTTTTAAGACTGATTTTTCGATAGTAAGTAAATTTAAATCTTGTAAGAAATCGCATGTTACCGCTACAACTTATTATTTAGTAACAAATGGTATATAGCATGGACCACATGGCACTCTTGGAATGCCAACAAAACTATCAACAACAGTAAATTTTTACTGAAACATTGCAGATCTTCTCCAATCATGAGCTTTCTGAATTTCTGTAAAAATTGCAACTAGTTATAATGTCTTTAAGGACCTCCTTTTTTCACGACATTTAGAAAGTCTTAGGGTTAAAGTGTTGATAACGTTAGGATCTATTTAAAAATATTATTTTCCGACATGGTCAGGCATACGAGGCTTTTTTAAAAATTTGAAATCCGAACAACTTTCATTCCAATAAATTACATACCAAAGAAGAGATTGAAAATGTTCGCAAAAAGTTTTTGATTTATAAAAAAATCATGATAAATCAAACTTATAATTTTAATTTCAATCGCATAAAATATTTTCATTTCTTAAAATAATAATTTTAGTTCATAAAAAAGTTACATTGCAACGATCTATTTTCTTATTTAGGAGGAAGAAGTGTATTGTTTTTCAAGTTATCAATATTAGTAAAGTAGAATTAATAATTTTAATGTAAGCCTTACGACTGTAGCAATTAATTTGTAGGTCAATATAACCGCTACAAATAAAATTTTCCTTAAGTATAGCAAAGAGTTCGGTGAAAGAAACTTTCTAAACACTGCAGTAGTACCTCCTGGATGGCGTGGAAAACTACTACAAATAGACAACTTGTGATTACAGTGTTAGTCAACTAACTGATTTATGTAGTTTTTTATCTTATCCTGACAGCAATATGATTGTTTAGGTAAGAAAATCTTTGGTTATCCACTCCCCACTACTCGTGCTACTCCGCATCGCCCATGGCTATCTTGTGATTGCCTGGCTTAATTACAACTCATACATCTTCCTCCGTCACATCCATCTACATGCAAAGTCGCACAGTAAAAATAGTAAAGTGGGGTGAGGTGTAGTGGCTGGTAGCCATTGATACAAAAACAGCTATGTTATTAAAGAGAATGTATATTGTATATTAGTAAAGCTGTTCCCCATGTGCACTTTGCTGATCCCCCATCAACTGCTATTTAAGTGCAATACGTTAATAATAGAGAATTAAAATACTTACACCAATATACTGATAAACTATGTTTACTTGCACAAAAACTAAATTAGAAACAATGAAAAAATCATATATTTGTAACGGTAGGGTTCTATAATTAATTAAAAAATATGATCTTGACTATAGCACAAAATTTTATTTTGACTACTATTCTAAAATTGTTGTTGTAGTATTGCTTTTAATTGATCTGTTAAATAAATTATTATTCATGATGTTTTAACTGAAAATATTTACTTTGCTTCATTACATCAATTTTTATTGACAAGTATACGTATCCTTATTTATATGCAACACTTAAANAAAGCTTCAAACCCAATAAGTTTATGTGTCGTAAAAATATAGTTACATAAAAAGTAAGTTACAATTGACTCTATGACAAAAAAAAAAGATCTGTATATTCTACATTGCTCGTGGCAAAGTGGAGAGGATTTTCGGCTAGTGTGCAAAGTCACTGGCTCGATTTCTAAGGAAAAAAAACTTTTCATTTTTTGGAAGCATTAGTTGTTAAATAAAAAACTAAAATGCAATAAAAAATAAATATTTTTTTCTTCACAAATGCGCTATGATGGTGAGGGTGTGTGTTGGGTGTGAGGGTTAGCAGAGCAGGTTGAAGGGTGCAATGCGGAGGGAATCAAGAGGGAAGATGAAATGAAAAATTTGCTTTTGTTATGTTTTTCCTCAAGGTTACCAGTCTAAAATTGTTGGTTAACTTTGTGGTGCAAAACATATCTATAAAAGTAAAACTTTCAGTCAGCCGGTGTTTATGTACCACAGTAGGAAGTTTTACTTTCATAGCAGATAATGAATAAAGACAAAGAAAGATTTCTTATAAAATGATATTTCTTATTTATTATAGTCTTTGAACTATAAGACATAGAATGTTTAGGGTTTTGCATCAAGAATAAAAGACCACTGGATTATTCTTAAAAAAGAATTTTGTATTTATATCCTTCTTAATATTTTGTCTCATCATGGAGACATTTGAAAGAATATAAACACATTGTTATATGTATTAGCTTATTGTACATAAAATGTAAAATGAAAAAAAGGTAAAGATACAATATTTGTACTACCTCTAACTTTTTTATTCAAAAACCTCAAGCACTATAGACCAACTGTATTATTTTATACACAGAGAATCTTATGAATTAGGGAAAGAACTTTTTAAATTATAAACTGTAGGTAGACTGTTCAAACCGAGGGATAAACAGGCAATAAGATTGCATAGTACGCGGTCTTCATGTACCAGTATGCATTAGTGGTCCAGTTTATTGATCCAGCTATAAGTGAAACAGTGTATAAATGTGTGAGTGTGAATATAGTTGCAAGAAGTAAATAAGTGCAGATAAATATATTTTTGTTAGTTTTGACTTGAAGTACAATTATTTGGTTGTGTCTTTTTAAACTAAGATATGTTATATTTTTATGTATTAGATAATTTACCTTATGGTTTATATAACTTATGTATTATATAATTTAGTTATGGTCATATTAAAAAATGTTCAACATTTCTGTGATTGCTCATTGTAATTGGTTTTGCTCAGTATCTATTATTTTGATATTTTTGCTATTTATGTTAATATTGAAGTCAAAACTATGGTTAAATTCTCTCGCATGTAGAAAAAAGACGGATTTCTTGGATTTATTTTCATATAGTCTCTTATGTTCTTCTAATCTGGTCATAAGTTCTTGTGAACTTTGGCCTATATAGACTTTGTTATATTTTTTACTTTTCATTGAGTAAACGACGTGTGTTTTTTGTCCTGTATCTAAGGTATCTTTTTCCAAACTTATAATTAAAGATGATTTGTTGTTAATCCTGTTTATCACACTAAAATTTTTGAATTTCACGAAATTATTGCATTAAGAAGCAATAATAAGATGGTAAAGTATAATTGTAAGCGGTTTTTTAGGTTCCTGAATGAAAGTTTGTTGATTCTTATTACTATAACAGTATTTTTTAAATCTTTTTTTTACTATTTTTGTAACAAAAGCTTCTGGATAACAATTTTCAGACAACACACGTCGCATGTACAGAATCTTCTTGGTTCTGAATTTACTATCATAGACTTTAAGAATTTTGTTCATCATATCTTTAACAATTCTTTTTTACTGACATCAGGTGGTGTGTGTGGTAATTTAACACACGGTTAGTACTGCTAGGTTTTTTGTACCAATCAAGAAAGCAACTTTTGTTGTCATTTCTAATGATTAAAATGTCTAAAAAGATTAAAGAGCCGTTAATCTTGTTCTCCACTGTTAATTGCATAAAATTGTTATAACTATGTAATTTATTTAGAATATTGTGTACTTGTGATTTTTTTTAACTTTTGATAATATGTCATCTACATAACGTTTGTACAGCAAAATGTCATCTGGTAGCTTAGATAATACATTCTCTTTCACCTGTTTTAAAACTATATCGGCAAACACCGGGCTCACACATCACCTCATAGGACACGCTATGGTCTGCTGAAAAAAATTCTTGTTGAAACGGAAACAAGTCAAGGCAAGCAACAACTCCACACCCTCCGTAAACTTATTCATAGACAAAATTTTGTTAATATTTTTTCTTGTTTTTTAAACTTCTAATGATGAGATCGTGGGGTAAGTTGGTGTACAGAGACACAACATCAAAAGAGACGAGACAGAACTCCTTAGGAATTTCAATATTGAAGAGACAGTATTTTAAATCATAAAGATTTTTGACAGTTATCTTAGATTTCAGAATGTGTTTTGTTACTAGTTAAGAGATAAATTTATCTAGGAAGTAAGTAGATGACCTTATTGACGAGATCATAATTCTAGCCGGTATGTTATCTTTGTGTACTACTAGAGTTCGAAGTATTGTCAACCATAAGGACAAAACTCTATGGTCCATGCACATCATCAACAACACTCCACTGATTTAATTTTTTTAACAATGTTTTTACTAAGTTTTTAAAGTCAGCTTCAGGGTTTGCATTAAGCTTACTGTATTGTGGTTGGTCGATGAAATATGCTACTACTGTTCTAATATATTCAGATCTATTAATAATAACAGCAGCACCACTTTTGTCAGATTTAGTTACTAAGAGGTAATCATTGTCAAAGCCATTAAAAATCCTACTGTATTCAAAATCTTTAATAACTTGAATTAAAAGTTCCTTATTAATATTTATATTGCTGTAGCTAAATATTTGGACTAAAGATAATATACACGTAATTTCCTGTAGTAAGTAATGACTTCATTGTTATGTACTGTATTTTTATAAACATTAAATATTTTATTTTTATAGACATTTTCAAACAACTATCTTTGTCTTAAACAGTGATCAAAATTATGGTTGTTTTCATCATTAAAGAGTTTGTATGTTTTGTGTGGAGGATTATTAATGATACTGTACTTTTTCATTAACTTTTTTCTTTATTTTTTCGAGAAAAAACTCTTTTTGTGGTGTAAGAAATAAGTGAGATAATAAATAATTCATTTTGACAAAAACATCTGTGATGAAACAATGGGTCTCTTTTTTTCTCGATCGAAGAAATGAATGTATCTGTGTATATCGTCTTTTATGCCCACAATTTATAAATAAATAGAAGTGTAAAAAATATCCTGGAGTCTTTATCTTCAATGAAGTATCGCCCCACTTTTTAGAGGATGTTGCTGCAGATCGTCAATTACTCATAAATTATCTTACAACATATAATAGAAATTTTAAGCGCATATTCGTCGAAGATCAGTTGAATAATATATTTTCTATATGATTAATTTAAAATAATCCCAATTCAGCCTGTAAACTTATGAAAGAATTACATAACATATTTGGGTGTCTNTAGTATAATAATATTTTTTTCACTTTTAACTGCTTATTATTCAACCTAAAAAACTGTATGAATTCCAAACAAAAATGTTTTAAGAAGAAGATTTTTGTTCGAAGAAGTGTCAGAAATAGATGTAAACTTCTAATTAAAAACGTTTCACATAACATGTCAACAGACTACGGTGTTCCATTTACTGATTCTGAGGTGAAGCCGAGATGGGGGGCCGCTAGTCATACATATGTGTTAAAACCCTTGTAGTATAAAAAATGATATAAATGATGCTAATTGTGTTTAGAAGTTCTAGAGCACCATAGAAAAAGATAACTCTGATTTCAGAATTTAAGGAAAAAAATAACGTTGAACTTATTTAGTAATCTAAGCAGAAATATGATAAGCAGAATTGAATGGAATAAAAATACTAGACGTAATTAACTAATACTTTTACGCATGATGAAAAATTCCACGTTAACAGCTCCCCTGTGATGGCCGTTGAAGTAGGCTGAGAATTGCGTTGGTAGTTTATTTCAAGATATGAAACTCTTCATTAAACAGTGATCAGAAAAAAGTTTCTTTAATAGCAAATATAACATTAAGTGCTTACACAATGAAGATAAATGCTTAACGTTATAAATAGCTTCATTAATACCAGTTAATAGCTTACTGGTGGGCTGCTTCTCTAGAAAAGAGGACAAACTCATAGGGCAAGGTTCTATTTAACCCACAGTTTGGATCAATAAATTTTAGCAGAACTCATTGGGTCACGGTGTAGAGGTAAGATTTGTTAACATATTTCTAGAAAAAATGCAGCTTGTTAGCCTAGAAAAAATATTCATTTTGGTAGGTGCTAACATCAAACAGCAAAAATTTTGCGTGACAAGTTTAGTGAATTTTCAAGATTTGTCATTGATCAGTGAGTGTGACTGCTACATAAAGTACGCTGTATGGTAGCTGTCATTAACAGTCAATAGACGTCACTAGACATTTCAATAGTTCAAATCATTACGCAGCAATAAGCTTTTAATGTTTGTTCTTTATAATGACTCAATAACATTTTTTCATGAGTACTTAAAAGTAATAGTTTTTAATAATGAAATTTTAATACTAAGACTGTAAACTTTACCCGTTGACAATAATAATTGCATATAGTTACACAGGTCCACAAGAAGACAGAGGTGGTGTGTGCTAGTGGTTCGACTATACTTATATAACATGTTTATTTCTGCTGATCGTGAATCTGCAGTAGAACAATACGTGTTTTCCAGTTAATTTTTAAGATAATTCAAAAAACATGGATCAACTCTTCATTTTTACACAAAATTGTCCAGATTTTTCGAAAAAACAAAAACGTGGTGTGTGCTGATGCTACGGCAGTACTTATCCATCATATTTAAAGTTAATAATTCCTGTCGTCACTCTGGTACCCATATCAAAATTTGAGAGAACTCTATAGATGTGTTTGTTATTATGTCCCAACAAAAGTTTTACTCATTTTTTAACAGATTCGAGAAAGTTATGACTGTTTATAAATATTGATGAGTGTTTAATTTAAGATGAGTTAATTTTTTTTTAAACACAAAATTCTAAATAATTACGTGAAATCGTATGATATGATATCATCTCACTTATACATAAAGTAAAGTTGCTAAAACCGTTGTCATTGCTAACCACGAAAACTACTAAACCTATTTTGCTGAAATTTTGCACACTGATTTATTATAATTCCGAGATAGTTTTCACATAGTTTTTTTCTAGAAAAAGTTAATAACAATAGTGATAAACAAGCTTAAAGTTTTGCTAAAATGAGTTTGTTTTGTGCTTTAGTTCAGTGGGATTCACTAGGTAGCGTCGAGGTAAAATTGAAGCCACCCGCAATTGAAGATATTGATGAGTGGTTATAAGAACGCCCAATCGAGTTGTCGATTGTCGTAGTCGTTCACCAACAGTACACCAAACACAGAGGTGTTATTTATGCAGTTGGGCATCCTGGACCCGATAACCCTCTTTTCTCATGGGCTAGCGAAATAAATAGATTTTTATCCCGGATCGCTAAGATAACTGAGTGCCACAGAAAAATAGGAGTGTGGAACGTCAACGATAACGTCTCCGGTGTCACAAGATGTGTCTAGCTAGAGCACAGCATGCTCCATAACTTCAGAGATTTATGGCTATTTAACTATCTGGCCTGGTGCTGTTGAGTCGGGTAGCCAGATCACCAAAACAACTGAGTCTGCAAAAAAAAAGGTGCTTTACAAGCTTCAGATACCAACGTCTTTGACGTTATACCAGAAGAAGTTGAGAAAGAGCTTACTAACCAGCTCGAAAGCTTCAAACGTTGTAATTTTTCTTCCGATTAGTGTGGTGCTTTAATAACAGGCCAAAGAAGATCACCCTGACGTATACAGGTAATTGCATTTGCTGGAAACTTCAGTCAATAAAGAGTTTACTTAAGGAGCTCACTGGCCTTTTTCAGGGTGCTCAGACGTCAAACTACCTTGCCAAAAAACATATTATAACCTAACAAAATTGAAAAAAACAGTCTTTAGGGCTCACAAAAGTCCTGACTATGCCAAAAATTACAAGAAATTGAATTAGAAGAAAATCTTCAAACGTATCTAATAAATACATTTTAAGGTGTTAAGAAAACCACACTTAACATTTCTCGAGATTGAAGCAGCACTAAAATCGATAAATAAAGGATTCAATCAGTGAAAGATCAGCTTTTTACTCTAACCCTTATAGTTATCTCTTGAATCTTTCAGATTCTTAAATGGGTAGAATATGTATTTCTATTTTTGTGGCGATAAAAAATGTAAAGATTCGGCTCCGGGACTTTGATGTTGTGGTAATAAAGTTGTTAGATGAAAGAGAAGGTTTTTCTTTAATCATAAATTTTTTGTGAGTTTTAAGTCCTTACAGCTTATAAAATTGCCCTAATTGTGTATTGTACAGGAGAAACTGCAAATCAACGGCCTTTTAAGGCCAACGATTATTTTACGGCTTAAGAAACGCACTGTACTTTTCAGCATAAATATATTTTTTTCACTTTTTATAGCTTTTTACTTCATTAAATAAACTGTATGAATTCCAAACAAAAATGTTTTAAGAAGAAGATTTTTGTTCGAAGAAGTGTCAGAAATAGATGTAAACTTCTAATTAAAAACGTTTCACATAACATGTCAACAGACTACGGTGTTCCATTTACTGATTCTGAGGTGAAGCCGAGATGGGGGGCCGCTAGTCATACATATGTGTTAAAACCCTTGTAGTATAAAAAATGATATAAATGATGCTAATTGTGTTTAGAAGTTCTAGAGCACCATAGAAAAAGATAACTCTGATTTCAGAATTTAAGGAAAAAAATAACGTTGAACTTATTTAGTAATCTAAGCAGAAATATGATAAGCAGAATTGAATGGAATAAAAATACTAGACGTAATTAACTAATACTTTTACGCATGATGAAAAATTCCACGTTAACAGCTCCCCTGTGATGGCCGTTGAAGTAGGCTGAGAATTGCGTTGGTAGTTTATTTCAAGATATGAAACTCTTCATTAAACAGTGATCAGAAAAAAGTTTCTTTAATAGCAAATATAACATTAAGTGCTTACACAATGAAGATAAATGCTTAACGTTATAAATAGCTTCATTAATACCAGTTAATAGCTTACTGGTGGGCTGCTTCTCTAGAAAAGAGGACAAACTCATAGGGCAAGGTTCTATTTAACCCACAGTTTGGATCAATAAATTTTAGCAGAACTCATTGGGTCACGGTGTAGAGGTAAGATTTGTTAACATATTTCTAGAAAAAATGCAGCTTGTTAGCCTAGAAAAAATATTCATTTTGGTAGGTGCTAACATCAAACAGCAAAAATTTTGCGTGACAAGTTTAGTGAATTTTCAAGATTTGTCATTGATCAGTGAGTGTGACTGCTACATAAAGTACGCTGTATGGTAGCTGTCATTAACAGTCAATAGACGTCACTAGACATTTCAATAGTTCAAATCATTACGCAGCAATAAGCTTTTAATGTTTGTTCTTTATAATGACTCAATAACATTGCAAAACGTTTTCTTGTAATATCATATACTTTTATAAACTATAGTGTTATGATGTATTTTATAATTTAATATCTTCTTTGTTTTTTCTAAAAATGTATACTTTATTTAAAGGGCCGAGCCATATAAGAAGATAAAAAAAGCCTTAGCTTCAAAAATTCTAAAAAAATTAATGTTGACAAAGTTTGAAAAAAAAAGTTTTTCAAATTTTTTCCAGACCCCAAAATCGTTATGGGGTCACTGGGGGCCCGAAAACGTGTTTTTCGGTTTTTCTCAACTTCCTCGGTATTGAAAGCATGAACAAATCTTTAAAAATTCGTCAAGGTGTATTTTGTGTTCGAAATATACATGAATTTTTCTAAAAATTTTGACACCAAATTAAAATTTTGAGGGACGTTTAAAGTTTTAAAAAAAAGAATTTTTACAAACCTGCCTGGGTGCAGCGCTGAAAGAAATTTGTGTCGTCTATTACATTTTTTTTTTTTCTTAATTACCAATTTTTTACGATTTTTTTAAGCCTGGGGACGTATAAAAGAAAAATAAACACACTCTCTTGGAAAATTTTCTTGATTTTCCCGATATAACGGCTTCAGTATGGCACCAATAGTTGATATAATAACACTGTACTCATTTTTAGTCTCATAACCATCTTTTTCTGCCAGATACTTTTTTTATAAAGAAGTATGATAAAAAAGTGTTAACGATTGATAAAATGAATAAAAACTGGAAAAAAAATAAGAAAATGGATTCAGTTCGCATCCAAGTGGAATGAGCTTTAATCACACTATGGATCGTGCTTCAATCACATTTTCCTTACACTAAGCGTGTTTTCTCTCATTTTATCAAGAAAATTACCTACTTCATGACGGGAAACACGAGAAAACCGACAAGTTAGATTCCATCATAAAACTGTATACATTCGTATGTTGTATAGAAGAAGTACTTCTTTACACCATGTGATTTCGAAATATGCCATTCAATTCTGTTCACAGTTCACCCGTCGTTAGAGAAACAGGGTTGGAGCAGTCGATAAAGTAAGATAGGTAGGAAAAGCTTGGTAGAAAAGAGAGAGAGTGAGAGAGAGAGAGAGAGAGAGAGAGAAAGAAAACGACAAAAGGGGGTTCAATTGGATAATAAAATGCTTCCTAAAGCTGCAACTTTTTCTAAAATAGCTGGATTTTTACATTTCTTATTCAGTAAAAGGTTTTACGCAAATAATAACATATTTCTTGAAGTTTTATCTCAAGTACAAAAACATAAAAATGAATAAAATAATTTGGCTCATGAAGCAGAGTCAGGACGATGTAGCCGTAGAAAAAGTAAATTTAGTTAACTGATATCTCGGGACTTGGAGGATTTTCCTGAATTCACTAAAAAAGGACTGAAAACTTTATTTGCAGAATCGTTTTAACTACACTAAGCAGTTCCTTATTTAGCAGAAACAACATATAAGAAAAACAATATGATTAAAGAGTTTTTAAAAGAGACTCCTACGATCATAAAGTTAAAGGTTCAGTCCAGGCACATTTTCAACAAAATGTTCGTTTGTTTTATCAAGGATGTCGAGGGTCAAGGACTTACTGTTTAACTTATTTCTAGTTGTGTCGATATTAATTGTGGTCAAGAATGTCGAGGGTCAAGGACTTACTGTTTACCACATTTCTAATATTGTTACTATTTTTGCTAATTTAACTTTAAATTTTTATCGACTTTATAACTACTTTTAATGTTATTATTAAAATTATTATAATCATATCTTAATTATTATTATTACTATACATATATATATATATTTTTTTTTATTACTACTTATATTTTATATCACATTTAACAATGTATTCGCTTCGAAAATGTTTGTAATAGAGTGCATTTATTATCGTATTTAAATTACACGAAAAATCCATAATTTCGTTCATTTTCTGCCTATTTGTATTACATACTAACATTAGCAATTTTGACCCACAAATTTTTTATGATCATTGTTGAGTGTGCGCTGGCGTTGACAAATTTTTTTTTTTTTTTGTTAATGTTTATATCTGTTTATTCTTCTATCAGTATTTTTTTATTACAAATGCTATCCTCCTTTTCTATTATTGCTATTAATCTTTTGATTAAAAGTTGATCCATAGGTCACCAAATGATGTTGCTCTCCAATGTTGTCTCATCTACTGTTCGCTTTCTGTTGTATTGGTCATTATATGTAACCAATCTATCACACGTATTAGTAAAAGGGGCTCCCCCCTATGGGGAACGGCACTTTGATGCGACCATTGTAATGAAGAAAGAGAAGGTGTGTTGAGTAAACATACTGAATCTTTACACCCAACGTACTACGGTAAAACTGATCTGTTAATAACTTATTGTGAATGGACTTCTTCCATTTGGTGGTTATATCTTACTTTTATTAGTGGACTCTGCAGGATGTGTTGATTGCGTACGTGATTCAATCATACACAAAATGTATATTTTCCCTTTTTTTTTTTTTCACTCGATGTCAGATAAAAATGTTTCTTAGCTATAATAAATGCTTAAATCTTTTCTGATTTGGGATTGTGTACACTGTTGGGAGAGAAAATTTATAGGCAATTTGTAGGTATTTTTAGGCAAAAGTTTATTGGTTTTTTTTCTCATTTCTGTATAACATGCAAATACTTGGCTCTTTTCTACTGGGCACCTACTCTTGTTAGCCAATACTAGGACTTTCGGCTTGTCTTTACGTCATCATTTATCAAGCTGTGATCTTTTTTTTTGTGGTGCGTATATTTTCTGCCATTGTAGTGTTAATATTCACTGATAATACCGTGTGGTGTTTCAGTAGAAGGGTTGCTCAATTATTCTGAAAATCTATGTTTTATTCTCACTGCGGATTCTTAAGAATTATATCACAGGTATCTGCTAAGGATGTTCTGACTCCTTTCATGAGACTGTTAACTCGTATTTTTCCCTTGAGCAGGGTTTTCTCCGTATTAATACACATGTATGTACCTATACACAAATTTTTTCTTTGATATATATTTCACAGCCATAGTATTTTTTTTTGAGAACTGTGTCCTATAGGCTCTACACTGTTGTGTTACTATGCATGTATATGCTGTCGTCATAGGCACTGTGAAATGCTGCCTAAGATTTCATCATGACTTTCATCTCTTTCACAGAAGAGAGAGCCTTATCTTAAATGTTTTCCAAACCAAATGTGTGTGAGTACTTCACTGATTTAGTTTTATTTTAGTCTCGTTGTCTAAACCGAAACTCCAGAATTTCCAGTAGTTATTGACCTCTGATAACTGTTCAATCTGAATCTTATGATCAATTGTGCAATCATAGTTTTTTTTTCTGTGATCTCCAATAGACGATTCTTAAAGTTGAACTAGGGTCTATCTATTTTGACATTTTGATAGTTGGTTAAAAACATCGGGAGTGACCATGTATAGAGTAATTGATGGATTATAGCTGAGGGCGCGTTTGGTAAAAATTTTCGATTGTTGCTGTATTTCGTGTCAATTAAAATCAAAATGATTTAAGAATTAGATTTTTTTCTTGGAACTTTGCATATTTTACTTCCTTTAAAATCTACTAATTACACTATTCTAAAATGTATCACATACAATTTTAAGTGTACTTGAAAATGTTTAATTATGAAATCCTTTTTTTTTTATTTTTAATAATCTTTTTTTTCCGTGTTTCTTTTCTCACACAAATACAATACTAATAATTATTATTCATTTATGAATTATTGTTATAATCATCGTGTTTTTTCCTATAGTTCTGAGTGTAAGCATATAATTTTCTTATTATGAACAATATCTCTCATTTTTTTTTTTNTTTTTTTTTTTTTTTTTTTTTTTTTTTTTTTTTTTTTTTTTTTTTTTTTTTTTTTTTCTACAAAGCCTTTCCTGTTAAGGATTGCAAAATATTATACCTCATCATTTATCTTATTATTTATTCTACCGTACGTTGGGTGTTGTGGAGCCAGAAAAATTTGACATACGTATACTCTTCTCTTCATTTTTTTTTGCTTTTACTTTGCACGTGCGTCTAACGGCTGCAAAACTTTTTTGTTTTATTTTTGTTTTTTTTTACATTTTTTATTTATATCATTTTTTTAGCAAGAAGGTGTTAATTGATTAAAAGTTCCCGATTTCTAAAACATCTGTACGTTACGTTTATGTGTGCATTTTTTTGTATCTGTCTACATATTTAATTATTTATTCTCTATATTTCTGCACTTTAGTTTTTGTCCTTCCAAGAGTCAAAAGAAAGAAGAAAACACGTGTGTATTCTGTAGTGTCTTGCTCCTTTTCCCTCTCGTTTTCCGCTAGGTGTGAGAATTTTAATATACACGCCTTTTTGATTTTGTCTATATGTGCTGCACGTATTTCGTTGTCTCTTTGTAATTTTACGTTGTGATTTGTGTAATCTATGCCCATTCTTTCATATGGCCCCTCAAAATGGTCGTCGTCCTTCCCTTTGGACGATTCTTTTAATATGTATACCATTTCCCCTTTCATGAAAAATTTTGTATTTAGTTTCTTGTCGTAATAGTATTTTGATCTGTACTTATTTTGCGTCAGAGTAATTGCTACTAGAGTTTGTAATCGTTTGAGGTTACCTGTTATTTGATCTAGTAAGTCTGTGTATGTATGTCCTTTTTCTGGCTGCTTAAAGCTTAACGGAAGTTTTGCACGCTGGCCAAATACGAGCTTGTGTGGGGTGTAGCCTGTGCTCTCGGGCTCTAATGTATTGTATGCCAGTGCGCACAGTGGTAGTACCTCGTCCATTTTTTAGTTTGGCCAACGTATGCCTTTAAACATTCTGCTAGGACGTGGTGCATACGCTCGATCGCACCGTTGCTTTACGGCCGCTAAGCTGCGCTTCCGGTTTTATCAACTTTAGATAGTTATCCGATAATAATTTCTCTGGAGCTCCAAAGTATGTAATAAATCTATCCGTTAGGGCTCTCACTGTTTCCTCAGCCGTTGTTTTCTGAACGCGGGGGCCAGCACTATATATTTGGTTAGCCAATCTTGTGTTGATAAAATGTGTGTATTGTTGCAAGCTGATGGTTGATTTATTGGTCCATAGAAGTGTATCGAAATCTTTTTTAATGGTCTGCTCAGAGTGTCAGTGATCACCAGGGCTTGCTTTGTATTTACTCGCACTAGTTTTTTCGTTTAGCATAATGAGCAGCCAAGTACGTATTGCCTTACGCCTGGCCTCATATTTCACTAATAAAAATCTTTCGCTATTTTGTTATATGATTTATTAATACCACAGTGTCTTTCTACTGCCAACTTGTGATATTCTTTTAATAACTTATATCTCTGATCAACTGGTAGCAGTATTATTGAATTTGTGTATAACGTAGCGTTCATTCTTATGCCGTTGAGAATTTCCTTAAACTGTTTGACTACGTACGTACATTGGTTAAGATTAAGTATTGCTAAGTCTCTTACCCCTATTGTTTTAAATTTGTTTACCATTACTAGTGATCTAAGGGCTATCACGCATTTCTTTATGTCGGATTTCAGCGCTGAATCCTCAAAGTGAGTTTTTGCGTACATTCGAATAACGCACACTCTCATTATTTTGGATAGCATGACGTTGCCAACTGCCTTCGTTTCGTTATTCATGACTACCGGGTTTATGTAGCCTCGATTGTACAACGCGTCGATAGCATCTGTGACCAGAATATCGTCTATTGTTGTAAAGAACGCTAGGTTATCGATATATCTGAACGGGTGATCTTTGATTTTTCTCATTTTTTTGAAATCGCGTGGGGTCCGTGTTACCTTGTAGGGCCCATGGAGGGATGTCGCATGGCAATCGTGTCCTACATACTCTATACTTTTCCATTGTGCCCGCTTTGTCAAAAATTTTTCTCTCCTTACCGGGACTATGATCGCTATCTTCTATTAAAGCTTTGCTTAGGCCCCGGTCGCTATCTGGTGAGAGAGAAAGTCTCGTTTGATGTCAGTGTTCAGTGGTGGTGGAGGCTTAGGCAAGGGCATGATGCGCTGTTCATAAGCCTCCTCTCTTTCTCTCTCTCACTTTTTCTTTCGCTCTCCGTATCCCATGCGCCCTATTCACCATTCTCTCCGTCTCATTTGTTTACATATTGTTCGTTGCTGTTTTTTTCGAGACCTTCCTCTGTGTTATCTTGAGATTCCTGGTTATCGGTGTCGTCTTCTTGATTTGCATTATTATTTTTAGGTGAGGCGTCGCTATTAGTTTCCTCTAGAAGGGCTCGGTAGTGTTGGTTTTCAAGGTGTATGTGGTTGAATTCTGCATCTTTCCCCTTCCCCCATAAAGTGTTGGTATACTGTCTTATTGGGTGCCACTTGTAGGTGTATGCATGTATTTGCTTTATACTGTTGTGAGAATATAAAAGCGCGTTCTCCGTTGCCAAATTCATGGCTATTATTAAATATTGTTTTTGCTTCTTTTGGGTCTTTACATTTATCCATTTTTAATCGCGTAACGATTTTCTAAGTTCGTCTGTTGATTCTGCCAACCCGTACAGGAGTATTAGATAATAAAACAGATAGCTCTTATCTCTCGGGACGTCGATCGTTCTCAGCCGTTTGTAGGGTTCTGCGCATTGGGTCCCTAATATTTAAGTCTTCGCTTCTTCTTCGTCGTTTATCATGATTGGTATATCATCGCTTTCCCATACGTCGATTCTCATGCCTACTTTTCCTCTAATGTATTATTGTTTAACGTCAATTGAGATCTTTGCTCGAAATCGATTGGTTGATTCGTTAAGTATTGATTTAAAATTGGTAATTTAACCTCTTTTGTTATTATAATTTTTGTTTTCGCTGTCGGGTTTTCGTGCATCTGGTGGTCGTTGGCTTGCATGTTTGTTTGGTGCCGTTCGGCTTGGTTCGGTCATTTCCGTCCCTTGCTCGTCTACTTACTGTGTACCTTTGGCTCTAATCTCCCTCTGCTAATTCTGTACCCCTCTTTTATATTCCGATTTCTCTTTACCTTTTTCATCTCTACAAGATGTTGCTGTCATTGCCGATTCCTCTATTGCCTACCTAGCTTTTCGCTTTTTCTCTTTTGCTGCTCTCTCCGCAGCCTCGCTATTCCGCACTATTTGGAATCCCCAATGTTCTGCCAGCTTGAGTTTTCTCTGTGTTGTTTTCGGTAAATCGCAATGCGCGATAATTTCTTTCAAGTTATGCTTTGAAAGAGGTTGGACTATTTTTGCGTAGCCTTCGATAAAGCGTCGATAGTACTCTGCTAGCCCAAGAAATTGTTTTATTTTTCTCGCATTTGTCGGTTTAGGAAAACTTTTAACTACTTAAATTTTTTCTGGATTTGTTTTGATCTCGCCATTGCCTACAATATGACCGAGCACTTTTGCTTCCTTCCCAAGAAATCGGCATTTTCTTGGTTCTATTGTGAGGTTTGCTTTGGCTAACCATTTTTAAAGCTTTTTGAATCTTATCCCGTGTTGTTCTAAGTTTTCTGCGAATACCATGATGTCGTCCATATATATCCCTATCTCTCGTCCTTGTTGGCCCGCTAGTGCTAGTGTTATCACTTGCATGAATGTACTTGGGGAGTCCATGCATTTCATCGGCATTCGTTTGTATTGGTAATGTTTTTTTGGTCCTGAAAACGTAGTTTTATGAGCATCCTCCTCGTAAATTTTTACTTGGAAAAACCTGCTCTTCAAATCTACCATGGTTATATATTTTGAAGCTGCTAAATTTTCCAAAATTTCATTCTGGAATGGCAGCGGATTACACGTACCAATCGTTATTTCATTTGATAGCTGGGAATCTGTTATGACCCTCCAGCGTTTTTCTCCGTTTAGTCCCACGTTTTTCAGAACAATCGACATATTTGAGTTGTGTGGGGATGTCGAGGGTTAAATTATTTGTTGTTTTAGTGGCTTGTCTATTTCTACTTGCATCCAATCCTTTAGTTTTATTGGATTACGTACCCTTTTGGCAATGGTTGGTTTCTCTGTTGACGTTGTTATTCTATGTTTAAGTAAGTTTGTAGCCCTTAGTGGCTTGCTGTTGACGCCAAGTACGAAAGGATTGTACTCTATAAGGTTCCGGATGTGGTCTAGTTCCTTCATATTGCAGCCGGATGTATCAACAATTTCCATTATTTTGTTTATTTGAGCTGTTATATCCAATTTCTTAATATCTTCGAAATTTTTAATCTTTCTCTCCATATTCTACTCATTTTTACCGCTTATAACATTTTTTTTTATAACTTCATTATATTCTTTATTTTTATCTGAGTTTTTAGTGTTAAAAAGCCCGATCGTTGTTTTGTTCAACCCATCAGCGTCGTCCCCAGTAATGCTGAATGCTTTCGCCCCTTGTCTTGTTTCATATTCGAGAACATCTACCTCTAGTACTGGCATGTCAATTTGTTTATCTGTTATGCTTATAATTTCCGAATATATTTTTCAGTTTTTATTTTCTCCTATAAAATTTCCAAATAAGATTAACTCTTTTATATTTTGTAGGGGGATCCAGCCGACTTGTACGTGGCTGCTATTATCTTTTATACGCGCAAATATTATTTTCTTCGACTTTGCGGGGATTTTAAAATATTCGGGTTTTAGTAATGGGATTCTAATGCCTTTTAATTCTTAATAGTTTTCTTTGGCACATAATAAAGCCATTATACTACTTAAACACGTCTTAGCCAATAATTCCTTCTTTTATAATTGATACTTCGGCACCAGTATCTGCGTAAGACTTTGCACTATTTGATTGCAGTTGATTGCTGCCTAATGTTACTAATAGTAGTGTGATTCCAGTACTCATGATATTTACCCTGCGGATAGGTAGGTTCGTGTTTTCCTTGATGTTTTCTCCGTCAGCTAAAGGGATAGTAGTCTTAGGTTCTATTTCAACTCTATGTGTATTTGTCTGATTCTGTTGGCTCCTTCTCTCTCTTGGTTGCCTCTGTCTCATTCTTACGCTCTATCTCTCTTCCTATTCTCGGGGCCCACTCAGCGCTTGGGAAGCATGACGAACATCCTGCGAGCTTCAATGATCCGTACTATGCGTAAATACTTTTCCATCAGGTGTATCATTTGTTCTATTTAGAGGTCCTCTGTCGTTATAATTTTCGTACCAATTATAATTTTTGTTATACTTATAACTGCCTCTATAATTATTGTAATTACTGTACTAATTCCTTCTATAATCGTTGTTATACTTTTGGTGATACGGATAAGAGGGGTAATTATAATTATTTTGGTAGTTGAAATTTTCTTCCGTATTTTTCCTGTTATTTATGTTGAATTGTTCGCGTTCGTCGCTCCAATTGATTGATATTTTTTCTGTGATTTTTTCATGCTTCCAATACCAAGAAAATTGAGAAAAATCGAAAAACACGTTGTTTGGCCCCTAGTATAATGGTTTCAAAGTTTAAAAAAAAACTTGAAAAATGTTTTTTTTTTTCCAAAATTTTTCGACATTAATTTTTTCATAACTTCTTGAGCTAAGGCACTTTTCACCTTCTTATATGGCTAGGCCCTTTAATGTTTTTTCTTACAAACAACATTTTTTACTTCAGAATTATTTTCATGTTAATTAACATAAGTCTTCTCTCTTGAATCTTACATCTTGAAAGAGTAATAGACAATTGTCTGCTCTTTATAAAGGAAGCTTATTGGAATGGCATTAAACACGATTGTAGTACCTATAAAGGTATTTGTCTCCTGTTATAACTTTACCTTCAATATTATAATATATAAGAGATGGTAATTCTTAGTCATATGCCATTTTATTAATTTTTAACTGTACTTTAGTTCCTCCTTAACTTTTTTTTTGCTTCTCAATTCAATTGAAAAATTTGTAAGAATATTATTGAATATAACAATTGCGAAGTTTATCGGATTGTCATTGTCTTCTTGTTGATACCATCCTAGCACGAAATATGATATGATAAAGTAATTTTTCCTTTATTTAGGTCATCATTTGGTTATCCAAAAAAAAGTGTTGTTATTATGAAAAGTCTGTATAAGATTGTTAAATAAAAATCTGTAAGCTTTGCCTAATAATTTAAGACATACATAATTGGTTTTTAAATTATCAGACAGGTTTAGTAATTTTATTTATTTATTTACTTATATATAAGAGTAACTTAAAAACTTCCTGTGAACCGAAGAAATGTCTAAATTTTGTGTGAAAGTGTCAAAGTATAACAAAAGTAATTACTTCTTAATGGATTTTTAATAACTCGTACTACTATTATTGTATGTGACCAAAGGAATAAATTGACAAAAATGTTTCTAAGATTATTAATTTGTTACTAAAATGTGAGTGGGTATTACATAGATCTTTTTAGGTATCCAATATCTTGAAACCTTTTTTCAAAACTATAGAACGCTAACCCCACGTTACCAAAACAACTTTACTAATTTTTTCAATTTAAAAGCGAAGTTAAAAAAAACTTTTTTGATAAAAGTCAATTTCAAAAGAAATTATTATTTTAGTCATTTTTTTTAAAGTAATGAAGCAATGTTCGTCAAAAAAAATTTGTTTTTCTTGTAACATAAAATTGTACAACAACTTTTTGCTCGATCCTTTAGTACCATATGCGTAGTATTTAATAAATTTTTTTAATGTTTAATTTTCAGTATACCTTTTTTTAGGCTAAGCAGAGAATACGTTAAATTAAAATATACAAACAGCATGCAAATGTCTCAGTATTACCTTGTATTCATAAGTGTAATATATAAAAAAGTCCTTAACTGAACTGAATTTGACTAAAATGAAAATGGTAAATATCTAAGAATGTGATAGTTATGCGCCTGGAGCATAGTAATATAAACGTAAGCTCAAACCTTAATACTCGGAAATAAGATATCACAGCAAGAACAATCATTGTCCAGAACCTGTGTACCTTTGCACAGTTATTTTAAGACTTAAAGGAAAAGCTTAAGAGAGTTCAATAGGTTCTACTTTTGCATTAATTCATAACTTGAAAACATCTTTTAATCAAGAACTTTCGCTACCCAAATTGTATCATTAATACATAACAAATCTTTAAAATACTGCAGTAAGAAAAATTAACTAGTTGAAAATTTTTAATATTGAATAGTTTTTCTCATAGAAACTACTTCATTAGCCCTATTCACTAAAATTTGTGATGACATACTCAAGAAGACACAAGACTACAACTTGAAAAGTTAGTACTACAAGCAACTATTAATGGTTTAACTGACTCGTAAAAATTAAGTATAGCACTTTTAAGACCTACAGATATTTCTGAAAATTTACAAGCTGCATAACTTACTTAACGCACTGGTCCGGTAGTATACAATCAGGCCAAGGACGTTCACAAGTCTGTACCCACAACCTCTACTTTAACGACTCCTGGATTATCCGTACCAAACATTACCTAAGCTCCTGTTTTTGTTCCTACTTAATTTAACTACCAAAAAATATGTCAGTATTAATGACCCATTAAACCGCAACATTAATTCTTTTCCACATTCTCACGATGAAAATAATTTCAATATGAGTCAACAAAAATTTCACACGTATATTAAAAAAATCGTACATCCTACACTTAGCTGCGCACCTCAACGTTAATGGAGCACTCCACAACTCAACTGTACACCACCTGTACCCTGGAATAATCAGCCTAATAAGTTGTACTACCCTCAAAATTTCCAATAATTTTCATGTTTTCAATCACCACCTTTTCATACATCTTACAGCCTAAAATGTGTTATCCTTATCCTCATACTCAAGGCTATCCTTACCATCAGTAACCCCTATTTTAGTACCACGAACAGAAGTAATATCAAAATTATAATCCAGAACTGAGACTCTTCTTACCCTAACTCTCCAAAAATAAGATCGAAATCCGCCGCTTGGGTAAGAACACGAGTTTGAATTCCAACACGCGTCCCAGATCAATAATAGCAATAAAATCAACAGAGCCTTCTGAGAAAAAGCAGTAGGAAATCTGCCATCAGTTAAGTTATGTCACGAAACATTTTAAAAAGATTCACAAATTTTTGTATTAGATTCAGGTGCAGAAGTAGTTGTTATAAGTTACAACGCTTGAAACAACGGTACAGAAATAAATTGTGATAATAAAATTGAATCGAAAGGAATAACTCTGCAGCAAATATACACTTGAGGTACTATTACGGCAGATTTATTCGATATAGATAACGAATTTTACGTTATGGGTCCAGAATCGTCAATAAATAATGTATATTCATTAGGAAAACCTTTTTTCACGCAAGAAAATACAAGAATCGATTACTGACTGAATAAATTATTAGTCGGAAGCAGACCAATTAAACCTATGCTTTTTTTGACCAGAATAATAAAATCAACTCTATATTAGTAATTGAAAAGAAAAAAAAAAAAAAAACAAACCTTCAGTCTTAAAATAAGCAGAATTTGCAATTAACATTTAGATAAGAAATTTTTTCATTTTACAACAAAAATTGAGTACCCACATTCTTACACGATACTGATACTTACTATTCTTAAGCAGCTGAAGTAAAAAAAAAAACAGAAATTACAATTCACTTGCCAGAACAAAAGTAGCTATTAAATGACCAACTAAAAGCAAAATTACTAATCACGCTTATTTTCGTAAAATCAGTACTAAACTCGGACTATATACATGCGAGATGTTAGTAGAGTGCAAATAATGTCACCGCTGTACAATAGCTATAAGCACAGGAAGAAAACCAACATAATTAGCAATACCTGTACAAGCACTTGAGGCTCCTGATGTTATGAAATCCGTAGACTTTTTCGACACTGACTTCGAAGAAAATGATTCAAACAACATAAGAGATAGCATTGAATGAATAGTGATAAGCTAAAAAGATCTCATTACCCAAAAGCTAGTTTATCCGAAATAAGAAAAATTGTAGAAAATAACGCTTACGAATCATACATTCAACGCAACCCTTTTTCACATACCTCTTTCAAGATACGTAAAATACATACGACAGACGACCATCCAGTATATCCCATGTAATACCCCTACTCTTTGTCGTTACACAAAAAATGGAAACTTAAATAGAAAAATTATTAGCAGTTGGTAAAATCATAAAATCAAACATCCCTTACACTAGTCCTCTCTTGATACTATCCAAGAAGCAAGGACCTAATAGAAAAGAATGATATAGATAAGTAGTAAATTACTGTAAGCTAAACGACAAGACGATTTCTGATGCTTATCCACTACCAAACATTTCCGAAGTATTGAAGCAAAGTTGAGCCTTAAGTAAGTCCTTCATTGTTCATCTAGCTAGTGGATCTCATCAAATAAAAGTTGACCCCATATATTTTACATGTATATAAAGAAAAGAAGCATCTAGTCTGGGTATAAAGGATGTATTAAGCTATAGAAAACCAAGAAAAAACTGCATTATTGCGTATTCATCAACAACTTTTAATAAAGCTTAAAAAAATTATTCTACGATTAAAAAATGATGCTAAGCAGTAACTATAGCAGTCAAAATATTTTTGACATTACTTAAACGGCAGGAAATTATTAGTTTACGTAGATTATAAAACACTATCTTGGATTTATTTTATCAAAGATTATATAAGTAGGCTCCATAGATAAAAAGCAATACTTCGAGGTTACAACAATACTTACATATACAAACCTGGTAGAATAAATACTAATGCAAACACTTTATCAAGACATCTAATAGAATTGAATAAAGACAAAAATGATAAAGATAACTCTTTGGATAAGGAAATTATTAAAAGCTCATTTGTTACCGATGAAATCTAAACAAACTGCGGCTTGAATAGCCTGCTAAAATATGTGAAAACTTATTTGTCTCATTTTGATACAGTAAGAAGTATACAATCAGCACCTAACGTAAAAAAACATTAACCTACTGATACACTGTTGAAGGGACCTCGGGATATGGAAGGAGCACAAAATGAATTAAATGCATCTACAATAGCAGAAAGATTAAAAGTGAGACGAAGAAAAAAAAACACCAAGAGCTTTAATAGAAGAATCGTTGTCCAAATCTAAGACCGCGTCTAGTCTACAGTTTGGTGACCTACAATCTAACGCGCCAATGCCACTACAAAAACAATTATATATGCCAAGTTTAATAAATACACCTGCATAAGAGACCCCTTAAAATGTCATGAAAAACTTAAGTGATGAAAATTCGGAAATCAGTGAAATTCAAGAAATAATTGGAACAATTGTTGGAATTTCACCAAGACAGACTTACATTCCAATCAAACCCAGTACATCTCAAGCCTTTAACGTTAATCGAAAATCTGTTATATTTCCACTAGACCAAGACTCTACTTTTTCTGACAATAAAATTATAAATTTAACCACAATAAAACCAAAACTTTAATCTGCTTTTCAATACCTTACACAAGATCAAGTAAACTATACAAGTATAGATAAAGAGCAATTACCTGATTAAAAAATAAATACTTATAGAAGTAAAAATTGTGACAAAGAAAGATTTATGAAAAATTGGAATTAAAACTCATTATGGTAAAATAGTTGCGATGAAAAAAAGGAAATGTTAAATAATAGCGTTCTTGGAGAGATGCCATCTTGACCGTCATCCCCTACCAAACATCACCCCGGCAGTTACTTGAATCAAGAAAAAATAAATTTACTTTTATCGTCCCATTTAAATTTGATATTTTCAGCTTCAATAATTAAATGGATCAATAAAAAAATAAATAAATTTTTTGCTAACAAAGATACCATGAGAGGGAGATCTCCTGTTAAACCGCACATAAATGGTCGTACCAAAAATAAAATACCTAGCTCTAATGATGAGCTATACAGAAGAGCTTTATGGCCTATAGAACGAAATAGTAACGATGAAAGAGAAGACAACTAATTTTAATCGGAAAATGCAGAAAATAAAACTGATCACGTACTAAGAAAACCTCCAAGCAAAATAATTTACTGCAAGCTAGCCATACAATGGCATTAAAACCCATGCAGCAAAATTAGGTCTTGGCTAGTAGTGCGAAGGTAACAAGAGAAATAAGTTCTCTTGTTTTTCAAAATCCTATTGAAGGTTCACTTAATATAACTCATAAAGAAAATAAACAAAAGTTTTTAATTATTTGAGAAAATTCAACTCATACCAAGAATAATAACTTCCATTTCATTCTTAAAACTGTAAATTTAAAATCAATAAACAATAAATTCCTTACAGATATAGGAGTTCTATCGAAAGAAAAATTGATGAACGTTTAACCAAAATTAGAAGAGGTTATTACAACAAGAAACTGAAATTGCTACATATTTTACCAGTCATGAATAAAAACCTTAATGACGAAATAAAATCTAACATCTGACGAATATGTTTTAAAAATCTTGCAAAGGCTACATGAGTAAAGGAAATTTATATAGCTCGTATTTCCAGGAAAGGTTAACTCACCGATGGTCTCCCTAAAGGAAAAATGCCATTAATCTTATACCTAGAATTGTGTTAGCTGTTCTTGTTAAAATTCAGAGAACCTATGGTAACTACAGATACGCCATCAGAAGAATTTTATAAAGGCGAAATAGATACAGTGTGCCCTTTTTCACAAAGTATAAGTGTAATAACTATTGCCAATGTTTTGTCTAGATATTTTATTCCTATTTCGACATTCCTAGAATTATTCTCAGTGACAAATCAAAAAGTTTTATTAATCAAGTATTGACAGAAGTATTAACAATTTTTGGTTTCTGTTTAGCCCTTACTAGTGCACACCATCTACAACTAAATGGTTTATAAGAAGGAAGCCAAGCTATGTTAAACATTTAATTGAGAACTAATGCCAGTAATTGAAATGACTTGAAGAAAATGGTTCCTTTGAATTGCATGAGTATAACACTGAAGTTTATTTAGAAACAGGCTTTACACCTTTCAAACTTGTCTCTGATAGACAAGCACGTTCTCCAAATCTTCTTTCAGAAGAACTCCAACTAGAAACGTATAGCTTATATACTTGTGACCTTGCCTTCGGTCTACGTACAATCTAAAAAATAGCTCCGATAGACTTAGAATACTAAGAAAAAATACAAAATCACGGTACAACAATAGAGCAAAACGCCAAAACTTAAAAGTTAGAATAACTATAAATATTATCAATATAAAATTTAGATTCTAGGATGGCTTTGACTGTTTGATCCAAACCAAAAAAGTCTACGAGAAAGTCAGCAATAAGAAATTTTATGACATAGTTCCTCTTCTCTTCTTCTTTTTTCTCTTTAGTAGTGTATGTACCACATTTTTACAGTATTAGCAAAAATTATAACCGTTTTAGTTATTGCATATTACTGGGAAAGATTTTAACCACACCAGAAATTTCATAGATAAAACTAACAAAAATATATCTATAAAGAAGCAAGCAATGTGATAAATATCTAACAAACGCATTTTTATTAAACAGCTTCATACCTCTACTGCTTTATGATAAAAACACGAGTGTCAGAGGCTTGGTAAATTATTTTTCTAACAAAATATGAAAAAAAAAAGATAACTCCCAAAACAGTTTTGTAATAAATTTCCTCATTAACTTGCGTGAATTTTTGATCGATCTATAATTGCTGTAGGCGGCAACAATTTAAGAAGCAGGGTGATGAAATATTCAAAATTGATCATAAAATTTTGAAAAGAACGAACAGCGAAATGTGTGAACCTTTTTGTCACACTTTATTTTGTTTTTCATGTTTCTTTCATTGCTGATGTGGGCTTGCCTCATCACTGATTTGAAAATCACAATCGCACTTAGCAGAAAAATTTGAATGGTACTGTTGTGTTGTTATTCCGTAGCACATGAAATCATAACATAAACATCATCTGGCAAGTCTAGTGTTTTGCTGTAAACACAGTCTCTAAGAATATCGCTCACTTGTTGATTTACTTTACTTTAAAGCCTCTTTTACTAGCTCTGACGCTATGAAAACGCACTATCAAGAGAAAAAGTGGACTTTTTACGTTTTTTACCTATCATCTAATGTGTCAGTCAACTCTTGACTTTCACAACTTGCGAGTACCTTCTACATGTAAGCCTTCCACTGGTATTACAAGCAGGACCATGCCTTAAACAAAAACTACCTTAACTTAGAATAAAAGAGTACGCAGTACTTAGGCTGAACAACACTTAAAAAATAATATTGATATAGAACAGACATGCTCAAGGCATACAGAGTAGAAATATATTCCAAAAAAGATAGTCCCCTAGTAAAGAAAAAGTTCATGCATGTATGTAAAAACCTTATGTATACTATAAAATACACGGTTCATGAATACGTGTGAGTATAACATACCTTTTTGATATTTGGTTACGGTGGTGCATGTCTTTCCTGTACATTTGTTATATATAAAAGTCTCTGAAACCCATCAGCCAGAAAGCACTAATTCTTATTTTTTTAACTAAACTATAAATCTAATGCCTTATTAAAAGTAATGATTATTAGGTATAAAATATGTCACTTGGTAAACGAAAACGAGGAAAAAATAATCAAACACGTAACAAATAATTTGTTGAAGTAATTTATTAAAACGTTTGTAAAAAAATTTGTGTGTCGATTATCAAAATCAGATCCATTGTTTATTCCTCTATCAGCGAGTGCACAGAAGTTTATGTGCTTTGCGTGATAATGTTTCCACAGAAAAGTGAGGGTGGCAACACATAGACATACATTTAGTCTCCTAAAGCACCTTTTTGTGGGTTACTTGGTATGCTCGTGCACGCGTTTTCAATGCTTGCTCTCTTTATTTATGTTTTTTTAATTAGGATTCAAATTTTCTACCAATTTCCTAATGGTTATATGATTGTGGCATCTAGGCTTAAATGGGTGTGACAGTCATGTGTATACATGTCGACCAAAAATATTTTCCTGTTTATTGAAATAACATTGGTTTGCAAAAATTTTTTCTGAAATTTATTACAAAACATTACAAAACACATTATGAAACAAAAATATGTAGGTAAACAGAGGAATACTTATACAGATACTAGAACATTGTACCTATCGCTACAGCATGCTGGGATGTAAGGGTCAAATACTTTTATACCTACAGCTACAACATACGAGACTAAGACAGGACAGACTCGTGATATAACCCCCTTTTCCTATCTTCAAAAGCCTGATGTGTCCAAAAAAGTTTTTACTTTAAAAAATGATAGAATTTTTATTTTTAGATAATATGCCTATGCCCAAACGCTACATTTTTTGGGTTAATGAAAAGAAATAGATAGCATGATTAAATACTCGGTAATAATCAACTTTATTTTAGTTTAGTTTATCAAAAGTAAAACAATGCAAAAAATGTAATACTGGTTCCATCAGTTAAACCACATCTTTATAATTTTGTTTTGCTTCATTATATTTTATTTAATAAGTGCTTATACATATACAGATACATCCTTTCATTTTATAGTTGTATAGATAAACGTGAGTTATAGCCTCCAGCCTTCCCTTTCCCTGCCCCTAAGTTTTCTATCACCACCCCTTTACCACCCCTCGAAACATGTAGTTTTTTTTTAACGTAATTGTTATTTCAATTATAATTAGGTAAGGTCCCTCCACTACTCCTACGCTGTTCCTTTACTCTTTTCTTGGGCTTTCTTTTAAATTTTATAGTCATTATTAAGTTAAAATGTTGTTTTTAACCTTCTTCTATTTAAGTATGCCTTCTTCACACTCTGCATTAATACAAGCATTTAAAAAAAATTGTGCCGTACGTTTTTCAAATGGTTTTTCCAGAAAATTTTTAAATTAATTATGGTATATCTTGCTCAAAAACTGGATTGTTTCAAAACTTTTTTTCTCTGTTAAATAAGCTCTCAATCCTTAAACGTAATTGTAATTCAAAACAATTCTTAAATTTTAGGTTCAAGTACTAAAATTCAACGTTGAGTTTTTTAAAGTTAACTTTTAGAATTATCATACTTCAGGCCACAATCTTTCAATCCACAATCACGAATGTTTTATTTGCCAATCAAACGTACATATATAAATATAGTACGTTGATTATAACAGATGCAAACAGATTCTTGCGTGTCAAGTCTTACGCTTCTACAGATAAACGCTTCTCAGAAGTTTAGAACATTAAAACTTGCAGTATAGCATTCACAGAGATCCACAAAACACTGAGGTGACAATAAGACATTTATACATCATTGAACCTTTAGGTGATATCTACCGAAGTTATCGAAGAGACATTGGCAAGGTGTCAAATTGACGCCTAATTATCATCGCTAAAATATGGAATTATCAGTTATCACGCAAACAAACTTCAGCTAATAATAACTAATTAATAATGTTTAGACGTCGGCTATTGTCATACTGTAATGGTTTTTAATCTCTAATAGATGTCTTTTGTGCAACAATTAACAGTGTCCTACAGATATCTGTGGTGCTAGATTCTATGATATCCTACTGTTCTGTCGAAAAGGGGACGTCACAGTTTTTGTTCACCTAGATTCTAATACGCCGTGGAAGCGTACAAAAGGGGACGATAGTCGGAGTAGCTAGCAGTGCGGGAGGGGGAAGGGGAGGGATGTTTGCAGGAATGCGGGTGGGTGAGAGAAAAAACGGTTAGAACAAAAGCAGCGGGAGAACAGATCAGACGTTCATGGGTGAAAGCACAACTTGGGCAGCAACAAACAGTAACTTCAAAAACACCACGAGGCCTTGACAACGCGAGAGTCTAAGTTGAATCACCATGCTCCCTGTAAATGGATCTACTACTGTTTAAGGTATTTGGTCATTAGAGAAATGATAATCATGTAAGACAGAGGCCTTGTGAAGGAAGCAGAGAAAATCACGTGCGCGTGTAAACTGCTCAGTGATGTTGTGTGTCAAAATTTTGTTGTCACGCATAACATGCGGCCAGTGTATGTCTGTTTGTATTTTTCTTTGTATAGAGATTCCTGATTGTACGTGGAAGTGCTACCATTAATTGTGTCGGGAATGTGTAAGATCACGTCTTGGTCGAAATTAAAATTTCACGTAGCTATCGGTATTGTTGTGAGAAAAAAAGGGCGTCATGAGCACGATTGTGTGAGTGTGATGGGCAAGAAAGGTTGCCGGGTTTAAGTGAGTTATAAGAGAACAAGTGATGGGGAACTAGATAGTTGATAAAGGATTAAAGCATCAGGTAGTAAATAATTTCTTGGTGAGTGACGTGTCAATATATGGCGATAGGATAGTATTGGTGATGGCAGGCTATGGTTGGTGTATGCAAGTATGTGTGTGAACGCGTCTTTCTTTTTTTTCTTTCCTTTGAAGTGTATTGCTATGGTTGCAAGTGTGTGCACGTAAGAGAAAAAATGACTTGCGATCAATTTTATTACTCAAGTCTACTCTTGTTAAAGATAATTTTGAGGCCGCAAGCCTGCTTTCTAAGGAATCAAATCATTGTTCCTTTCATGTCATTGCCCAACGTAGTTGAACTGCAACTGTAATTTGGAGTGACAATCCACATAGTTGAAAAAACCAACTAACACACAAATTACACAAATGGGTCAACAGCAGTCATGTATCGGACAACAGTCCACATGATTGTTAATCAACGTTTTCTTGTATACGTATAAAATAAAATTGATAATTTGTAATGATGATTGATCATCTTTTTGTTTGCTTGATTTAATGTATTAATGTATTATGTTCACGTTCTTCCTTTTGTTCTATAAGTGAATTGTGCTCCATTTCATTGTTTTTTCTTGAAAAAGAGTCATTCAATTTGTAATATGAAAGAATTACTATGTCACATGTAATATTTTGTTCTGAATAAAAAAAGGTTTTTTGTCAGATTTTTCCCTTAAATAAATAAGTCGTTATTTATTTGCATGTCACGCATGGTCCAATATACAGAACTTAAACACAATTAAATTTTTGAAGGTAAGATAACTGACAAATATAATCTGTGTCTAATTTAACTGAAACTATTCCTAGGTAAGCTGTTACGGCGTACTGGGAATTTCTACGTGCGATACATTATGACCTGATTAGATAACTGACAAATATAATCTGTATCTAATTTTACTGAAACTATTCCTAGGTAAGCTGTTACGGCTCATTGGGAATTGCTACATGCAAAACACTACAGATATCTTCTGCGTTAATTAAACTATGTATTAAAGGTATCGTTTGAATACTATAAACAATATAATAGTAACATATGCAACTGGAAGAACCTTATGCTTGATGTGAATAATGGTTCTTAAATTATGAACTAATCAATCAATTCATTTTATTTAAAAGTACCTTTGGTTCTTCAAATTATATGATGCCTTCATTACAGTAGATATTTTTATAAGAGTATTTTTTACAATTATGTTTTTTAACGATTGCAAAATATATATTATACATGAGAATCACTGGTTAGAGTACAATTAGAACATTAAATATTGTATGGGCTGTTGATTGACTCTTCTCTTCTTTTTCTGCCTGTCAGATGGTCTACGCAACTGATCTTTGATGCGCTCTTGGTAAATTTGTTACAGTAACTGCAATTTTTTTCATGTAGCACTTAAAAAAATGTTTGCGATCAATAATTTAAAAAAATACTCAATAAGTTTTCAGAATTAAAATACATACTTATGTCTGTCGGTGGAAAATGGAGATCCTTTACAGCAAAAGTTCCACGAAAGGCGTGCCAAGTTTGTTAACGTCATAGCTCTTTTGTTATAATAGTAGGCATAATCTTATTTATAGTAATAGATAAATTTATTCCTCCCAGACTTAAAAGTTTTTTTTTCTAGAGAAAAATATTCAATGCTTTAGAATCGTTAAACTAGAACTTGGGATACATTATATTATACCTTACAGATCATTACAGATGAATTTTTTTGGTTGGATGTAACAAGTTTTGTCAATTTATTGATGTTTGTTAACAGCAAAAAAAATAAGCCTCGACGAAAGCGTTGTATAAAAAAAAAAATTATAAATATAAATATCAACACATTTCGACGGTTATTGTACAAAAAATTAACAAAATATATAAACTGTATAACATGTACATTTTTTGCTGGAAGCAGTGTTAACAACTTTATCGTCTTCCTTATTTAAAAAACTCTGATAGTTATTGCCAGGCTTCACTGAGTTATAAGGTGCTTTGTCGTCAAGTACCTTATTTTCAGGTTCACTTGGTAGTTTTTTATATTAAAGTGGTCAGATATAAGAAAATCATCTCAAGCATGAACATTTGGTTCGTTTTCAACAGATACAGTGTAAGGGAATAGGTATACGTACAATTGTCTATCGCCAATTTGAATTCAATCTGATACCCCTTAACACCATCTATCCGATTTACTAGAATGTGAATACATAAAATAAAAGTAATAGCGCCTGTTACATGACGATATGGAATACTTATATGTATTCCGAAACACACAATAGTTGCGAATTGCGTCGAAATATGCAAGTCATTCGAGCCGCCTAATCAAAGCTGCCGACACCGCTGCTTCTCTGAGGGTATAAAAGGCCCATGCAAGATCATGTTATTCCCTGTTGCCATTAGCAACGAGTCCAGTGCTTTGACTAGGGAGCTCTGCTCTTCAAAGCACTGTTGTAATTTTACATATTACAATAAATAGTGAGTTAATACATATATATTTGTCCACTTCTTCTTATATTATATTGCTTACTTTGAATATTTCACTGGCTACACGGGTGACAAAAAGGCTATTACAGTCTCCAAGCTCTCCCCGTACATCAGTGAATCCTTCCTTGTGTTCCTCAGGTGAGGAGTGGATCTCCGGAGCAGTACAAACCAGAGCTATCCTCTAGGTAAAGGAGTTAATGAACCTGCGAATCTTCAGGGCAATACGAACTGGAGAGACTCCGGGGCATCAGCAACTTACTGCATCCAACAGGAACAAAAGAGAGTCAATAAATTCTTGTTAAGTAGTATCGTTAGACCACGGGGCGTTATGTACCATGGGTTAGGGGCATAACAAACCAGATTGCGTCCCTACACACCCCCTCTGAGGTATCTCGTAATACGAGTTGGGGCAATACGAATCGAACTTCGTACCTACGGGTCCTCATTGCTTCCCATCTCTCGTAAAGTTGAATCCATGAATACTAACACATATGAATATATGACATCATGTGCAAAACTGAAAAGTTTTATTGATTCAATCAACAGTAAAAAAGTCTCTATATAATCATGACCCTCACAACAGAAGAATCATCTTGGTGAGTTATAGATGCTACGTTTGACTCAGTACTTGATAGGATATCATTTGAGATGTTATCTTTATTTAAAAATTAAAATTACACCGGAATTATCATTTGATATACTAGTCTACTTTTAAATAATAGTTTTTATTGACATAGATTTTGGCATAGGATAAAAAATTTATCATAATTATTTATTCAGTAAAAAAGAACAAAGCTTTAGAAACTAGCACATCTCTTTTGATAAACTTGCAGAATAAGTATCTCGTAATTTATTCAGTGATAAAATTTTAGTGAATTTGAAGTAACGAATTAACAGTACTCTTAACTTTGCTTGCAAACAAGTTAGAAAAATAATTTATACGTATATAAAAATTAAATACATCCCAAAAAATATTAGGCATATAAAAAAAAGCATTAAACTATTATTATTATTTTATTTTATATGACTTTTTACTTTGCACTCACGTTTCAAGTTGACTGTATTATTTTGTGTGTTACTCTTCATTTTATATAAAAAGTATCAGGTAACTTAACAAAATTTATGTATACATGTTTAAGTAAAACTTAGACTCCATGTAAGATTAATAAAATTAGAATTAAATTGAATTGAATTAAAACTCGCTTAGAAGATGCTATCACACAACTTGATAAGAACTTAAATTTTTTTTGTTACTTATTTTAAATGGAGTATAACTTTTAATTTACATTAAAATAATTTTTTTTAAATAGTTAAATTTTTATAACTGCATTAGGTATGAAAAAGAGAAGAAAAGTATAAAAACCATTATTAACTGGAATTCTAAAGGCTTTTCGCTTAAACATATGCACTGGCTATTGAAAAAGCGCAGATAGGTTGTTTACTTTAAAGACTTAAAGAAGATTAGAAATAATGGGGTGGTTATCAATAGGAGAATAACTTTATAATTTGTGACCTTAAATAACTGCTGGTTTGGAAAAAAGATCATAAAATATATGTTTAATAATAATAACAGAGTCATCCGACAAGTAACAGCAATTGTCTACTAGTTTCAAGTTTCAGAAAAATTTTGTAAACTTAATCTTAACGCAAGGATCAAAATAACGTCCAGGAAGATCTTCATGAAAGTTCTTACGTCTTATAAATGCAACGGCACTATTATTACAATTGTTAATTTTAAAATAACTAGATGACCGCTTAGAAATTCTATTACTTATATAGGATGATGGATGAGCAGCTTTAACTACCATGTTGCCCAAAACTCTCAAGTGATTCTCAAATATATAAGCACTAAATAATTTGCAGTTTCTGAAACGTTGAACATCGTCACTAATATGCATGACCTTATGTACATTATAAATAATATTCTCTTCTCCATAAATATCTTTCATTTGTTTAACGAGCTCTAACAGTAACTCTTTAGCATATGTATTATTTTTTATACAATGTTTTTCTTCACTTAAAATTCTAACTTTACAATTTGATAAATTAAATGGTACATATAAACTTTAGAAATATATTTTCTGAAAATAATAACCCCAGTATACAATAATATCCATATGTACTCAGTGCATTTAAAATTACTTAAATACTTTAAACACTTTACACTCACAACCCATTTATTAATACCCAAATAAATAATGTTTGGTTAAATTTATTTTTGATTAGTTTTGTTACCCTGTTCTATAGATTAATAAAACATAAAACCTAGTTTTTTCATGACTCCAGAAAATAAGTGTCTATAATAGGGTCTAAGAGAAAATCTTTTACTACGTCAATGCTTACTTTTTCTGAAGGAGGTTCGACTTTAAGAAGTTGAACAGGTAGATTTTCAAGGTAATTACTAGATAATCTTAAGGGAGCATACTAATCTAAAACAATTCTTCTATTAGAAACAGTTTACCAATTTTGCGTACACCGACCACATCTGCTATTGTGAGCAGGAAAAATAACTATAAAATTTTTTAATACTGTATCAGCTACTATAGCAACAAGCTTTATTTTATATTTGTTACTATTGTACATAAAGTCATGAAGATTTCGATCAGTATACTTTTTTAATACAAAATCCAGATACTTATCAAGATTTGATGGTTTGCCCAAAACATGCCATGCACGAATAAAGAAGGATCGAGATTTTTTCATATTTGTGATTTTGCCCAAAACTGGCCATGGTTGATAATAACTGCTGTTATAAAAAAAACAAGCCATTAATGCCAAACTGTATTTCAATAATTAATGAAATATCCTTTGGTTTAAAAAAATTTAGTTGATTTCAAACAGCTTTCGTAAGCCATTATAAACAAATCTACTCGAAGATAAAGATATAATTTAATTTTTTTGGGGGTTTGTAATACGGTTTGAGAGTCTGTTTTAGCAATTGACTAAAATTTTTACTTTTATTTTGTTTAATTGATAAAGTATCTCAAATTGACAATGTATTACAATATATTTTTTCCGGGTTTTTAGTAAACGAAGTACCATTTAAATTTTAAAAGCTCTCGTTTGCCATAACTGCATTGTTTTCAGGATTGATATTTAAGTTTTTACTATCATTATTAACTGTATTCCTAGTTAAATATTAACTTAAAATCATTTTTTTCTAATATACCAATACATTTTCAAATCTGCTTTTTACATGTTTTTCAATCTATTTCGTTGCTATTGTTTGGTTAAATTACAAAAACTTACTGTCTTCATCGTTATAATAAAAGAAGAATTTAATTAATGGAAGTAAATTTTACTACTTAAAATTAACTTATTTAACTTGAAAAGTTATTTACTTTGAATGGGTTAAAAATAATAATATCATTGTTACTTATCTTAAGTTATCGTAATATTATCATTTTCTACGTTAATTACATTAACTCTAAAATCGTTTTTTCGATAACATTTTGACAACACTTCAAAAAAATAGTTAGGTGGTCTTTTAAAGTTATAACATAGACGTCTTTTATTAAAACAACTGTAAGATATTTTTTCTATTAATAACGTGGGCAACTTTAAGAATAACTTGTTTGATAATATTTTAATAACGTTAAAAAATAACACAGTAAGTTGTCTTTGAAAGTTATCACGTGCACGTCTCTTAAAAGACAACTATAAGACAATAATTTCTCGATAACGGTTCTCTATATAACTAATACTTTTCTATAACTATAGATGCTATCAGTTAAACAGACAGTGTTGGTTGTCACCTTAATGTTTTGTCAAGACGTAGTGTAATACCTCAGATTTTTAGGGAGATAATCTAGTTTACGTATTGCAGTACATTGTTTCAAACTTTGTGCTACAATACTTCAATGTTTTTGCCATCCAATTCTTCAGCAAAGTCTTGAGGTAAATCACAAAAAAATTTTTCAGTGTAAATCTTGAAATTAATAATTCCTTTACGTTTTTTGTCAAATTTTTAGTCTAAATACTCATTAACATACGGATTTACTTCAAACACTTTTCTCGTAACTCAGGCAATGGGCACGTTATCAGCCTTACTGATTAGTCATGTCGTGCTCTCTTAACGTAACACCTTTTTCTATCTTATAGACGACTTTAATCTCTACACTTATATCACAAACTTATTTACAACAAGAAGCTTTAATTACTAATTAAATGAAAAAGCTCATTATGTCCTCAATATCGTATTAGAAGGAGTTGATAAAGCTACGGTGATTGGGCTATTCAATTATCAATTAATAACGTCCTTCAAACTTATGACATCACTCATCCCATATTATAGGATGTCAACGTAATTAAATTTGTAATGTATCTTAGAAGTGTATATAGAATTTGATAAGTAATATTCTAATGAATTAAATTATGTTACACGGGAGTTTTTGGTTTAGCTAAACACGAATATCAAGTCAGCAATTGTCTCTTAAGTACTAGGGCCCAGTATGGCCAGTATTAATGCCGTTTGTCGAAGCTATGGGACAGCAAGTATTCACCAAATGGCAATTAAGTACTCGTAGAACACCTCTGAAGTACCCGTCAAGTCCTCGTCATATACTAACCAAGTACTCGCTAAGTACCCACCTCGTATTCGTAAAGTACCCACTAGGCGTGCGTCAAGTAACCACTCAGTGCCCGCCGAGTTTCCATCTAGTACCCACCAAATATCCGTCGAATGCTTGTTAATTACGATAATAAGTTGTACAATATTCTTAAAAATTTAACGTCATGGTTAACATAAGACAGCATTTGAAATTTCTCTTTACATTCTCTTTAAAATAAATATTCCATGAAAGGGTTATGGGGTTATTGTAATATATGGAAGTCTAGTATGAGATATGTTGTGTTATTAAATACCTTATATGACAGTAGAAAAAAAGTACTGGATTTATGTATAATATATGATATTTCGGCAGAGAAATATAATATCAAAATATGCAATAAAGAGACAATAAAGTGAAAAAAAGTTTGAATAATTATTTTACATGCGTTGGTTTGGTTATAAAACCTTAAAAATTTTTTAATTCCGCAACTCGCGCTTTGTACGTTACAATTACTGTTAATTTATGATTATCATGGCAGTTTTTTGCTAAGAATTGTCAGTTTTTTGCACAGCCTATATAGTACTAAATGATGGCATTGGAGGCGTTATAAGATTTTTTTTGGAAATAGTAAAAGTGCTAGAACGAAAAAATTTTAACTTCAAATGTTGATGCTTTGTATTTGTTCATCGATAAATAATTATCATCAACAATTAGCACGTTTACATGAAAATATGAGAAATCCACATTAATACAGTTGTAAGAAAACATTGGGAGAGCAAAATAAGCTTTGATAAATTAAAATAAAAAAAACGACTCATGTTTCTATGTTTCAAGGGACTATTTGCAAAAATAATTATTTACACTTACTTTTTATAGCGAAATTGATGAAATAATTTTTTTTTAGAACATCACATACTTTTATCTTGCAAACCTTTTTTTTTAATACTACATTATTTAATACATTATACATAACATTTAATACTACATTTAATACTACAGTATTCAATACAGTACACTACGTAGACGATACGTGCCAGGGAACATTTAATTATTATTGAAAATGTAGGTAGTGTGTGATTCACAAGGCTCTTAATAAAAAGCTCTAATAAGTAGAATAAATAAGTATGGTAATGAGAACAAAGTATTTTAATAACCTCCAATACGTTTGATAAATGTTACAGAATTTTAGAAAAACTTTTAAGATCTTTACTTAACCTCAAAAAAGACTAAATATATTGACGTTATCATATTGTAAGAGAAAATATCAAACCACCCTTTCGCTTATGAAACTGGAAATAAAAATAGTACTTAACGTTGATACTGTGCATCTTCTATAGGGTAATAATAGGTGGAAAAGTGGTTAAGATGTTTAAAATGCGTTTGTTGCAAAAGCTTGTTTTCTTTAAAAATATCCACAAATAGTCTAAGAGTTTTTAAAAATGAAATGTCACGTGGATGAAAGCTATGCACCGAAACTTTTTTTAACTCATGGGAACTCTAGGGCCTTCCTTTTTTCCAGTTACAACATATAATTACAACACTAATTAAGGATATATATGGTGTTGAGCTTAGCTAAAAAAGCGCCATAGTCATCCAGGTGTGTACGTATATATATACAGTCATTTAGAGGGTCATTCCATACAACCCCCTACACCACCCACAGTCCCCTCTCAGCCCACTTTAAATGAAGTGAAATTCTAACAGTTTTGACATAATTCTTATGAGGATCAATTTTTTACTAGCTCACCTCCACACCTCCTCAACACCCTCTCAGCCCTCCGCTCAAATTAAATTAACCCCCCTCAGCCACTCCTCCACCCCCCCCCCCCGCAGCCACCTCTAAATATGGTAAAATTCTATCAGTTCAAACTATATTATTGTAGTGTTAAATTTTTTTTTAACCGTCCTTTACCTCCTTAGCCCTCATCATAATTTCGTAACCTAATTACCGGATGAACCAATAAGCCTCCCGACCAATTAAAAAAAACTTCTCTCAGCCTTCCATCAGCAGCATCACTAAGCAAAGTTAAATTATATCAGTGTGATCATATCACTTTTAGTTTAATTACGTTTTGCATCCCTACTCTCAGCTTTCCTAACACTTTTTAAGAAAACCTCGCAGCCCTCTCACGATTTATAAACAGCCACTTTTTACCACTTCTGGGCTCCACGTTATAATTTCATATTAAAATGTTATAATTACTTTAGCCATATAATTTATTAGCATATCTTCATACTGTCAGTTTCTACCTTATTATTATTAAGTTGAATTTTGGTTTAGTCCCTTTCCACCCTCATCTTATAATTTTATAACCCAACAAACAGATAATGCAACACAATTTTAAAGAACTCCTTACAATCACTCTTCAGTCGCATCTCCAAGTGGGGTAAAATTCTTTCGGTTTTCATGTCATTTCTAGTTATATGACTATTCACACCTTTTGTTTCAGATCTAATTACAGTTTTAAGAAAGCCCCTAATTTTCAGCTTATGAGTACACTTTCACACCACCGTTGAGGTAGTACTGTGGCAATAGAGATATTATGCATACAGGAAGCGAGCTCTATATTTGCCTGTAAGTGGGAGCATACAGTCTGTAGAGAGAGAAAGAAAACTGTTTAGTCTTGCATCTCTCTCCAACCTTTTCTCTTATTGGCTGCTGTCCTGCTGTATGTATAGATATAGAGAAAATTGGGATTAAAGGGAAGGTGTGAGCGGTGTAGCAGTACAGCAGGTGCCCTGTATATTTTAACATCAAAGAAAAAAAGTAAATTGGAAACTTTAGTATCATAACTATCAGGGCAAAATAATGAAAAATAATGTAATAAACAGTAAATTTTACATCTGCAGATAATGTATGACACATATTATACAGCTAGATGTTTACACATTATCATTAGATGTGTGAGATCGTGTTGCCTTAAGACATATATAATAAAAATAGAATTTGGTCTGCATAAAAAAATTAAAAGAAAAAAATAAGAATTTACTTACAAGACTCTCTAGATATTTACAAAGTTGAGTTGAAAGTGCAATAAATGCAATTAGAGTAAACAAACAATTTATAATGATAATGTATGTGAATATGGCTCTAAAAAAATAAAAAAATTTTGTGTAATGAGTATCGGAACATCTGTTCTAAATGTTGTAAATAATTAATCACAGAATATATTTACTTAACTTAAAAATACTTGTAAATTGCCAATGTATAATTTAATTGTTGAAACAAACGTAGTAATATAATAATAAGTAGTAGTATGTAACACTCATTAATTTACCTTCAAAAACTGTTGCTTTCATGTAATGGATTCGAATTTGATTTCTGAGATCACACAGTTTCTCACGTTCATGTTTCATTTCCTCATTTAAATAGTTATGTACAATTATGTAAATAAGTTGTGAAAAGTGATTACACAACGGTTCTTGCTCAAAAAATAATGATTATCGTTTTTAAAAACTGAAGTTGGTACAATTTTTAATGTTTCCAAAACTATTGTTAAATTAGTATTTTTGCTTCAAAGAACATCTTTGTGACACCTTAAAATTTTTTCTGTACACAAACATGTTGTTGAAACGTCATCAGAGACGAAATTTAATTTACCTCTGTTTTCCAAAACTTAGAACTTTACTGGCTCAGAGGTTCCATTTACTAATAAAATCAGGCACATTGAACAGTGAACTTTTGTTTATCGAATAAACTGTCGCAACAGCCGTATGCTTGATAATATCATGCAAATGCTCTGACTAAATCCAAGAGTCTCGGAATGTATAATCGTCTTTAAGTAATGTATAATTTCTGTGTAAGAAACTTTGAAAATTTTAAGGTCAAGTATGATGTTTTTATTAGATTTATATTTTCTGTTGACTAAGTAGAATCACAGCTAGATTTTAATTGCTTTAATAGAATTGTACTCGTACGTAGTTCTGTAATCAGTGATTTTTCTATGACGTCAAATATTAACAAAGTTTGATCTTGTCAAGTACCATTAGCAGATGTTTGGATGGAAATACTAATGTTATTAAGCAGCTTCTTAAAAGCTGATTGGAACTGTACAACAGTTGGATTATTGCAGGAACCATTCATCCTTCTTAGTAAAGCGAACATTATCTTTACATTATCTTGTGACAGCATATAAGAAAATAGATAAGAAATGCAGTTCCTGCTAAAGAGTTCGTCACATAGAGAAATTAGGTTTTTAAGACAAATTATGAATCCTATGAAACCCGTATAAACCAGCGGACTTTTTATCACAGGCATTTTTACCATTTTGACTAGGTCTTTAAATTCAATTTTTAAAACTTCATTAATTTTTTTTTCTTTCTTTGTAAGGAGAAGCCACAAAACAACTACATTTTCAATATTGCTAATTCGTTTTTTTTCTTTTTCTTTTTAACTGGAATGAATATCTCCAAGTCCTCGATGTACTCGATTCAAAACCTTTTTTCTGAGTGCTACAAGTCATTTAAATTTCTAATGTCATCCCGTTTTATGAATTCATAATTTTAATAAATAATTGGTCCTTTTAAAGCAAAGAGATTCCTGGCCAGTTTTAGCATATGACACGGATCAAATCAGATGTAAACATTGTCACCACTTGGAGGGTGTGGACAAAAAGACTTAAAATTTTCTTCATCCAAGTAGTCAAAGAAGCTCCAAATACTTAACATGATTTTTAATTCGACTCATCACCATTAAAAGTAAAACTTACAACTTTGATGAAACGCTTGTCGAATTCAATCAACAAATCTTTAAGAAGAACACATTCTTCTGCGCCTAACAATGAATTGGTAAAGTAGTATGCTATAGGTGTTTTCAAACTCCCATTTATGCTATCAAGCATAAATACCAGAGCCTTACTAGCTTGTTGTCGCTTTCCATCTTTGTTGACTTCATGTAGCCATCCACCTAAGTCAACCAAGCCCCTTTACTTTCGTGTATTTTTACAATAGAAAGTCCATTTTTGTATGCTAATTTCATCAAATGTTACGTTAAAAACGAGTTTTTTGCCCAAACTATCACTGACCATTTTAGAAACAAAATCAATCATTTCTTGATGTATTCTAGGTTCATAAATTTTTGAGCAGTTTCAACTATTGAACGTTTAAATACATGACAAGCATTCCAAATACAATTGCCTGACCATCTCATAAGTAGCAAGAGAGTGGAAAAAGGGCTGTAGATTTATTATCCTCGATCCTACTGATCAATTCCTTAAGGTGCTCAGGCAAGTTCTAGTTACAGCAATAGACAGAGAACTAATGTTGATCATATATAGTTTATTATAAATTAGGAGAATGTTTATTTAGAATTTTCTATGGATTAAGGATATTTGACTTACAATTTCCTTAAAAATGTTGCAAAGTTGTCACATATAAGATTATGAAATATATATTTCTAAAAAAAAAAAAAAAAATTATAGAAAACATGTCAAAATGGGGTAAAAAAATAATTTTAAAGTTTCTACATAAATAAACTACAAAAAAATTTTGGCTTAAAAAATCATCCTTTTATCATTATTTTATTATAAACAAATATTATTGCAAAGTATAATTATCTGTTTAAGTTGAATTCTGCGTCGAAAAATCTCGTTTTTAAATTGATAAGAATTACAATATTGAAATACTAGTTTGCATTAAAACTGTAACAAGATAGACCTATAACACTACTGATAAATACTTGTACTATATGTGGATAACTATGCTCAGACGATATTTCTTTGTAATGAAAAAAAAAAATTAGTAGCATACATGAGAATCAGATATCAAAGTAAATAACATCATATTAAATCAAGCTGCAAAAACTTGGCTGCAGTCTGCCTCATTTCTTCATTTAAAGAAAATACTAACTCGTGGAAGTTACTATTTTTTTTTTTTGCTCGAAAGTTTTTTTGACGAACAGCCTCATTCTTTGATTATTTGTAGATCTTAAACCTTAAAAAACGTTACCAAGCTTCATTAGATATGAAATCCTCTTGGCATATGTGTTTCTTTGTGCAACCATCTATAAATCCGATACTCATTTTATTACATTCTTAGTCAGAATCTTGGTCTACTTTTTTGTTAATGATGCCTTACTACTTCTGTGAGTAATTAAGAGTTTTCTGAAAATTATTGAAACATCGATTGATTAAAGTGCATTCATAAATTTAAGGATGTTTTAAAAAACTGTACATCCCTGATTTAGCTGTCATAACTGCCTGCTTTGTTATTTACACATAAATTTTCATTGGACAATACAATTGACTGTACATTCGTATTTTTATTGTTCAAAGCAAGAATCTTGTCAGAGATGCCAATTGACAATTTAAGAACATCTGCATGATTGGAATCAAGAGAGTTGACCATACTGAATACACTATTATTGCTACAGCTCCTCTTGATGCTTCATTTATCTTGGACGATACACAGTGCATCATCGTTTTCTGTACAACGAAGTGTCTTTTCCCTCATCGAAGGAACGAAATTCGGTAACAACCGTTTCACCCTTGTATGTCCGTCTGTTTGATGAAACGATTTTTCATCAAAGTGATCACTGCAAACTGTAGCAGTTTTTTGTATACTTGAAAGTCCACCTGCAGACATCCACTTTTGTTTCAGATTGTCATCATTGGGAAACCTTCAATAAAAAAGTAGTATTTGTATCTTTTACATAACCAGTTTAACATAAATATTTTTATTGATTTATATGTTTGGCAAACACAAAAAAAAACGTTCTAATTAATTTATCCTTACTTATGAACACTGCGGATGTTGTTGCCAGTAATAAAAAATTTCTTGCACACTTTACAAACAACGGTCATTTCATTGTAATCTTTTAAAAAATTGAATATTTTTAACTTATATTTTTATATTACAATAAAAGTTGTGTATCTGTCAACATTCTTTTTTCCATTTCTTCACCGTCTTTCTGCTATACTAAAATATACGTTTTCGGGGAACCAATCAGAGAAAAAGTTGGAGAGAGATGCAATATCAAAACAATCTTTCTTCTTTCTCCAGCCACCGTATGGAATCGTAGCTCGTTCGCTTCCTCTATGTACAGTATCTCTATGACCATGGTGCACAAGGATTTTTTTCTTAATTTTTCAAAAAGCTATTAATTGCCTTATTGAATAAGTATAATAAGATGACTTTCAATTTAAATACCTAATCAATAACAACGAATAAACTTATAGAATATTTAAACCATGTACCTTGCTTATAACCCTATTTACCATAAAAAGATAGAAATCATATGTATTAAATTGTGCCAATTAATGCGCATCGTCGTGAAACAATATTTAAATAATAATTTTATTAATTAAATACATTTATTCGTTATGTCAATAAACTCTGTAGAAATATTTCGTACAATGTCATACTTGAAAAGTTTCTTTGCAAACAAAATCTTATACTTGTAAGTCATTATCACGTTCTATTCGAATATAAATTTTATTTCCATTTTTGCATCTTTATAACGTGACGTTTAATTCACCATGCAAAAGCGGAGATTTTTTCAAATGTAATCCAACCCTATAAGAAGTTTGACCTTAAGATTTATTGATTGTCAGTAAAAAGGCTAAGACAAAGGAAAATAGTTTTCTGCATAAAATAAAAGGTCATCATAATGAATTTTCCGTGTTAAGAGTTATTTTAGGTATAAAAACTTAATACGCAATTTTTTCTCCAGTTATAATTTTTGCTTCAGTGTTGTATTCAAGAAATTTCATAATTTATAATCTTGTACCGTTACATAAGCCATCAACTATTCTTAAATTTTGTATCAACATAACAATGGCTCCAATTTTAAAATTAAGTTTATGCGGTGGTGAGCATTTACAAATATTTTTTAGATATTTTGTTTGAAAATTTATATAAATCTCTTTATCAGATAAAGGGAGCTGATTTTTCAATCAAAAGTATTTGAGGCAGAGTTACCACGTCGTTATTGAAATATCCTCTTTAAAAGCTAGCTCTTTCAACATTGAAGCAACGGTACAAGCACTACATAGCCCTATTATTTTAAATAATTTAAAAACTACTGAAAACTACCGTGGACAGTGAAAAAAACACATACATTTTTTTGAGAATTTTTTACCACATTGTTTTAAAGTAATAGTAATCAAAACAGTGCTCTTAGTTTGATTTTGGAAGATAACCAAGTAAGTATTGCGTATATCGCAACGTCATATTGTCACATAAATACAAGTAGATAGATTTACATGTTAATGTATGTTTAAGGATACGCAAAGGTATTTACATTTTACTCTAATATTTTGAATACGGGTGATATATGTATATAGTATATCAAGTATATCTATATCTAAGATTGACCCATGTATTGGGAAACAACTACCTTAATCAACACTTGTAAGTAGCATGATATTATATGGTGTTATATGCTTTAATTTCTCCTTTTACATGATTTAGAATTTTGTTATTCAAAAAGTAAGTATATTTTTTACAAGAAGTAAGTATAACGCTATTATTAAAAAAGTTAACATCTTTGCCAAAAATATCGGAACAAACATTAGTTGTTTTCCATTTATTTGGTACTTTAAACTATTTACTTTTTCTTTTTTGAAAATCTAATAACTGTCTTAAAAATTTTTTGGTAATTGATCGGTTATTGATATCAAGTATTAGAATACAAACGACGACCAATGATGTGATGATTTAGTACTCTCTAGTATAATCATGCTTATAATACTATTTCTTGAAACTGGAAGAATTAGTCTGAAATTGCCTTCTAGAACAGTTAATTTATTACCTATAAGGATATTTGTATTACATTACGTACGTCATGTTCTTCCAACTATTTCTAAGGCTTTTTTAGGATTATGGAAGCTTTATTTCGTATGATAAAATCGTCTTTTAAAAATTTTTTTTTGAGATTCAAATTTCAAGAACGAACTTTCTACATTGTTTAAGTCTAATGGTAAATGAAATCTTCTATGACTGATCATTCCTTTTGAAGGTTATGTAGATGCTATACCAGTATGTGCCATGGATAAAATTTCTTTTACATAAGTAATAAAATATTTAATTATTATTTTGTATAAAAATACTTTTCCTGAACCTCCCGGGCCATCAATAAAAAAGAAACTTAATCTGTTTATTCACATGTTATTTCAAAAATCGTGATTTACGATCAAAGAGATTTGTTACAGCCAGATAGTGTCACCATCATTTCTCCATTTTTATTATTTCTTTGAATTTTCTTTTTTGGACTTAATATTAGGCCCAATAAGAATCACATATTGGAATTTTAAAGTGAAGTAAAAAAATCCTATTAGACCATTTCTCCGGAAATACTATATAATCAGTAAAATTATTAATAATGTTTTTTTAATTTCATCTTTTTTGATATTTTCTGCGATTAAAAATAAGGCAAAAATTGTCTTATAAATTTGTGAAAAGGTATTTATTAAATTTATATTACGTCTGTGTTGGCTCTTATACTACTTTAAAAAGATTTTATATATTTTCTTTACTTCGAAAAGCAAACTGATGAAATAAAGTATTAAGCTGATTAAAAAAGTAGGTGACTAGCGTGCGAAGTGCGCAGAGGTTGGATATGTATATATAAACTAACCAATAACACGTCGGGAACGCTATTCATTTTGGTCATCGACAGACAATCCTTACCCCAGCTTGAAAAACAACTGCAAAAAAAATAAACACTGTTTGACGGATTTAAGATCAATCAAATCACCAAAGATGTAAGTGGTGTAGACTTATTACTGGAATATTTCATTAAAATAAAAAAAAATTTTTTAGACACAATGTACTTTGGTTCTGGAACTTTTAAGGAATATGAAATAAACTAGGGCTGAAAGCTTGTTGTAAAATCATGCAAATGCTTAAAACGTCAGAATGTCTGCTTATGTTTAAAATTGCGAAATTTTTACACATTAAAATAATATGATGGGAACGTGGTTAACACAACTGCTCATACGAATCATTGAGATAGTTGGCCAGAATCGTTTCTACAACGTTTCAGAAACTACATCATCAACCAATACCAGTTAAAGAACCCCTACTCTCCCCACTTTTGATATGCTCATGATAATACAAAATTCTTTGCAAAGACTCTATCTGAAATATTTTACAAAATAAAATATTCTACTTTAAGTGTGAATTAAAGGGGAAACTAAAAAAATCCTTACCCATTTAAAATTTTTATTAAAAACTCGAGAAAATGCATAGATATAACTAATACAATTATTTTCTGCGTCTTTAAGAATCCTCTTTTATGTTGGCTTTGTTATAATATAATGTCAATTCAGACTTCTTCATCAATTATTCGAAAAACTCACATATTCTAGTCAATTTCTTTTTCTTACATCTGTGCCAAAAGTTCGTTGCATCCGACCCGATTTCAAGCTAGAACAAGCCTCATATTAGTCCTGCGTTATGTATGCAGAACCAAGTGCGTAAGTATATATAGTTATATAAGATATTTTCCCTACTGATATTATCATGCTCAATGGCGAGCGCTGGTGGACAAAGTTTGAATTCGCACAGTTAGTTTAATCACGAGTTAAAAATTCATTGACTTATTCCAAATACTCAACATGATTACGAAAACTTCTCCTTTTCACGAGCTATCGAATAGGTATAAGATATATGTCATCTTTTCTTTATAAATAAGTGAAATCGATCTATAAAGTTGTCACGGGCAAAAAGTAAAGCCAGAAATCATTTTTTTTAAACCCTTTACAGGCATCCAATCGCACCTATTTTGAAATATATCAACAATCGATATTTGATTATTAATTACAAATTTTTACTGCATGATATAACATCACGAAAATAGCCTAAATCTGAGCTCAAATAAGAAGTGCGGATTGTTTAGTTAGAGTGCGACTTACTTGTATACGTATATATACAGTTTCAGCTCGCATCAATTGCATCGGCTGCTGGGTAAAACTTATCATGAGACTGTATGTATAGGTATAGGAGTAACTCACACTAAAACCAAACAATACACACTTTTTGGTTGAGCTGAGTTTTAAGCTATTTCCGCGATGCTATGTCATGCAGTAAAAATTTGTGATTAATAATTAAATATCAATTGTTGCAATGTTCCAAAACAGGTGCAATCAAATGCTTGTAAGGGTTTGAAGGAAATGTTTTTTGGCTTTAACTTTTTCCTGTGACAACTTTATTTATCGATTTCACTTAGTTGTAAAGAAAAAACTCTGTATATCTGATACCCATTTGATAGCTCGTAAAAAGGAAAAGTTTTTGTAATTAAATAGAGTTAGTGCAATATCTCAGTAAATTTTATAGTCGCAATTAAACTTATTGTGTGAATTCAAACTTTGTCTTCCAGCCCTCACCGTTTCGCATGATGACTTCAGAAGTAAAAATAGCTTCGAAACCAGCTCTTTCTGCCCTGAGTATGAAACACAACATCCATGATTTGGGTACAAACATTTAATAGTCACAGTAGTCGTATTTTGTGCCTTAATCACGATATGTACTTTTGACGGATAATCTTTTTTTTTTTATAATGCACTTTGACCGCAATAAATAATTGAAATTTGTTTTACCACTTAATTGAACATGTAGTATATTAATAAAATACATAGTTTTTTTAGTATACTACGTACGTCTAGGCCAGAGAAGTAAAGAAAGTAAATTTTCAGATCAGATTCTATTCTTCTTCTAAGTCACGTTGGAAAGTGGTAACTTTGTTTGGTACAATGTCCAAAGAGTCAGCGCTGTGAAGCTAAAGAGCAGCAAAATAGTGCAGTTATAAAACTTGTATAATTGTACAAATCTACTATTGAATCTTTTCTATTAGCAGAAGAAATTTTTTTAAACTTTTTTGCAACTACTAAAAAATTTTTTTTTCAATTTTCCTGCTCTAAGAATAATGTAAATCATCTTAACCAATTTTATTATAAATTTAAAAGTTCCCGTCACGTGACATTTCTTGAGCCAAAAACAGAAAGTGAAGCTGAAAGCATCATAAGCTCAAGATTGACGAGTCACCAGAAATAACTTAGAGCTCAAATTTAAATTTGATTGCAATTTTTAAATAACCATTTTAATAAATTATAAGATAAAAAATTTTTATTCGACTATCCTGTTATTACTATGAAGAAGAATTCACTAAGGTAGTTAGAGATTCCTGAACATAAACGATTTAAAAAATTTTGATACAATAAAAAAAGGACACCCTGTGAGGATTTGACCTTGACATCCCTGTGACAAGCAGAAGCTTTACCTCTGGGCTCCGAGCACTACAGAAGAACTTTTAGATAAGTCTTATATACTTATGCACCTACCCATATGTCAAACATATATATGACAGTTAATCAGAAGGTAGCCTTAAGTGAGTGGTCAAAATGTGGGCCGTATTATATGCTCTAAGGTGGTCCCAGATGAGGACTATTCTGTCGCTATTCACATGTGACGGCAAGAATCTTCGCAGAATAGACCTATTCTCATCCCAGGAGAGTATTTCGCAATCGCTGCCAGCCAGTTACATATATATGACGAGACAACGTTGCGTAGTTGAGCGCGCTCAGTATTTACTGGTGATGTATTCTGGAATCTTTTTAGTAGACAAGCAGACGACGTTGAGATATATTTTCTGATGTCCTGTCATCTGCTTTGTTTTTTTACGAGCAAAAAATGTCGCAAAAAAGAGGAAGTGGACCAACATCGACTGCTTTTCTACTGATGAGATTGTGGAGCATATTACTCGTAAATATCGACAGTAGTGCCTCCAACCACGCAACGTTGTCATGTCTTACACATTTACTGGCTGGTGTTGAATGTGTAACACACCCTGAATCTGTGTACTGCAAGACTTCTGGCACCAGCACAGCTCAGTCAAGAGGATAAGATGTCATTGACAATATCACAGCACGCAGCTCAAGCACGCTGTATGCCCAATTCCACAAGTCCTAGGTATGTTAACCCAACAATCAAGTACGCACATAGATTGGTCCATCTATTAATAGCATTTTTTTTCCACTAGCCGAACAAGCGATTAAAAACCTAAAGACTCAGAACTCCTAAGGGTCAATCAATTTTGTCGTAATAAATTATTGTATATTTATTTTAGCAAAACGAAGAGTAATAAGGTTTATTAAACAAAGTAATTAAATTCTACTTATATATTTTAATTGACATCAGTTTCTGCATTTTATAATTTGCTGAAAGTATATTTGTGGTTAGGTTAAATTAAATTACCCACGTTATTCAAAACAGCTTTTTGTAAGATTTGTGTAATGTTCCTGCTGAATTATGAATATGTAGCAAGTTCCATGTTTACAGATGATGAGTTAAAAAATACTTTACGACATCGTTGAAAGATTAAAGTATTTCTTCTTTGACGTACATTTATAAAAGAATACGATAATTAACGTAATTGAAGAAAGTTAGTAACTAAAGTGTCCGAAACCAACTGACTGAGTGCGTTTGAAGGTGGTGTATAGTATAATACTACACAATGAATATCCTCAAAAGAAAGAATGAAACTTGGCTTTTTTCGATTTCAACTCTACAACTTTGCAAAGCTGTATATTTATTTTGAAAAGTGCAACTTATGAATACTATATTTAAAAGTTCTTTGAATACTTGAATTTAATACATCTAACTTTCCTAACCTTTTATTTTTGTTAAAAGGAATTTTTTAAAGAGTTACAATCACAATAATAAGCAGAGAGACTTTTTTGAGTTTAACAAGGAAAATGCACGCAACTTAGCCGCATTGAATGACTAATAATCTAAATATGGGACTAGAATAAAACAAGAGCTTGCTTTTTTAGGGTATAAAGCGTACAGTCTGGAGCATTTTAATAACTATACAATAAATATACCCAGAGATCGACTCTTAAGAGTACGTAATCCTTAAATTTTGAATGCTTGAGTTTATAGTATTTAAATTAATTAAATACCTTATTTCAAAACACACAGTCATTAGATTTTTGGCACTTCTGTTAACAGATAAGTAATGCATAACCCGAATTAAAGAAAAAGGTCATTACATTCTTAAAGCTTGAATTAATCAATAATTTTAAACGTAACTATAGACTGTTCATTGCATGGATTAATTTTGTTTCCAGTGCCTTAGCTATGACTAATAAACTGAATTACTTTTGAGGGCACTATTTTTTTAGTTACTAGATGCTGTTTAATCAATACACTGTTATTACAACGATGAGCTTGTAATACTTTCAGGAAGTTGGGTTTTGAGCACTTACGTTGATAAACATTCAAATGATAGAATATCTGATCAATGTGTATACGGTTGTTATTTATGCATACTGCAGATGTGTGGAATTAAGTGTACAGTGTGCCTTAATTGCGTGCTGCTGCACTGCTAGTCCCCATACGTTCTGCACAGACTTGGGTGGTGAAGCAAGCCCTATATATATGTGGAATACCTGGTGCATACCAATTTTGATGTTTTAACTGCCATTCGCCTGTCGTCACTGGACATTGTTACTCTCGTCTGCCTCTGCTTTGCGTCACGTCACCAAGAGAAGGGATCATTTTGTTACGAGATTAGAACTTTACACAAAAAAATGAGCTTCAGTGTTTACAAGGTGTCTAAGAGTAAAGGTATTAGTAATGTATAAAAATAAGTTTCAGTCTTTTTTAAGCATTTATAAAAAACCTGAAATTGCAGAAGCCAAGCTATTTTAGTGTAGTTAGCATTCACGTAGTCACTTTTACTGTAACTATCGGTTCTCCTTCGAGAACAATAATTTTGTGTGCTTGTAATAAATGATCATACCGTTAGTGTTTATAGGAGGGGGCGGTGACTCACCTATGAATAACCTATGTGGTGACTCACCTGCTAATAAAATTTCCACTTTCTAGTTACGATTTATCAACATAAGACTTTTTAACGAATCTTGACTACTTTGCTTATGCCCTGTTAGAGTATACCTCTACATCTAGTATTGACAACACACTTTCAATATTATACATTTGGTTTCTTAGTACATGGTATAAAGTACACTGATATGTTGCAAATTTTAGCAGAAGAGAAATGTCAGTAAACAAAGTTAGAGTTCTCCCATAGTGCATATACCGTATGACTTGAGTAGTGTGGGTGATAATGAAACAAAACTTATTGTAATTGAAATATGCTTAACTAAAATATATGTATACTTCTTTGTGATACGCAAGTACGAAAATTTTTGGGACAGATGGAAACAGACCAATAAAAAAACTCACAATAAGTCACATATACTTACGTTGTGGGATGACGCTAAGCAGTCATAGTGTATGTTATACTTTTATGTCAATGGTTAAACCTGCTATTCTTTTTGCTAATCTTATACATAGCTTATTATCCTTCTTTAGTTCAGTAATCAAAATCCAAACTGTGGCGACGTTCAGTCCTCATGCATGGCGAGAAAAAATGAGGGCTTTCTGCAAGAGAGTTGCCCTCTCGGCAAACGTACGAAAATCGCTGCGGAAAGGGATGATGATGACACTGTATACTCACTTGTCTCAGGCACTAATAAAATGTTGTCCCTGATAAATCACGTGAAATATTCGTCCATCATCTCATACTAATATATATATATATATATACACCCGCAACCAGTACGCAGTTGATGTGACAAGTGCAAGTCGTACAGTTAGTGTATTACTAAACATATTCAACCTTAAGAAACAAGCGACTGAGTAAGAAAGCGCACGTGAATCATAGCATGGTTGCTTCGAGTATTTACAGTAATACACCAGAATGCCTTTCGGGAATCACATGAGTTCGTGCCACGGGAGAATCGCAAGGCAGCCGTAGATTGAATGAAAAGAATGGTGTGATTAAGTTATTAAATGTTCATAAGCACTATACCTACTTTTATGTCATGTCTACAAACGCTGATACGTGCAGTCGTACAGACAGCTATATTCATAGGTGTCTCTACAGATGAGTATTTGCTTTGCGCTTAATTTGTGGGGTGCCAACCAGTAATTGTTTCTTGCTGAGATTGCAAGAATGCATGTAGCCTTATTAAAAAGTTTCTTCATCAATTCAAAAAACAATTATTGAGAGTGAGTTGATCAAAGAAACAACTAATTTGGTTGAAAATTATAAAAGTAAACAGTAATAAACTTCGTTTGGTATTGTCATGTGTACAACAAGATTGGGAAAAATGAAACATGATTGCAATCACAGAGCATGGGCAAGTACCAATGTATGCTTGCATTTGTGTAAAGTATAAAGGACACGAGTAACCCATGGAAATAAAATAAATACGTGTAAATATTTCCATAACCTGCCATTTATATTCATGCTTATTAGGCACCATGTTGTGACAAACAGACGAATGCAAGCTGTACTTGCGTTTCTTAAGCTTTAAACTAGTAAATTCATATACATACACTTATATATATATTGTGTAATGTTCCTGCTGAATTATGAATATGTAGCAAGTTCCATGTTTACAGATGATGAGTTAAAAAATACTTTACGACATCGTTGAAAGATTAAAGTATTTCTTCTTTGACGTACATTTATAAAAGAATACGATAATTAACGTAATTGAAGAAAGTTANTATATATTGCGTTAATACAGTTGCAATGAAATACGTGAAAATATAAAACAAAATTTACTATTATACACCATCATTATGTACATTTAAACCACTGATTCATTTGGTAAATTTAATCTTAGTCATACATTTTTTAAATCACTAAAAAAATTTAGCGAATACAGATCTGCATATGATTCAAAACTAACAATACTCAACCAGCAGTACATTCTGTGATCGTTAGATATTGTGCACTCATATTTATTGGTTAAAAATATCATACCTGATTTCTGCAGAAAAAATTTTCTTATCCTGACGCATTTTTTTTATTTTAAATAAATTTCTCGGGGCGATTGGCGATCCATATTGACTTAACCTTTTTACTTAGCATTATTAAAAAAAACTAATCTCCATTTTATTCGATACAAGCAGCCCAGCTTCAACCGAGACTCACTAAATGTAATACAATACCGTAGTGTATTGACATGTTACGTGGAACGTTTTAAGTTGAAAATTTTACATTAATTTCTGACACTTCTCAGTACAAAAATCTTCTTATTAAAAATATGTGTGTTCAGAATCCATAGAGTTTGTTTCGTCAAGTAATAAGCTGTAAGAAGTGAAAAAATATGATTGCGCTAAAAAGTACCATACCTTCCTTATGCTAAAAAATAATCATTGACCCTACAGGGCCGTTGTATTGCAGTTTTTTCCGTATAATTTACGAAAAGCGGTATTTTTAGAGCTGTGAAGATTTAAAATTAAAAAAAGGTATGATTAGAAATTTTTTTTGCTCTTATCTAACAACTGTTTTACCAGAGCAACAATGTTCGAGAGCCTTTATATTTTTATATCTTTATATTTTTTTTACTACAAAAATACTAATACAAATTCTGCCAATTTAAAAATCCTGAAAATTTAAGAGAATACTGTGCTTATGGGTTATAATAAATAGCTGATCTCTCACCTGATTATTTTTTCATTTGTTGATTTTAACACTGCTGCTACAATCCCAATTAATGTTTTGCGTCAGTTTCTTGACGCCTAAAATTGTATACATTAGATGCATTTAAAGTTTTCCATCCAAGTAGGCCTCTTAGAACTTTTGGCGTGGTTAAGACTCCTATCAGCCCTAAAGGCTGTTTTTGTAAACTATCTTAAGTTCTAATAAATTTTTTGGTAAGGTAGTTCGACGAACGATGGCTCTAAATAGGACCAGTGAGCTAATAAAGTAAACTTTTTTTTGACCGCAGTTCCAGCAAACGTGACTGCCTTTTTACCGCAGGGTGATATTCTGTGGCCTGTTATTGTAGCACCAGGTAAATTGGGAGGAAAACTATGATAAACTATAATGTCTAAAGCATGAAAGCTAGTTGCAAAGCTTTTTCCCAACGTCTGTTGGCGTTATGCTAAGGACGTTAGTACCTAAAGCATATTATTTTGCACACACAGTTGTTTTGGAGATCTGAGGTGGAAAGATTGATTTGTGATGCTCCCCGCTAGACTGTTCCATTTGCTAAAGTTTATTTTTTCTTCACAGCTGTTAGGTTTTTCTACCACAGACCTTAGAGAGGATCGGTGATTCCTGGTTTAGTGCTTAAAGTCGAAAAGGTAGTGTAGGATGGTCTGTCATCTGGGTTACGAGCCTTGCAACGAACAACTTTGCTCGTGACGTAAGTCAGTGAATGACTGACTTGGTTTAATAATGGCCGGCTCTATATAGTCTTTAAGTCAACGAGTTGTTGCTAAAAATGGTACTCAAAATAATGTATTTGTTGGCAAGGTAGTTTAACTTTAGGTGGTCCTTAAAAAAATCGATGAAATTGATGTTCAGGTAGGGAACGTGACTACTTACAATGGCCCTGCAAAGGGCCAGTGGTGAAACTTCCAGCTATTCCTTATTATTATTTTTGATGACGGAGAGCTGGCTGCAGGTAGCTCTTACCATCGGAGTCTCTGTTTACGGAGACCGTGATGGAGGGACGTACGCTACTGGCCAAAGAATATCTCGGCTTTGGATCATTTCCTGGATAACCAATAGCTCATCGTTAATCAGGAAAGTGGGCCTGGAGGATATCTTTGCTGTCGGTATACTGTGAGGATGACCACTGAAAAGGAGGCCGTTATGGCTACCCAAGTTCCTAAAAGTGGTTCTCCCTTGATTGTTGTTATAGCAAAATCGGTTCTGGTAGCCTGAGGATGATTAAAAGAATGGCCATAAGTAGATAGGCTATGCCAGTTTTGGAACAGCTGTTCCAGTTCCAGAGCCAATTTTTGCATACTTCTATTATATGTGGTGTATACATGTTTACATAGATCAGCTCCCACTCATCTATTCAGGGCTTGCTGCGAGCCCTGAGCGTAGATGAGCAGCGATTCAAGCCATTAGGCACGCTGTTTTCTGTCTCAGTGGTGAGCTGCTGTGCCAGTATTTTTTCCAGGTATGAATTTTTCAGCAGCATTGTAAAAGTCTTGGATATCTATTATATGATTTATGTTGTTTTAATCACGGCTTTTTCTTATAAGGGTATTTTCAGAAAAAAAGATTTTTTCTTTGGAAAAAACTACGAATAACGTTTTAGTTTGAAAGATGAATACAAAAGTTTTTTTTTTTTTCAATCTGCGCTGACACTAAAGGGCATGCTTCTTCTTCGATTGCGCTCGTAACACTGATCCACTTTGTAAAGAACTGAGAGAAAAATAATATAGGACGTGTATTTATAAGCTCGTGTCATTCCAGATGGCAACATCTTCCCACATTTTTTTCTGTAAAAGAATACAAGGTCACTAAATAAACAATTTATTTTAAAAAACTTATATGCTGTATAAACAATTTATTTTCAAAAACTCAAATTCAATATAAAAATTATTTTTTTGTTAATAAATAGCCTCATTTTTATTACAATTTACAATTTGCTATAGTATATTCACAATTACTTATAATATTACGTAATTCACATATTATTTATATTTCTGGTGAAGGACATCTTCAGTCAAATCATGAATAGCGGTGCTTGTCTAGCAAGCACTCTTTTAAATAGGGACATTATCAAGTCAATTATTTGAATGGGTTAACCTGCAGCTTGGGTGGTGGCTGCAGTTTTTGGTATCACAGCTGCGGTTGTTATCGTTACTGTTGATATTGTTATTGTTACTGCTGCTAAGAAATAAAAAAAAAAAAACCAATTAATAAAACAAATTGCATTTAATCATACATACATAAATGTAACTAGCAATATCTTACTCAATTGCTGATTCATTTATGTGGGTGACTCTCACGGCTCAAACATGGCACGTGCAAATGACTGTGCTGACGGTAATGACAAAGCTTGTGCGTCCGAGAAAAAAGTTATCTCAGATGAGTTGTCTGAAGTGGGAGTTAATGTTTTTCTTCTAACTTCTCAACTGGACTTCGTCAACAGCTGCTTTCTCTAATCCTTTTGATGATGCCATAGTCTCTACTGCTAGGATAAAGTTATTTAGTTTAATATAATTAATATGATGCTCATTTATAGATTGCATACAATTATCTCGTATCTGAAGTTTAAATGGCCACTTGTGGCTCATTTTTTAATTCAACGGTGAATGATGGCATCGGCGATGTTGGTGACTCTAACGGCCCCAAAAAGTTATTAAGTTTAATACAATAAAAATAACATTCTGTTATATATATGAAGTCATCTCTTACTGAATCTTTATCTTTGATGTTAAGTAGTATAGTTAAGGGCTAATAAAGCATTCAATTGGCTTAGAGTCAAGATGCTGCAGGTAAAGAGAGAGAGAGAGAGAGAGATCAGTGGAGGTGGAGCATTGAGTGAGATACACATGCATTGTGCTTTGATATTTTACACGATTCTCAGTCAAGTCTTAAGAGCGTACGTTTTGAACCAAAGATTCCCATAAACACGTCCAATATTTGCACGTAGGTGTAATGTAGGCGTACGAGTCATTAAACGTCGAAAAATTTAGTGAGGTTCTCATCGTTTTATTTTTAAATTTCACATGGGTATTCCATTGAGTCTTCGGGATGCATTTGATTTTTAACGAGGTTTGATACATAACTGTTCTCAACTATAGTAGATTATTTGCAGGTAGATACATGCGTCTCTTTTCTTCTTAGAAAATTTTATAAGCCCGGTCACACTCTTGAAATGAAAAATTGTCAGCTTCCAAAAATATTAATCTAGTCTTCCATGTACCAGTTAATTTCTATATGCTACTAATCTTGCACATACATCTTCCCCTCCTTACATTTTACCCAAACATGGCAGGATTCTGCATGTAGGAAGCATTGTTGTTTTTCCTACACTGAAAGAAAATTTATCATAGATTCTTATAAATATGTCTAATATTTGCAAGTAGACGTATGAGTCGTTTGACTTCCAAAAAAATTTTGCAAGGTTCCCTTCGGTTTGTCTTTAATTTTTCCATGGGTATTCCCATTTGACTTTATATCAGGGTTTGAGACATGACGGCTTCCGTATATAGTTGTTATTTTGCATACAAGTACATGCATCATTTTTTCTTCAAAGAAAAGTTTATGACTTGCTCACATTCCTGAAATAAAAAATTGTCAGCTTCCCACACTATTACTCTAGCCTTCTGTGTACCCATTGATTTTTATGTGCTACTAACCTTATATTTACAAACTTCTTCCCCTCCTTGAGTTTAACTCAAATATAGTGGGATTCTGCACAAAGGCACTGATGTTGTTTCGTATCCTAAAAAAATTCATAACGTTTTTAGCACGCCACATGTAAAGTCACAAATTTGGTCGCTAACAAATTCTTAATTTGTGTTAAAAAATTTTTTTAATACATTCAAAAAAAGTTTTTCCTAAGATTAAACTTATTTTTTTTGCCAGAAAAAGCAAATAATAACTAAATAACTATGATAACTGTGCAGTATTCTAAAGACTCTGTTAATAATATATGGCAACTGCAAAGATGGATTACAAGGGAAAGCACTGATGCTGCAAATATACAGGAAACAAGAAATACGGAATGCATAGTTCTCTATGACGCTGAAATTTTTAGCAAACATTTAGATATATCAACATCTAAAAGACAAAAATTTCAAGCTTAAATAGCTTTGTTGAAGACTGGTATGCTTCTACTTCACGATCATTCAGAAGTTATACTATCTGTAAAAGCATTCGAAAATGACGCAGTTGAATTTGGGAATGCCAAATTAAATGTGCAAGAGGAAGTTGCTGATGCAATGCAATCCTTCGAAAATGAATCACTTACTTTTAGAATAACGTCGGGTGCTGGAACAATACCAACAGCAGCAGCAGTAGCAAGAGTTTCTGACAGCAGTCAAAGTACTCATATATCAGCAGAGAATCAGATTGCATCTCTTAGCTATGACAATGTAAACAGCGCGTTTAAAAACCGTATCAGTACAGCAATAATTTCGAATTTTAAACATTTAGACCAGGGAAAATTTTTAAAAGATTGCCAAGTTCTTTTTATTGAACGAATACAGCAAACACTTGAAGAGGATGAAAGTTTAAAAGTGAATGTAGTGTTAGTAGCTGAGTATAAAAGAGTTAGTGATCATGTTACAAATATTGAAATTAAATATTATTACAAAATTGGAAACCATTTATCAAACAACTAATATAAGTGAGTGATTTGAAATACATGTGCAACCAATTGAGAGAGATATGGAAGATTTTAAAGACAAGGAATCAGGATGGTCTTTGCTTTCAATAATTAACTTAGTTGTCAATGTAAATAAATTGAACCATATGAGCGGAAGCTCTTTTACTGATTTACCACAATACATCAAAAATAAAAAGTTATGCATTAACGTGATGAATAATGATTCACAATGTTTCAAATGGGTCACTTTATCAGCAATGAATCCCGTAAAACATAACGCACATCGTGTCTCCAACTATATTTAATATTTTAATGAATATAACTTTGATGGTTTGGACTTTCCAGTAGATCCTAAGAAAAAAAAATTTTTTGAGAAGCAAAACGCTTAGTAAGTGTATCAGTTGTCACATTATGAACATGAAACATACGTATGTGACCGATGTCTTCACTACTTTTCAACGATTCAACTAGAAGCTCGTAGAGTTGATTGTAAAAATATCAACAAATGCAAAATAATACTCCCAAATAAAAAGAACAAAAATGATTATATTCTTGAGTTTAAAAACTTTTTGTACAAAAATCGAGTACTGTTCGTTGTGTATGCTGATTTTGAATGTTTGCTAGAAGCTATTGAAGACAAACGTGCATATATACATCAATAGGCCTTGAGTATTGGATATCATATAAAATATAGTTATAATGATGGTCTATCCAATGTACATACAATAGCTTGCAACGGTCCACTTTTATTGAGGGTGGTTCGAGGCTAAACAATGGCAGACAGAGGAGTTTAGGGTATAGGCAACTAAATAATGTCAAACTCAATGGAAATTATGATTAACTTAGCAATATTTATTCAAACTTAAACGACAAACAAAAAATAAAATATACATCGTTTTTTCAGCTTCAATGCTCGATCATTTATTTTAATAGTCAAAACTTATTCCTGATGGTTAGTAGAACAATAATTAAGGCCATATAAAATAAACTTCGTGTGTTTCAAGAATTAAGGAAAGAGTTGTACACATATAAAGAAAACTTTGTGAATTCACCAAATAAATTTATGAAAGGTCATCGCATGATCCGATCAAGGAATCAAAATTTAGACTTAAAAAATCGTGACAAAGAATCGCACGACCTTGGATTACAAGAAAAATCTACAATTAATTAATGAACACTTTTGTGGAATCTTCCCTATATATCGCCGTTCGCCACTACGTTACCCTTCTCGGTCAAACTTGTTTTTCTCAAAGTTAGGCTTACAAACTATTCACTCACGAGAACTCTAAACACAATTCTATTAATACAAAACCAAAAAATAATAAAGGGTAAGGTAATTATATGTTTAAAATTATGATAGATAAAAGTAACATCATAGAAATGCACCACGGCTCATACTTGACAGTTTTGATACATGGAAACTGTATATTCAAAACAAAAGAAAAAAAAAATCCAGAGACAGCGTACACAAACAGTCCCTGCCACTGTGCAGACCACAACACGAGAGCGTTGTTTACCCAATCAAAAACTCATCAAGAAAATAAAATAAAATTGATTCCCAACAAACGAAAGTTCCCCAAAAATGATAAAAAAGTGGTCGGAAGGTCACCTCTCGGTTGACTAAACAGCTGGAGATTTCAACCAGCCAACTAAATGGTCTCAGTAAGTGAGATCAACGTTTATCATTCATTATTTAAAAAATAGAAAAGATACTCTGATCCTACCAACAACTCGAATAATAATTTCCAAAGAAGCGTGATGTCCGATAAAGAAAAAAAATACAAGGAAACACCGGGGATCTTCCTCAAAGCCAAACTACTGCGCACCGAGAAACTTAACGCACACAGAAAAAAGCCCTCCTTTGTTACCGGTCGCCGACTCAGGACTACTACTTGGTTAAATAAATTTAGCAACCAGGGAGATTTTCTGTCCCAAGTCTGAACTCATCAACAAAAGTTGATGAGAAGACGATCCCAGCAGACAAAGGGCACACTTACTATTTTTCGACCATGCAGCAGTGTGTAGTGATGCTGTTAGCTTCTTTTTGGAGTGTTCCGGTGGCAAACGAAAAGTGCTGGCTGTCCCACATGGGGCCCTGGTTGATGGCTGTGTCATTCCCTTGGGCATACTGACTCCAACTGTCTACCCGAGCTCTTTTTAGCGAGGTCCTCTCCAGCGAGGCCCCACTCCCAGACCGCTACCCAACGCCGCCGTGATGATGCTCGTTCCTTATCAACTCAATTCTCGCGCATTTCCCATGCTAGATTGTCCCCCAACGCTCTCGTGTACACACACTCATAAGGCACCTCTATATGTGTACTCTCAAGCTATGGACAAAGTAATGAAGCAAATGAAAAGCCTTCAAAGCGGTTTGAAAAAAAACTTTATTTCATACCATTAAAACTAGAACAATTATTTAAAAATTTGCTTGATATTACAAAATTAACCATTAAAGAATTATCAGAAAATACAAAAGCAATAATAAGTCTTAATAATTAGTCATAACGATCAAAAAGTTTGAGATCATTGTCATCTTACAGGGAAGTGAGTACTTTAATAGTTTATTTAATTCTTTTTTTTTTTCAGTAACAATAAATATTATGTATTTTTCTAGATATCACTGTGCTGCACACAGTAAATGTAACATAAATTATCAAGACTCGAGGATGGTCCCAGTCATTTTTCACAATTTAAGCGGATATGATTCACATTTATTTATAAAGGAACTAGCAACATGTTTTCCTGGCCGTGTTTAGCTTCTGCCTCAAACTAAGGAGAAATATAGTTTATTTACAAAATATATTGAAGAAACATACATTATTCTTCGATTCATCAATTCCTTTAAACTCATGGCATCCTCCTTGGATATATTATCGTCATATAAAAAAGTATAATATGCTAGAATAAGTGTTTATGGAAGCTGATGGATATTCTATGAAATAAGTTAAATTACTAAAAAGTAAGAGAGGTTTTTTTATGATCACATCTTTTTCTTACAAGAACTCAAAGACTGCTTCTATAGCAATTTGTATCAGGCTCATATAAATGATGAAGAATATAAGCACGCCAAAAGCGTTTGGATGACATTTAATATTAAAACTTTAGGATAGTATTCAGATTTGTACCTAAAGACCGATGTTTTACTCCTAGATGAAGTATTCAAAAACTTAAAAAGAAACTGTCTTACGGCGTATGAATTGGACCCTGCTCATTAACATACAACTCCTGGGTTAACGTGCGACGCAATGCTAAAGTACACAGAGGTATGACATATTATTTTAAATATGTTGAAAAAAGTTTTTTGGGATGTTAGAGTACACAACATACATACATAAATACATACAGGCGCGCGCGCGCGCAGACAAACACACACGGACACACACACACACCTACAATACATATAACTATACACATTCGTGCATACACTCATACATGTAATGTACAGAAGAAATAATCGAATTTAATATTATATTATGTTCCAGGCACAGTTAGATCTATTATGTGATATTGACGTAATATTATTTATTGAAACAGGTATACGTGCAAGCATCAGTCAGTGCTGTAATAGATATTATAAAGCTTACAATAAGTATTTGAAAAAATATTTTAACTACAGTGACCCTGAAAAATATCTTATGTATTATTACGTCAATAATTTATACGGTTAGGCAAAAACGCAATATTTACTACAAAGTGGCTTTCAATGGGTTGAGAATATTGAGCACTTAAATATTTTTACAGTAGCTGATGGTTCTACAATTGGTTGCATTCTGAAAGTGGATATCTAATGTCCTAAGAACCTTTATGATGCTCATAAGGACTTACCTTTTTGTGCTGAACACATATCACTACCAAACTTAAAACAGATCAAATTAATGACCATGCTATATGATAAAAACAGATATCCATGGTTAAAAGAGTATATGGATTTGAATACTATAAGTCGTCAAAATGCTCAAAACGATTTAAAAAAAAATTATTTAAATTATTTAATAATGCTGTGTATGAAAAAACCATGGAGAATGAGCACGAACATGTTGATGTGAAGCTTGTAAGTAAATGTAAAGGTCGTTACAGTGCAGAAGCGCTAATTTCCAGACCAAATTTTCATAGATGCGATATTTTCAACAACGAACAAGTAGCCATGCATACGTAGTGAAACTTGTATTAGAAAGCCAATATACGTAAGCCTTAGTGTTTTGGACTTATCTAAACCATTAGTCTACAAATTTCACTATGATTTTATGCAAAGTCGTTTGGAGATCAGAGCAAACTTTTGTATATGGATACAGATAGTCTTATATACGAAGTGACTTATATTAATATATATACAATGTTATGCGTAATAGTATTTAAGAATTTGATACATGGGATTATAAGACTAAGAATGAGTTAAACATGCCTCGAGATAATAAAAAAATAATAGGATTAATGAAAGAGAAATGCAATGGAAAAATTATGCTAGAGTTTGTAGGACTTCGCAGTAAAATGTATAGTATATAAATGCAGGACCAAAAGCCTCTGAAGAAAGCAAAAGGTGTCAAGAATTCAGTAGTGAAAGTAACTTTAACTTTTGATGATTACATTAAATGTTACGAGAAAATACTAGTATCTCTCGTGAGCAGCGAAATATTAGATCTCGCAAACATGAAATTGTCACTGAAAAAGAATTAAAAATCGCACTTAGTGCACATGATGACAAACGGTATATTCGTGCAAACATAATGGATACCCATCCTGGAGGTAATTATCATATAAATACCATAAGAAAGAATGAGACATGTAGTACTGAGCAAACAACAATCCAATGAGAGGAAAAAGTTGAGTCAGCAGTAGATAGTATGAGAAAGAGAGCTCAGGTGACCTAAGAGCGGGGGCAGCATTTATGCACCAGGAGCTGTTTAAGAGCCTTGAGCTCATTCTACCAGGTTTATTGACGACAACAAGCCCCACCTGCCACAATCACTAGCAAGTGCTCAGCTTGGCAACGGAATCATCAAGAGCAAGTATCCCAGATCAACAGCAAGTTAAGTGTCATAGTCAGCAAACGAGTATAATTAGACAATCACGGCAGATAGCTAGTAAGAGAGAACATTAAGAAGCAGAAGATCAAACAAATAAGAGACCAAAAAAACTTTTTTGAGATTTGTACGCTGATTTGTCTTTTGTACTTTCAACAATACGTTTTATAACTTAAACTATCTGGTTATATTTCAAATAATGTTTCAATTTTTTTCTGATTTCTTGTACAATGTATTTTTTTTATGTTATAGATGGATTTTTCTATACTTAATTAAATTACCAGCAGTGGTTTTCTAACCACTAAAAAACTGAGTGATATTATCAAGGGCCAAACTTATATGGTAACTAAGCTGAAAAAAGCGAATACTAGGTTTAGACAAAAAAAAGTTGCTGAATTGAAAGATACGTTTCAAGTATTTCTCCCGAGTGAAGTATCTACAGCAATTTAGACAATATTAAACTTTTGATGAACTGTTAGAAGCAGTTAATAAGTATAAATTGTTTGTATTATATGATGGGAAAAATGTGCAATTTTCATCTGCAGGAAGTTTGTAAAAAAAAAATATTTAATAATTCTTATTGAATTCAAGTATTTATTCCAATATATCCTTATATTTATTTATCTATTCAACGAGTCAACAGGCTCAATTACAAAAGTACATAATAAGATGGTAGTTGACTGGCACAGCTATTGATAACTAACTATTGATAATAATAATTGTGTAAGAGAATTATTCTGAGACTGAACTTTAAAGTGGTATGGTATCAGATTCTGGTAGGTGTTGAAAAGTATATATTAAAAAAAAAATAGTATTATTTTCAAATAGTGCTTATTTTATTATATTTATAATTTTTCATTTTGATTGCAAAAAATAAGACATTTCACACTACAATACGTGAATGTTATATCTTTTTACATACACACTTATGCACTACATCTATGTAGTAAAAAAAACAAAATTTCACTAAACAGATACTTTTATTATTTATTCTTATGAATCCAGCTGTAATGAGCAGTATCAAAGGCCAACTTTTTACGAAAACTTGATTTACACGTCTTTCAAGGATCTTTTCTACAAGGTATGTATCAGGATACTTTGTTTTCTGCAGTTCTTGATCATAAAAACCTTCAGAAACGGGTTAATCTTGATAATCTTTCGGACGATACGTTGTTAGATTTGTTGCTGCCACCCGCTTGATTGTAAATACTTCCGTTGACCAATTTAGCGTATACCCTTTTTCCAATGCTTGTTTAGTTTTGCTCACCCTTACTTTATCACCGATTTTAAATCTAGGCTTAGACTTACTGCTATTTTTACATATTTTCTTAAACTTTCTCATGACTTGAACTTTATTTTTAGCAACAACATCTTTTGGTTTGAAACCAATTGTTTGATGTTTCTTATTATAAAATTGAATAAGTGTTTGTAACAAATATACCCATATTACAGTTGCTATGCAAACTAAGTTTTTCTCTCATTAAATTTTTTAAAGTACGATTTAATCGCTAGCATATAGAAGCTTTAAGATTGCTTTGAGTTAAATGTAAATTTATTTTAAATTTTTGCATTAGATTTTGAAAAATTGCATTATAGAATTCTTTGCCACAATCAGTTTGCATGTTTATTGGTACCCGTCCGTTTTTTAATATCGAATGCATTGCTGCAGTTACTTCTTCGCCGGTTTTTTTCTTGACAGGTACAGCCCATACATAATTAGACAAAATATCTATTACAGTCAGCATATACCAATACTTTTTATTTTTACGAGCGTAAGACTGCATCTCTACAAGGTCTGCTTGCCAAGTCTCATCTAAACCACGCATGTTAAATTTTTGACGAGGATAATTACGACTTGCTCCCTTATGCAGTTCCTTAACGATCTTCTAGGTTTTAGTTTTTTGAATTAGCTTGAACGAATGGGAATTTTTTTTGCAAGTTCTACATTAAAATTCGAAAACTATCTCTTTCTCTTTTAAGTCTTTTAATTACTTTAATCAATCAAGCATAATTTATCGCATTTTGAGGCTGTTTTGGTGCTCCAACATTGCACAGTTTTTTGTTATCTAAGTAATACTGCCCATCCGTTGTAAGGTTGTATCTAATATTAGGAGGACCTTGGCTACTGTCTTCAGTTTGTTTTAGTATTCAACCGAATACATCGACACTCATTTCGATACTAAAGCGAAAATAGTGAACATCATTGTATATACCCTCCTTCACAAAGCTCTTCGATGGTTGATAAAATTAATTTCATTGTCAAGACTTTTGATTCCTGCTGAACACTTGAAGCTTGTAATATTATATAGTATTTTTCGAAATTCTTTTGTGTCAATAGAGATTCATGTAAGATGCTTGTTGATAAGTAGCTCCATTATTCCAAGAGTCATTGAAAAATTTAAATTATTTATTTTGATACGACTATTTTCAAAGTCTATTCGTTAATCACCAAGCTTGTATATCTTTTTTTTTTTCGTACTCCATATTTTAAATCTAATTAATCTTTCTGATTCTGATCAAGTACTTGCAAATAAAAATTATTAGATAAGTTTTTACTGACTTAAACAGAAACAAGAGATTTATCTCGAATAGTGTTCTTTAAATCAGTATTATTATTACTATCATTATCACTTTTACTAATGGCAGACTAGAATGTTAAATCACCTTGATTAAATTTTTCTCTGTGTTTTCGTTGATTCACTTTACCAACTTAATTACTTGCTTTATCGTTTTTAACATTAAAATAATTGTGAGTAACAGGATTATTACTATTATTTTTTTTTTTTTTTCGTTTTTGCAACAATTTTCATTAAAGGGTCTGTTATTGTTTTCAAAGTCTTACTAAGTACTTTTTTAGCCTTAATTTTTTCAAACTTTAACAGTCTGTACTTTCCCTTAACCGCCTTTTGCGCCTTTACTCACTGGCGTAGAACATCTTCCTCTTGCTGATACATGATGATGATGATCCCATGTCTAAAAACAGACTGTAACGATTGAGCCAGGTATTTGCTAAATGTACGGAAAAATTATTAAAGCCCTTCCTGTAGTGGCCATTATTTATTTGCCTATCTTTGTTCATAACGATAAAGACATGTTTACGATCATTCTACCAATTAGAGCATAAATTTTTTAATTGAAATGTATGGCATATCTGAGTTTACATGATCATTATACACATGCCACAAGTTAACGTCATCTTGACGGAATACAACTAAAAAACTAACGTTATTTTTAACAAAATGCTTCGGTACTTGAGCATATGACTGACAAAGGTAGAAGCAGTCAACATTATTGTGTCCACCCATACAGAAAAAGGTCTTAACATTATCTTGGTTTTCACAAGCTATGTTATTGAAAATCATTATAGAATTTGTTAAAGCATCATTTGGTAAGACTACAGTCTAATGTTCACTGAAAGGTAAGTATTTCACACTCTCTTTAGGCTCCAATAAATCTTTTAAAAACTTGTACTGAGGTTGATGCAGCAATTTAGAAAACACGTATACATTTTCAAAGTTAAGTCCATTGGAATGCACAATTAAAGCCAATAAGCTAATAGTTTTTTACAACTAGATGGGTTGCGAAATACAGTGCAGTTCCTATCGGAAAGTAGTTCACCATGTCGATTCAAACGCTTTTCTTGTCTTACAATAGCGTCAAAATTTGAAACTTGAAATTTTACGGATTGTTCTTTGAATTCCATGTCTACTCTGTATAAATAATGAGTTACAACTAATCTTTTAATTAAGTAGTATAACACTTTTATATTTTGGGCTTTTTATTGCAACAAATTTATCTACTATACATACATTACTTATTTTCTCGAACGCTTAGTCATGATCTAACCTCTGAAGACTAATCATCATCATCATGCATCATTATTATCATACATCGTAATAGAGGACAAGGTCTTATGAATAAAATTATAAATTATAAAAGAGGAAATTCAGGGGTTCATCCGTTAGACGCCACGCTTAAAGAGCATGACATAGCATATTTGAAAAATCGACAAGATTTAAAATCCGGACACAAAGCAGATAAAATTTTAACTGATAAGGCTCAGCAAAGAGTTAAAGCTTCAGATAAAAGTGTTAGAAAAAAAGCAGCAGATACCATCGTGACCAGCGCTATAAAGATTAAAAGAAAATTTAATATGGGACTAAAGAACTAGAAAAAGAAGGAGAAACAAGGCATTAACAATAGGAAAAGAATAAAAAATTGTTCAAAAAAACAAGGAAGTGCTTTAAATGCAATTATTAAAGCTGCTTCACAAGACATGAATACCAAAAGCAAAAAAGCTCAAGAAATCATTAGTAGTGCTTTAAAAGGTACTTGTACTGCAGTTAAAAAATTTGGTGTAAGATCCATGTTAAAATTCCTGGAATCTTACGCCTACCAACTTAAATTGGCGGAGCTCTACTTCTGATTCCCTTGTTTGCTGGTTTTAGTGCAACCTTTGCTACAGCCAATGGAATAGCTGGAATTATCAAGAGCATTAATGCTGCTGAGTTAGCCAAGAAGCAGCTAGCAGAGAGTCAAAGGCATAATCAAACTATGGAAGCTATTGCTATCGAAAAAGGTCTGTATCTCAAACTAGATAGAACTGGATTAGAAGCCTATTAAAAGCCTTTTGCTGGGAGAGGTTGAGGAAGGAAAAAAAAATCAAAAAAAAGTTCAAAGCAGTAAAATAACCTAATCAAGCTCTAACCAACATTGATTTCATGAAATATTCTGAAATCTGGAAAATTTCTCATTTTCATGAAGTGTTTATGAGAAACAGCTTATCTGATGATGGCCCGTGGTTTTCTGAAATAGCTGTAGTAAATCTCGATGCTAAGAATGCACCTGGAACTAACTGGGTGGCTTATTAAAAATGCGGTAACAATGGTGTAGGTTTCAACAGTTTTGGAAATCTGCTATTACCTATTGACATTATGTTATATCTAAAAATTAGTAGGGTAAAATATAACCATAAGCGTTATCAAAAATTAAACTTGTTGCTTAAAATTTCATCCAAAACAAATATAAGTTTCTTACATGAAAAAGAACTCCTTAGTTACACTTCGACAATCATGGAAGAAACTTTAACACTCAGCCTCTCTAGTACTTTTTCTATTTTAGAAGCTCAGTATTTTCCACCGATTCAATTATCTCCAAAACATAGCTATGTTCTTGGCTCAGTAAAACTTTTGTCATTGAACTCAATTCCAAATATCGATTGAAATTGTAATAAATTTTATGTCAACAAGAAAATTTTTGTATTACTAACTGGTAGTTATGAGGTTCAAGATAATAGGGAACTTTTAATGAGGTACAACCTCGCAACATAACTCTTGATATTAGGCTGAACAATAATACGCTTCGAAGTGTTATCAAGTGCAGTCAGATCATTGATTTAACACCTAAAGATTTCCATACGCTGTCTATTAGGTGTTACTCAAAGAGTTCTAAGAAATAATGCCACTTATACTTCAGATTTAGCTGTAACTATTCTAAAGGTAAATGCATTAAGAGTTGAATGTAATATCACGAGTGAAGCTTACATAAGTAGCAACAAAATGAATATGATTCATAAGTTTTTCCCAGCTGTACCACCAGGATATAAAATTATTGAAGTTCCTTCACAAATAATTTATTTACCGATTATGGGACGTATCATTAATCATATACTACGACGTAGTAGATCAAGATGGTGATTTAGTCTATTTTCGTGGAGAAGTCATATCTATAAGATTTCACATAAAACCTTTTTTGTAACGAGTATCATTTATAACTAGACAAATTATATAGGCAGCTCAATACGCACCCCAGCACTCAGTCAACAACGAGCTCTTAAACCGTTGAGACATCGGAGAAAACAACCCATCAAAGCGTCGAGGCATCTAATAAAATAGCTAACATGTCAGAAACAAACTTATCAAAACATGCCGTTTATAAAAAGTCTCGGTCCAAGAATAAGACCCTGGTGGAAAATAATTCGGATATTTTTTGTTGTGTACAAAATAGACGAGATTCTAAGTATTTAGTGTCTAGTAGCATTTAATAACTCTATTGCGCACTATAAGATTCATGCTCATAAGCCGTATGCATTGTCAACACATGATAAAAGTGATGAAGTTCTAATTTCAATTCAACATCAAGATTTGTGTCTGCTACCATCTAGAAGTTCTTCACATATTTACGAAAGATTGGTCAAAGCGAATAAAAATACAGCAGTAACAAATACTGCATTGACAAACAATGCCATTTGCCACTTATAGGAAGAAATAAGATATGAGATAAATGCTATAGAGGCGGATAATTGCAAAAATGTTGGATTAACAACTTTTATGAAAAATTGGTTATCGCTTCGTCCTGATAAGAAATCTCTGATAAATGCAGGCTGGCTTGGTGTTAGCAAAGAAGATGATGATCTTAGTAATAATAATAGGTATTTCGATATCATGCTTCCATTAAATATAATTTTAGGATTTGCTGAAGACTATTGCAACATAGTTGTTAATGTAAAACCTGAGCTTATACTTATAAGAGCAAGAAACGATATAAATGCCATGTTGCAAACTTCGCTCTATGTCAATGCTACTAATCTCACGGCAGCAGCAACTTGGGAAGACTTTAAAATAATCATATTGAAGCTTGAGTGGCTTACGCCTTATGTAGTCATGTCAGATTCTTATAAAATTCGTTTATTAAACAATCTGCAAAAGATAAGTTTATATCTATGAGCTTCTGAACTTTGAAATTATATGAGTATCCCCTTTTACTTATCACATCCAATCATATATGGACAGTAAAAACATATCATTACTTGGAAAAGCCACGTCACGTTATTTTAGCCTTTTAAACTAACCGTAAAAACTAGAAAAACGTAAGCGCTAGTATGTTTTATCACTGTAATATAAGAAATGTGAAACTCTCTTTAAATTTACAACATTATCCATACGGACATCTTCTAGATCGAATACTTTTAATTGTCTTCAATTGTTTCAAACAAAACGAGACATTAAAAAATGCTCCAGTAGATGTCAGGCTAGAATTTTAGTTGCATAAGAATTTTCCTGCCAATACGTCAGTTCCCTGCTTAATTTTGCATGATCGTATCGTTAAGTATAGTCCAATGAACGAGGATGTCAAAAAATTCGCATAAGAGCCGATTCATGGGCTTACTAGCACCAGTTTATTTTCAACTATTAGGGATAAAAATCGAAGCAACAGCTGTAGTAAAGAAGAAGCAGACAATAAGTGACGACAGGAAGAGTGGGAAAAATTTATGAAGAGAAATGAGAAGAAAAACGTAAAGCTTAAAAAAATAAAATCTGTTGGACAAATCAAAAGATAAAGACTGTAAAATTGTTTGACAAGTTAATTTGCTTCTAAGTTATACTTTAATTAATATGTTACATGAACCATGTACAAGCCATTTGACTACTAATGTCAAATATAAAAAAATTCATAACTGAGGATGATGATAAAAGAAACACGAGATCTGGGCTGAAAAACCTCGTCGACAAGTATTCTACAAACAAAGGTTTTTGTCATAAAACTGAAGGTTATGAAAAAATAAAAAATCAAATTAAATATTTTAATAGCTAAATATGGAGTATTTTAATGATTAATGATTGTGTACCCAAAAAATAAGCCATCTTTCCGCTCAGTGCTAACGATACGGAAGCTCAGGTATTTTTTTTAAAGCACCCTTTAATTAGCGAAAATTATCACAAAAGCATAAACATAAAAATTTATACCTTGAACTTTGCTATCACGCACTTTCCTGAGACTCAGAAAAAATTGAGCATTCAAAAATACAAAATATTTTACGGAAGAATCTTGAAAATGCTGCGAAGATATTTGTTATTGGAGATCTGAAACAAAAGTGGCTTGAAAGATTTAGCTTTCAAGTAACTGATATGACAGACTATCCACTGTTTGAACTCCCAAGATTAGTTACTACTTTCGCACACCACAACAGAGCCTACAAATCTATGTGTGCTCTTCATAATGTTAAGCAAAAGCAAAAGTTTTATTTTAATATGGAGTCGATTGATGTTGATGACAATAACCTTAATAATGAAAATGTGTAAGAATATATTATATTTCGAGAATAAGATATCAATAAACTCATTATTATAAAATACGTATGTATGTAAGACTAGTTTGTAAATGTACATCATTTATTGAAAATAAACTGATTAAGTAAAATAATACAAAAATATTTAACAATCATTTTCTTGTCGCTCTACATCCTAAATTATCATGTAATGCACTCGCTTACACAAAATATTTTAATATGTACAAACTATCACGTGCGCACAAGCTGCATAAAATCTCACACGTTCAAATAGCAGCTTGAGCCACCCTTGAGTTGAGAACGTGAGAAGAGGAGAGGCTTGCTGTGCCAAAATCGGCACCGGGACTGGAACAGCTGTTCCAGAACCAGCAAAGCCTGTCTACTGTCATAAAACCCTCAAATACTAGAGCAGATTGCGCTCTGGCAAGACACATCTCCTGAGATTTTGCCAGAAAAGTTCGCTTTTATAACACCCTTTTATTTATGGCACTCGTCAATCTTTATGGTTTGGGATGAAGTTTGACGAAAGCCGCTTGCCCATCAGAGAACAGTGTTGTCGGTAGCCAGGTAATCCAGCTGCTTAACTCTCAGCTCCGTGGTTTATGAACTGCTGATAATAAGCTGTAGTAGTTGGTTCTTTGTTCAGGGATATGATAATCAGACATACCTAATTCTATTGCAGGTAGCTTCGATTTTACTTTTACTCCACCTAGCAAATTTTACTAAACTAAAGTAGAAAGCTACCGTATTGATACAAAACTTTAAGCTCATGTATTGCTATTGTTTTCAACTTTTTTAAGATAAAAACTATAACTAAATATATATACTAAAACTATCTAGGAAGTGTCCAGAATCAGTATGCAAAATTTAAGCAAGATCTGTTGAGTAGTTTTTGCAGTTAGCGATTTAAACAATTTGAGCTATTTTGCATTGTATGATAGGTATATAACTTTAGTATTTGTAATCAACTTAGAAATTAAGTACGACTAATAGGTACACAAACAAATATTCATACATTTTTTTCATAGTATTAATTGGCGTATATATAGATGGCGGCACTTTTATACAACTACTCTTTAAACTATCCATACATGCCATTGCTCAATAACAAATGTATTTAAGATCCTCAATCAAAATTCACATATTTTCTATTTCAAGAAGATTTTTTAAAAAATAAATAAGAATAAGATAAATATCATCCCCAAGTGCAGATCCAGCACTACCTTTTGTTTACTAGACAGTTACTCTATACTTACTTGAGCTACCAAGGAGCTGTACATTCACTTTTACCGTAGACTTAGAAAAGTTCATTCCTAATTTTTAAGCTGTTTTCTAACCTCAAGCTCATATCTTAATAAGTAAATGACTCTGATACTTATATATAGGCTAGAAATTTAAAATGGCTCTAAATGTATTTGATCTGCACCTGACGAGGATATTCTTGTTATTCTTACTCATTTCTCAAAAAATTTTCTGGACATAGAAAACATGTTCATTCTGGCTGTAAATCTTTAGTAAATTTGTTATAGAGAAAGAACATGTATACATAGTTTGAAGAGTACTTATATAAATGTCTAACCATCTGTATATATGCTCTAATTAAAATGATAACCAATGTATCAATATTGCGCTCATACCTATTAGAGCCATATTAGATTTCAATAATAATTTTATAACTAAAAATCTGATTTATTTCTTAGTTCTTCAATTCTACTAAAAAACTCATTGTGCTTTAAATGGTTAAAATGATATATAACTTTATTAGAAAAAAGGGTGTGATGTTTCTTGTTTATTTAGAAAGTCGTAACAATAACAAAAAACATAAAGCCTTTCACAGTGCAGGGAACAAAACTTTGTGTTTGTAAATTTATAGAGACAAACTTTATTAAATGAATACTTTTTTATTTATGCCATGGAAAGAATTATCTGAATTAAAGGGGCTCCTACGACTACTGCTGAGGTCAAAGACAAACAAAAAATAAAGTTTTGTTTTTCAATAAACAAATGTGTCTGAAAATCATTATGATATTTTTAATAACGTATGAAGTGGGAAAAACGATTTTTATGTGTGTAGTTTAACTTTGTACGAAAAATTAATTATTGTTTTGACCACTTTAGTGCATACGAGGGTACAGTGGTACACCAACTGTGTTGGTGTAGTATAGCGATGTAATGGTGCCGGTATAGTATGCGCTCCACCTGTGTTCTACTAGTCTAATATTGTATATATATAGGTATATGGTATATATATGTCGTGAACAAGTACGTCTGCTACCCACGTGACCTCCTGACCTCCCGGACACTATTTATTTATTTCCATCACAAATATCTCGCTAAAATGGTCCTTTATCCACAATTTTTAATACAGCATATTACAGAGGAAGACTTCATCTACAAAACGTATATATTCAGTCTGCTGGGACATTTAATTTAGGTTTATTATAAACGAAAACAAATTGTTTTTCACGCTGCCCCATAGGAACACGTGCTAATAGTTACAACTTTGAGCTCGGATTTCTCAAAATTTTGACCCATTCGAAATATAATTTAGACCACCATTAAATTCAGTAGACTTTTATTTACAAGAAATAATATATATCAGTTTGGGGACGTTCGTGAAGGAGCCCCCTTAATGTTTGTGCTCATGGTAAGAACAGAATTTTTTGTATTATGGACGAAAAGTGTGCCCTAAGGCAAAAAACACGGCACCCGAAGAGGAAGAAAAACAACATTCAAATCTTGAAAGTTGTTATAGAGTTTTTATTTAACAAAGCTGAAGAAACCTTGAATTTTGCACAATAACTTTAGTACAATAGCTCAAACTTTAGCTGATAGGAGTTTGCACAGACAACGCGTAGAAAGACAGATGCCACACTAGTATATTTTGCCTTTTATAATGTCGTCGTTTGTGAGAGGCATTCCACAGTCACTTTCAAACTTCTGACAGACTCTAATAGATTTTGTACAGTCTCTCTTGTAGTTCTTCTAGATCTTTGAATACCCCAACAAGACTCTGCTACCACCCACAGACCCCCTACATACCTCAACACCACCCACAGACCTCCTGCATACCTGAACGTATACTTATTTACATCTACTTTGTTACTTGTATGCAGGAAAGTCTTTTAAATCTATTTTACAGGAAATGTTAGTTATTATAGGAACAGTTATTATATTATACACTTAACGAGAAAATTATAAATCTGTTTGCATTAATTTTTGCTAAATTTGTGTAAGTATGTAGTTACTAATAAGTTGAGCTCTTTTAAATAATACTATTGTTGAGCTACGATTAGAACCTTAATTTTGACGACGATTTTAATAATATGATACTAATGTCTTTATAAATAAAAAATATGCCAACTTATAAAAAAATTGTAAACGTAGAAGTATGGAGCTCTTAAGGTGGTTTATTTTTATAAGCCACTTAAGAGCCTTACCAAATCTCAAATGGACAGAATTCTTCCACTCCGATTGGATCTTTGCAGTTCAATGACTCATCAATAAATAAGGTCTCTGTGGCTGACAGTCTAATTTTATAGCAGTTTTAAGTAAACTTATTATTTTTTACTTGGATGCACATGCGCACATTAATCACATTTCAGTCATGTGAGTGTGCATGGCAGCGCTCAGCATCAGAGCAGTCTCTCTTGTCTTTGAACATGTTTGAAGCACATTGGTGACAGTATTAAATGCAAACATAGCATACACTAGAATCACCAGGCATAATATTGTTGGCAAGAGAACTCAGTTACTTCCTGGAAACATGTAAATAGGTTTTGGATAGGATGTAGATATGAGTATACAGTCAAAGATGTGGTATGCTGTTTTAGACAGAGGATCACAACTGTATAAACTGTGCCTTTCGTAATATGTCTAAAAGATGACTTACGGACAGTAAGTATTACATAAATGTCTTGAAGATAACGTATTTCTTAGTATCTGACATTATTTAAAGATAACTTAAAAAATATTTTATGATGTTTCGAACTAAACTTTTGGATAACTTAAAAATAACTCAAACATGACATTACTGCTGCTTACACCTACAAGGTAATTTAACGGAATTTTTTACGTCTATTATCATGTAAATTAATCAGCCCACTTAATAAAAGCCCCAACCAATATGTTTGACTACCATTGAATCTTACTATTCTAATACAAGCGCAACCACGTTACCCAAGAATTCAAAAATAAATTATTTCGTTTATCTAGTGACTGCCAGCTCACGTTCAGAGAGTAAAAAATTACTTAAACAATATTTACACGAATTTTATGAGCTGAGGAAAAACTAGGAGAAACTTTTTTTACAGTCTTACTTTACAATGGGCACAGTTGGCCTTGTATGCCCCATCGTGATGCGGCCACCAATAGTGACTGCAAATACATGCAATTTTCTAGAATTGTGTAGGTGTTTTAATAAGACTGTTCCCATAGTATTGAACAAGAAAATTCGAAACCCTTACGGCATACCATAAAAAACAGCATTTTAACCGTTAGTTTTGACTTCTGTATTTATCTAATAGACGTTGCCATCAAAACGTCTCTTCAAAGTGAAATGCTCAAGGTTCACCATCAGAATAGAGTGATAGTAAAGCTAGTTTTTCGAGAAATGGATCATTGACAGGATGCCCAAAACCAGGCATATTAGCTATGTAGTCCATTAGTTACAAGTGCTTAGAAACTTCGTACGAGTCCTTCCAACTGTAATATTTTTTCCTTTTCTTTTATACTTGATATTGTCCTCCCTCATGAATAACTATTTTTTATTACTTTTTCCTATTCTTTTTTCTTCTTCTGCTTAGTCCACCTCAAATATCTGTCAAAGAATTTTTCATATTCTTTGCATTTTCTATCATACTTTTTTTCCGCACTCTGACCTTATTCTGTAAATGTTGATGGATAAATATATCTCATCCTCAGTTGAAAGCTTACGATATTACACGTAGGTGAAAGATTTACTCATATTTGGCTTGTATAATATAAGGATAGCTTCTTAAAAAATACCATAACTTTTTCCTTATACGAAGCTTTTTATGCGCCGTTCTAAGGCCGGAAATGAACAGTTAAAAAGTGATGGATGTAAAACTTGCTTCCCGTACTCTGCTTAGTCACCACACCACAGTAGCAAAATGTGTACACATATACATCTTATAAATTATATCTGACATATATTATTTTGTATTTATTCAGTTTTAAAATATTGTTACAAACATAATCCAGGATTTAGATTTCAAAAAGAAAAAACATTTTTTTTATCAATCATAAACACTTAAAGTATGAAGAATATTCATGATTATATTTAAAAAGAGAAAATATAGCATTAAGTAGAATAACGAAAACAGATACGAGTGACAAAGAAAACGACATTTTTGATGATATAGCAAAGTATGTAGATAATCGCTGTCATAGCCCTATGGAAGCCGCATAGCAATTGCAACTTTCCTCTGAGTGGATAAAGTCATTCTGAATAAAACTTAGCAGTACATATTGAGAACTAAAAAAAAAAGAAACATTTAAGAAAAATTTAAATCAATTAAATTATAAGAAATATTTTTTATTATATTCATAAAGAAATAAATAAACCATTATGTTTAATAACAAAAACAGATACAAGTGATAAAGAAGACGACACATACATTTTTTGTAAAATATTAGAGTCTGTAGATGGTCACTATTTGAGTCTTATGAAAGTAACATGGTGATTGCAACAGTTGTCTCTGTTTGAATAAAATAATTATCTTTTCAACTTATCAGTACATATTGAAAATTAACAAAAAGTCGTTTTTCAAGGAAATAATCTGTTTAAGGTTATAGAAAATTTTGAAAGAGCATTAGTTGCTTAGGTTAAACTGAATAAAAGAGATGGTTTCCCAAGAACACTAGATACGTAAATATTCCAGAATATTACCAAGTATTTCCATTCAAACTACAAATTTGAGTTACTAGAGGGTGACTAAATATAGTGTCACTTAAGGTCTCTGAGCATTTTTTGTTTTATATTTTATTGTAAATTGGGTAAGTAAAGCTAAACCTTCTGATAGTTTTAAGACAGCTAATAACATATATAACAGTACGTTTAGAGATACTGCTATTGTTTTAGATTTAGTTGAACATGACTCTCAAGTATACAAAATATTTAAGGAAGCTTATGACGTTGTACTGCCAGAGATTATTATATTATAAACATCAATCAGCAAACGATATTATAAAAATCTGCCAAAATTTTGATTTTGAAGAAGTGTAGTTTTAATGAAAATCAGTACAGAAAAAAAAGTACTGCAATCAGGCGGATTGTACCCGTCTCGTATACATATATATATGGTTGCAAGCCTCCTTGTCTCCACGATCATAACAAAGTCTCATAACCTCTGATGATCTGTCAAAATGGAAGCAGTGTGTGGCAAAAACATGAATAAAAGTTGTTGTATAAGTGGTTGTCACGATAAATCTGCGAAATGTTGTTGTCTTTTAATAAATAAAGAAATGATTTTGTTTCGTTCCTCTGCACTGATACTTTTATATTTTTTTATTATCCGGAGAAATTACGGATGGAATATGAAAAAAAGATTTTTTTTTCTGTACTGATTTTCATTAAAACTACACATTTGGCAAACAAACGAAAAACTTCCTCTAATGCATTGGGAATCGCTATTGACTATATTTTTCAAATTCGTTATAACTGGATCATGGTAAGCACAAAAAATAAAATGTTTTTCTAATCAACTTTATGCTCGCGATTATTTTATTAATTTTTTTGCATTGCTTACCAAGTAAAGATGTGAAAAGTTTAGTGTTCATTCGATAGCTTATTAAAACCTGAAGTTTTTAAACGCATTATCATTAGTTGGAACGTTCTCGTGAATTTCACAGCTGGTTTTGCACATTTGGTGCAAATTTGAAAAAAAAACCCAGTGATCGCGCCATCTTGAAAGAACGTCACAAGTAAAAATACCTTATAGCTCAGTATTACTGAAACATTTATTAAAATCTTCAAGTACATCCTGGCATATAATTTTCTTAAACAATTCTAATTGACTTTGTAAGATTTCATGAGGGTTCTTCATCTTAATTTTGTCTCTCTTTGTTGGCTTCTTAAATACATCGTAATCAATCGCATTATCATTAAATGGCATTCAGCTATAACTTCTGAATCTACTTTTTATGATTTCTTTTTTATTTTTCATGTTGTTTAAGGTTGATTAAAGTATTTTCAAGAAATCTTCTTTTTTGATTTTGGCGTTGTTGTGATTCATTTCTCATTCTGATGCCGTCTGTTGCCACATGTTTTTAAATAGTCGAAAAAAAAATTAATGGAAAACTTACATGTTATGAATGGTTATCCATGTAAATAATTATTGCAAATTAAACCAGTTTTCCAGCCCATGAATAAAAAACATCAGCTATGTACTCATAAAAAGCTTCTTCAGTTATACAACCATTGTTGGAGTGACCTAGCCCCCATCTTGTAGGCTTATTTTAAACTATAGTGTCAGAAATATTTGTTTTATGTGGAAACATAATTAAGGGTGGCGCTCGCATGCCACTAGCACTGTACATATATAGGACAGTCATATACTCTCTGCCACCATCATCCATTTTGTCAACTAAGGGGCTCCTCTTTTTTGTCAGAACTTTCTCAGCTCTAGGATATAACATCACACAAGTCTCGTCACAATTGAATACCCTTTCAGGAGGTATTTTGATAAGTTGTTTCTGTCCTAAGTAGTCACGTTACTCTTTAAACCATCCTTTTAAATTTTCACCTGTAACGGCAGCTCTACTAAGAATTAATTGTTGCAGGATCGGGGTGGCTAAGTCTGGATGCCTTTCTTTAAACGCCTCAAATAAGTGATGCCCAGGTCTGTTGTTGATATAAGGGGTATCTGTTTGAGACTTGGCGACACACTTTTAAACAGAGTCTAATAATTCTGTCATAGTAACAGTATGTCCCATTCTTGCTCTGCAAATTATTCATGCAGCTGTTTTTGTTTCTCCTTCATTACCGAAGACCTTAGGAGAATCTATTTCTTTTAAACGACTGAGCTCTCTTTTTTGTAAGCTAATGTTGACACGGGTATGTTGTACGCCTTCGCAGCTGTTCTGATTGACAATCTTTCCTTCACAGCATCAACAGCTTTTTGCTGAGTCAGTACAAAGTAATTATCTGCTTTATACGTCTTTTGATGTTGCTCTTTAGCAATAATAACAGCAACAATATCATTCATTCATTTTTAAGTAGCCACAGCCCTTAAAATAGATGTTTTCTTGTTCAAACTCTCTTGCTTTTAACGTTTTAATGACTTTTAATTGTTTTTCATTTTAGTCCTTGTAATTCTGTTACAACTTGTTAAAAACTTTACTCACATTTCATATTTTGCTAAAAAAAGGGATTTTGGGATAACTTTCAGATGTGTACACAATTAAAATACATCACTTACTTTTTCAGAGGCACCATAGAAGTTTTATGATTAAACATCAATAACAGGTAATGTATGACACAGTTACTGGCTTCAAATACACTAATTACACAGGACCACAAAAAAAATGAAAGGTTCCTTAGACCAGAACATGTAGATTGTATGTTTTTGGGTCGCTAAAACAAAATCCAAAGCCAGTTTTTCTCTATCGCGTCAGTATTTTTCATAACCTAAAAATTAAGCCCAAGACTTAACAACTCGTAGAATCTTTAACCACCGGAAATATTGGTCACCTAAATTCCTTGATGCCATATCCTTTTGACTTCAAAAACCAAAGAACTCATAACTTTATCACCACATAATCTCAAAACTCAACCCGAACTCTAGTGACACGTATCTCTTTCGTAAGAAAATCGCAGAAAATGAGCTCTTAATGAAAGAATTGTAAGCCTAATTTCCTAAGACCTGTAGCACCTTAACCCCTTAACCCTACACCCTCTTAACTCAAAAATTCTATAATCACGTAACTAAATAATCTTCAAACTCTACCATTGAAAGAGAGACCCATCTGAGACGCCAAAAGATCGCAGGATAAGCTTGGTGAAATACAAATTAAAAGCCTACGTTCAACCATCCCCAGGAACAAGGACGTGGACGTAGAAGACTTCTGTTCCCCTTAGAGTGCTTAATTTACATGAGTCCCCTTGCCCCTCACTATTCGAGGTGTTTGATTTACGTGAGTCCCCTTGCCCCTCACTATTCGAGGTGCTTGATTTACGTGAGTCCCCTTGCCTCTTACGATTTTCATAGGAGCTATAAGACTATGTAATGGTTGTTTATTTTTCTGAAGTCTTACAAAAATAATGCGTTCGTTAATTGGTAAATAATTGCCGTAGCACTTTTCTTTTGTGTTGGTTTAGCGTATGCCTTTTCAAAGACCAACAATAGTCTGCCAACATGTGGTCATTCCAAATACCCTGATAAGTCTTTTCTATATCTTGTAAGTCCTGGTGGAATCTTTTACCCTGCACTTTACTAGAATCACCTTAATTACCAGAAAAATATTCGAGATGCAAGTCAAGAAACTAAAGTTTAAGGTTCATAGGGCAACCCAAATTTTTGAAATTTTTTACCATATTTTGAACAATACTTACATAATATGGATCTTTTGTACTACCTAGAAATTTCTTTGTAACGTCTCTAAAACTTTGCCAGGCTGCTTTTTCAACCTTTATTATCTTCTTTTCAAATTTATTGTCCTTTAACAGTCTTCTTATTTCTGGTCTGTTAAACACACCTCCTCTTATTTTCGCATCAGATATTTTAGGAAATTTTTTAAAGATATACTTAAAAGATTCGCTTTCAGTTGATTTCATCGCTTTATTGAATTGTTTTACTAGTCCGAGCTTTATAAGTAGTGGTGGAAGAATAACTTTGTTAGTAGGTATCAGACTCTGTTTTATAATATTTTAAGATCCTTGAATTAAGTTGTCTTTAAGTGACCAATCCTTCTTTCCATAATGCTCATTGCGAGCTCGACTGTCCCATTCACACATAAAGCAAAGATGTTTTGTAAAACTATTTTGTTGACCTAGTAGAATTGTTACTATTTTTATGTCCCCACACATTAGCCACTTATTTTTATCATAATTTAATTTTTCAAGCAAGAAAGAAAGGTTGTAATACTCTTTATTCAACGCAACTGAGTGGCTAAAGGGTAGATTAGCGTGTATGGTGCTATCATGTAGTAATACTGCTTTAAAACTTCGCGTTGAAGAATCTATAAATAAATGCCAGTTGCTAGATTAATAGGAAATTTTATATTCTTTCATAAGCCCTATAATATCGTTACAATAGAATAAATTTTTAATTTTTGTAAAATATTTTTTAAATTTAATTTCTCCGTCGCGATAGAAAGTGCTACGAGTTTCTGGAGCTAAAAAATTTTTTTCCTTTAGTTTTGACGCTAACAGCTTAAATATTTCTTTTGAAAGTCCTGCATCTCGTACCAAATCATTGAGGTCTTCTTGAGTAAAACCTTTAGAATCAACGTCAGTCGCATTTCTTGATTCCTCTGATGTTTTGCTGTTCATCTCTACATCCTCATTGTCTGCATCAGCTTTAACTTCATCCTTTAATGTTTCCATCTGACTTTCAATGCCATCGAAAGTGATACAACTTTTAGAACTATGTTCAGTATTAAGAAGCGTAGGAAAAGTCACAGACTCAACAGTTGCATAAGAAATTAAAGATTTTGTCTCTTGGTTGCGTTCAATGACTTTTGATAAACAAAAATAAAAATCCTTTGAGTGATTTTCTGGTTTTTACCAGATCATTAGGGGAAAAAACTTTCTTTTATTGTGTTTATTAATTAACAAGAAACACATCATGCATATTAAATTAGGAGTCCACTAATTGTCCACTATTTTTATACCGAAAAATTCTGTATACCGAGTTTTACGTAAATTTGTGAAAGTCTGTCTGAGTTAACTGACAACATATTCGCCACAAATAACGCAGAAAGAGTCTACGCTATTATAACGTATAGGCTTTCTTGAAAGATCATACTCTGCAAAGGCCAAGTTACCCACCAATGTAGAGTTGCAGTCGTTTGATCACGACGCCTGTGGGCGTGCTTCCGCGACCGAACCAGCCACCGATACTAGGGTTCCAAATACCTGCATCGTACTTTTTCGTTTGCCGACCATGACGGTGTGAGTGCCGCGATCCAGAAAATCTGCCGGATCACGGAACAACTTCGTTGCCCATCGTCACCATGAGGAGGTGCCCCGTATGTCAACACACGAGCAAAAACTGCGATTTAGAGCTTACATTTAGCAATATAAAAAGAATTAGTATAATTCAGATTTTTATAATTTCTTTTTAATAAGATTTTGCTTAAGAGGTTAAGGAGCTTTATAATTTGAACAAGATAAGACGCACAATACTTGGATCAACAGGTAATTTACTGCGATTTTCTGACGTCAGAGCTGCATTTACCTCTTTTTCGTCGGGTTTTAAGGATACATGATTATGGAGTTATAGGATTTTTGTGGTAACAGGGTATAGGGTTAAGGGGTTAGAAGGTTATCAGGTTTGAACGAAATTAGGCTTACAATTCTTTAATTAATAGCTCATTTTCTGCGATTTTCTTACGAAAGAGATACGTGTCACTAGAGTTCGGGTTGAGTTTTGAGATTATGTGGTGATAAAATTATGAGTTCTTTGGTTTTTGGAGTCAAAAGGTTATGGCATCAAGGAATTTAGGTGACCAATATTTCCGGTGGTTAAAGATTCTACGAGTTGTTAAGTCTTGGGCTTAATTTTTAGGTTATGAAAAATACTGACGCGATAGAGAAAAACTGGCTTTGGATTCGGTTTCAGCGACCCAAAAACATATAATCCACGTAGTCTGGTCTAAAGAACCTTTCATTTTTTTTGTGGTCCTGTGTTATTTATAAACAAACGGAAAAATGCAGGTAATCAACACTGCTGTTACACACGTCCAACAAACTAGTACGTGATTTTAAGACAGGCTTTCTCTTCGTTTTTTAAATACGGACATGTCCTTATCAAGCTTACGTATTATTAGACAGCCTCGATTAGGCTAAAAAAACGTGTGTATCAAAGAAATTTCGAATCTCTTATGCCAAAGAGGACTTAAAATTTACGTGAATCAAAAATTTTTAAACACATTATTAAAATGCATTAGGATTCAACAAAATGAATCGTGAGTAAAAGTACGGTGTCGGTCATCAAGTTATACAAAATTTTTTAAAAGTCAACTATCATCGATTTTCGATTATTGTATCTCTTCCTAACATATGTAGCTAGGCTCCTTTAACAGTTTAAGTATTCTAACTAAGCTCAAATACTAGCTAGGATCAAGATCTATCAATGAAAAAGAAATTTTTTTTGATTTAGTGGCTCCATTCAAAAATCACAGCTATTTTAGTTAGAGCGTCAATATTGCTAATAATGTAATTTTGGCCAAAATTTACTATTTTTTATAAAATCACTATAACTTTTGATAAGTGGCATAAAATTAAAAGATTTTTGTTTAAATCATGAAAACTATTATTTTTCTTCTTTTTTAATCCATATAAAGCCACGTAATGTAGTGCACCACTTGATTACCAACATTGGAAGCAGCACCACGGTTTTTGCACTTATGTAGCGAAAAAATGCCAATCGGACGAAACCCTGAGACACGTGTCTTACATTTTTTCCAACCGTGATAAGAAAAAAATTTGGCTAAGATTATTTGCTCCTAAACGAAAAAAAAACGGCACTTTGTGGTGACGTAGTATCGGAATGGAAAAGTTTGGAATGAAATTCTCAAAAATTGTAGTGCTCGTACAACTCATGGACGTATTATAATAACTTGTTTACCCATACTTTATTTACTAGTCTCAAATTATAGAAGTAACTGTAGTTTGCGTACCTGCACACGCACACCGAGTGGTACTCCCATGGTGGTTAGAATGGAATATAATGATTGCACGCGTGAAAAACGCAAAAAAAAAAAGCTTGGTTATTCGAGAGGTAACAACTTCTGGTAATGCTGTCGTGAGGATTTGTTTAGTTAAGTCCTATACGTAAAGTGACCATTCGTTATCATTGCCAATTAAAAAAGTTACTCATTTAAACTGATTTTTGTTAAAACCACGATTATAGTGTAAATTTGCGGACAAAATGTATGCAGTGAAAACTCACTTGTCTTAGTCAAATTTTGGAGTAACGAATATATAAATGTAACTTCTAATAGCTAGAGTACAAAATGCTTATGCACCTAATCGGTAGATAAGCATTTTTTTAACGGTAAAAGCTTTCATGAGTCAAATTAAGTTGCGGACATGGATAGGAATGGAGAATTTGGCTCTAAATAATTAAATATCTTAATAAAGCGGTCATCATATCATTATAGACAGTATGTCAAGTAAAGTCGACAACATTTGACACACTTTAACGTTTTTTAAGTTTTGGATTTCATTACGGCAAGAGATTACAAGTACTGTACACAATCTGAGCAAGTAACTGAAGAATCACCTGTATGAGTTACGAATAATATATACATTGACATATAAAAGCATGAATATGCAGGTAAACATGCAAAACCTATCATATATATATATACATATATATATACTAGTGGGACTGCGCCTCCTTGCACGCTCCGTGCGCCAACGCCCCCCCCTCCATTGTTGTGTTATAAGTCTAATTTTTTCAAAATATGCTTTGCATTAATATTTTATAAAGCCTTAAGAAACAATAAAAATAATTGTGAGTCTGAAAAAAAAAAGTGAAAGTATATTTGACATAATTCAAAAGACTACGGCATTTTTCAAAAATACTCGGGAATGCATGTTCCACGCTGAAGAATGATTACTTGGCTACTTTTAAGGAAATATAAAGAACAAGCTGCTAATTTTAAATAAGCAAGGGAAAATTTATATAGAAAGAGAGATGTGCCCTTGACTTTTTTTTGTGAGCTTTATTATTCCTTCTAGTGGCCCCCCCTTTAAAATAAGTTGTTAATCCTGTATGTGTCAATAAATATTTCTAAGACCTCGTTGTAAACTTTTATAACTATCTCTGCCCCCTGCGCGCTCTGTGCACTAACCCCCGTAATGGCAAATATAGATTTATGGAGTATGGAAAAAAAGATTACTACTAAAAAAGAAACAAAATTACTATTGTTCAAGAAACCATAAGATTTTTAAATTTTTGGCCTTTGTTAGATATTTATTATTGAAAAAATAATTTACATTCAATTGATAAAAAATTTTCTTCATCGCAACTGGATATAGGAAAATGCAAAATTAAAACTTCCAGAATTCCTCAGACATNACAAATTTTTTTATTAATATTTTGCGTTAAAATCTTTACTTTATCTGTTTTATTTAAGAGGTTTTTGTGTCTTATATCACTTTCAAATTTTCACTTCTGGATCCGCATCCTGTTATGCCCTTAGTAAAAAAAAATTTTTTTGTTATTTGAAGAATTTTTCAAATCCACGTCTCCTTACGGGCCATAGTAATTTTCTACAGAATATTTAAATAGTATTATAGACGGCCTTCCTCCACATGAATTACAATTAAAAATTAACGCTACTGTTATGTTAATCCGAAACTTAAACGTATCTGACAGACTATTTAAATACAACATCAAAGCTGAAATCATCACAGGTAAAATAAAAAGGTAACAAAGTCTTTATTTCAAGATTAACACTAAATACAAACAATTTTTCTTCGTTACAATTTATATTGTACAAAAAACAATTTCCATTTACTTTAGCTTTTTGTATGACTATCAATAAATCTCAAAGTCAAAGTTTTGATGCCTTAGGCCGTCTAGTACCTAGATTTATAAAATTATAAGCAAGTTGTTTTATGTAATATGTTTTGAGATATACCATCATGGATGCAAAATTGTATCAGTGTGACAAATGTAACTTATAATTTTTAAATCAAGAGTGTCTATTATCGTACGAAAAAATTCACAAAAAAAAATTTTTGTATTTCTTGTAGCATTATAATATTAGAGAAGAAAAACTATTTGCGTCTTACAAAGAAAAGCCAAAACATTTAGGAAAATTTAAAGTGTATTAAATACGGGAAACGTTTCAAAAGAATTTATCACTTACAGAGACATTTGAAAAGTCATAAAAAAAACGTTCAAAAAAATATTTTTCAAAATTGTGGGAAAGGCTACGTAAGAGCAGAGCACCTACAAAGACATTTTAAAGTATGCAATCAAAATAAACATCGTAAGTAAGTTAGTAGTAACAAAATTGTTTCTGCTGGTCAAATAAAATGATATTTATAAATAAGACCATTTGTAGCAGTCAATATACAAGGCTTTACAAATTTATTCACATTTACACATGGGAGAGCTGAGGAGAAGTATGGGGGTGAGCTGGAGGACAGCGGAGGGGTGGTGGGGGGAAGTGAGAGAGGAGCTTCCAAAAAAGTAGGATTGCTCGAAAAATGAAAGACAATCAATGAAAAACTACCTTATTTGTGGGGGAGCTGGGAAGGAGGGGCGGGGGAGAGGGGGATAAGTGGCATAAAATTAAAAGATTTTTGTTTAAATCATGAAAACTATTATTTTTCTTCTTTTTTAATCCATATAAAGCCACGTAATGTAGTGCACCACTTGATTACCAACATTGGAAGCAGCACCACGGTTTTTGCACTTATGTAGCGAAAAAATGCCAATCGGACGAAACCCTGAGACACGTGTCTTACATTTTTTCCAACCGTGATAAGAAAAAAATTTGGCTAAGATTATTTGCTCCTAAACGAAAAAAAAACGGCACTTTGTGGTGACGTAGTATCGGAATGGAAAAGTTTGGAATGAAATTCTCAAAAATTGTAGTGCTCGTACAACTCATGGACGTATTATAATAACTTGTTTACCCATACTTTATTTACTAGTCTCAAATTATAGAAGTAACTGTAGTTTGCGTACCTGCACACGCACACCGAGTGGTACTCCCATGGTGGTTAGAATGGAATATAATGATTGCACGCGTGAAAAACGCAAAAAAAAAAAGCTTGGTTATTCGAGAGGTAACAACTTCTGGTAATGCTGTCGTGAGGATTTGTTTAGTTAAGTCCTATACGTAAAGTGACCATTCGTTATCATTGCCAATTAAAAAAGTTACTCATTTAAACTGATTTTTGTTAAAACCACGATTATAGTGTAAATTTGCGGACAAAATGTATGCAGTGAAAACTCACTTGTCTTAGTCAAATTTTGGAGTAACGAATATATAAATGTAACTTCTAATAGCTAGAGTACAAAATGCTTATGCACCTAATCGGTAGATAAGCATTTTTTTAACGGTAAAAGCTTTCATGAGTCAAATTAAGTTGCGGACATGGATAGGAATGGAGAATTTGGCTCTAAATAATTAAATATCTTAATAAAGCGGTCATCATATCATTATAGACAGTATGTCAAGTAAAGTCGACAACATTTGACACACTTTAACGTTTTTTAAGTTTTGGATTTCATTACGGCAAGAGATTACAAGTACTGTACACAATCTGAGCAAGTAACTGAAGAATCACCTGTATGAGTTACGAATAATATATACATTGACATATAAAAGCATGAATATGCAGGTAAACATGCAAAACCTATCATATATATATATACATATATATATACTGCACCGCTTGACATGATCTGTTTTACGAGCAAGAGGTAAGTGTACCATCAGGGCAGTACGGTACCGACCGCGATAACGGATACCAACACACCATGGGGCGTTTTCCGCAATCGTCACCAGCAAGTAATTAAAGGTAGCGCTCTACGTTACCGTCAGGTCAGTAAGTCAACTACCTTGAATTAACTGGCGCTCTGTTCCGTAATCTGGCCAGATAAAATAGCAGACAACAGTCAACAGCGATGAAATCTTCTTTCTCGNAAAACGTTTATAACTTTTACTAAAAAAAAAATAAAAATGAATCTTCAGCTTGAGTCATTTTTATGTTTCCCTTCAGTATAAGTTTAATATTTCCTTATTTTGATTTTGATTGCAAATAAAATAGTTTAACTTTTAAGTGGTGGACAAATATTAAAATCGTGATTTAAGGCTTGTTTTGCTTTTACCTTGTTAATAGTTTAGGATACGGAAAAATTTATATACCAACGTGTAAGGTGAAAAGTTTTCTATCAGCAAGTTCTTTTACTTTTGTTTGGACAATAGCAAAGTGTTGAGAAAAAAGTAAGAAAGGCACTTTGGCAGTGTCTGTAAGTGTAAATGAGATAGAGAGAGAGAGCCATTGCTATCGCACTTGCTCTCTCTCTATCGTTCTTTAACAGGTAGGCCTTTTTCATTGATATGCTTAATATTTTGTGCTTATAAAAAATGATAAGCTAATACTAGAATAAAGATGATTGTTTCTGGACAGGATGATTTTGAAATACAAAAATATTTTAAGTTTTTGAGAGATACATTTTATTTAATAATGATAGATGATCCCTAAAAATTAGCCACTAAATATGGTACTACTATTTTTGCAGTATTTGCCAGACTTTAAAATAATGTTTTATTGGTCGTAATGAGCTAATTTTTACTATAATAGAAAGTGAATCAGAAGATTTAGCAGTTTCAATTGATAAACGTAATGATAATTAATGAATGAAGAAAATTTATTTTCTTTTTTTTTATTACTATGGTGTATTGTTTCACAAAGAAGGCCAATTTATTCTAAATCATGTTACGATTTTTGTGTAACTGCAAATCACAATATATTTTTGATATGCAAATAAATAAAGAAATTATAAATATAATTTGGTATTTGCTTTTTTCTAAAGTATAATATCGACTTATAAAAATACGGTTTTATAAAAAATCGTCTTTTTATTATAAAAGTATAAGAAAAAAGGGTTATTTATGTGGTAAAAAATAGATTTTTTTTTTTTACAAGCAATTAAATACAACCGAGTTTTATCACGTATTCCTTAATTTTAAAAATGAAACCTCGTTCTTACGGTCTTTCTATGTACAAAACAGCTATATTTTAATCTTTTACCTTTTAAATTAATAATTCAACACCTTGCTATGTCATACTCGTTTTTTCAAGTGTTACGGCGTTATTGAAAGGGAGCGTTAAAAAACAGCTATAATATAATTCACCACCTATTAGTTCAATGTATAAGCTCTTTAAAAAGGTATACGATATTCGTTAAGGTTACAGGCTCTTTGTTTTTTTTTCGAGGAGATTAAGTTTACAAATTCGTAAGACTGGGTATCTGGCTTATTAGAATGAAAAATCGAGAAAATTCTCTTAGTACCCTTAACTTCTGTTCAACATAGAGCTTCAAAATAAAAACTCTAAATTCAATTGCATGCATTTATGAGAAGATTTTTCGTTAAAAATTAATATTCGTCAGATTTTGGTCCCATAACTTTAACACAATCCAAGTCCTCAGTAAACTTTTTTTGTCTTCTAAAATTCCTGAGTATGTGGCGTACGTTAAGAAAAATTTCAAAAATTTATATTATGCTTCCAGATTTTGTTAAAAATATAAGATTTTTAGTAAGACACAAGTCCGTAACGCTAATTTTGTTTTTTTTTAACTTGAACTAAAAAAATATTTTTGCATGATCCGCATCCTGTTATGCCCTTAGTAAAAAAAAATTTTTTTGTTATTTGAAGAATTTTTCAAATCCACGTCTCCTTACGGGCCATAGTAATTGCATATGTGTTTACACTAATTATTGGTAAAATTAACATAAGACAATGTTTCGTTGCAACATATATGAGGCAGCATTGCTTCTTTCAGGTTTCCTGAAACTCCTTACGCTTAGTTCTTATAGTACTGATAGCCTGGTATGTAAAGTTCAACGGGTAAAGTGTTTACAACCTCATTAAGAAGACCACGTTCAAACAGATATTACAACTAAAGCGCTTATCTACGTTAAACTTTGTGTACTCATATTATTAAATTAAGTAATATATGACTTTTAGTATTTGTACATAAAGCAGCTTGCAGGTATGCCCAATTTATTATACACGGGCACTAATTTTTTGATCTATGAAATTCGAAATAAAGACATTTAGAAAGATATATAGATAAGCTTAATATATTTAACTATGAAGACAATAGTGACTTTAATGTACCTCAAAGAAATAAGGGAGTAATTCAGCCAATAAGGGATGGGTGATGTTATAAGATTATGGTCAAATTTATAAATGTTTTATGTTCGTGTGCAAGACAATAAATTGATTAAAAAAGCTGAAGATAAGAAAAAATATGTTGTCAAGACAAAAATGAGTTATAACGACTATAAAGATTCTTTCTTTAACAAATCTGGGATCATTTGTGTGCAAAATCGCGAGAGGTCCAAGCACCGTGACTTGAGCGATAACACTGAAAACAGAAAGCGTAGCTCTTCTTCCAAAAGATGATGACTGCTATCTGCTGCTGCAATCTACAAATACGTTGCCTTGAGTACATAAACTTATCATGGATAAGGAAGAGAAAGCATTTTCACAAACTATGCAGCAGGAAGACAAAAAAGTAAAAGAAGATAGAAAGAAGCACCTTATAGAGGTGGGAGATGTTGAAGTGGGGATAGCTTTTGAAGGGGGAAAATATATATCTTAAAAGGTACATCAGATAGCCTGTGGAGCTTGTTTTAATGCCAAATGAGTCAGAAAGTGCATCAGGTCCTCCTCCTAGCAAAATACAAGAGTTTTAACTCTTTCCATGTATCAAAAGATTGAGACTTTATGGACTGTAAGCTATACAGTATAACAATCAAAGTATTAGTTTGTTTTGGAAAATAGACTTTGTTGGGTTATACCATATCACCAACACTCCCAACAAGAAAGCTATCAGAGTTATAGAAGGAAATATATAATGACAGATCTCAGGAAGATTAGAACCTAATTTAGATGGAAAGTTATCATTACAATAGATGACTAGCTCCAAGTCTTCGCTCGAGATTTCATCTTTAAAATAACTGGAACAAATAAAAACTTGTATAATAAATTGAAAAAAAATGTCAAAAAGTAGGTTTTACCTACAGTTTATCATGGTAATAACAAGTTGAAGTTTTTAGATATAAAAAACAAGTTTGTATGAATGAACGCTTACATTTTCCATCATTACATAGTTTATCTGGTGGATCTGTCCATACATCCCTCCACATCTTCTTACGGTCGGACCACAGGACCCCCACAGTCCCCCCAACAAAACAAGAAAAAGTTTTTTATACGTTTGTGAATGAAACTCAAAAAAAGTGTGACCCTTCCCTATGACCCATTACCCCCCACAGAAACTTGGGGTATATCAAGAAAGCGTTATAACTATTCCCTTCTTACAAAAATATGCTTTGGAAGGATAAATCTTAATCCCTACATCCTCCCGTAAGAACTTTCAATGTATTGTAAGTAAGTGCGTGGTGGCTCAGTTGGCCAGATCATGGGTTAAACACACGATGGATCGTGGCTTGTATCCCAACTGAAGTGATTCTTTTGGACAAGTACCTCTGTAAGTTTTTACATGCACTTTTTCACCACAGAATGATCCTTGAAGAGTAGCCTCTGAGTTCTCACAAGTACTGCCCTCATAAGAAGCTAAACGTATAGCATTATGATAAAAAAAAAAAAAAAAAAAAATCGACATGTCGTAAGACCCATAGACAAAACAAAGCTTGAGTGAGCTTGTAAAAGTGAGAAAGCTGCAGCACAATACTGGTCGAGACAGTGATGCATGTGAGAGCAAGAAAGGCTTTGATAAATGCCAGATAATTCTCGAACAATACCTTACGTGGCTTTGATCCTTTACACAAAGAAGTGTCACTATTGGAGGCACTAAGAAGCAGTGCTTTTACGTGTTTCTTAGCGTTTTAATGCGGAGCACTTTCTATAATTATGTGACATTAACACGCTTGATAACAAAAAAAAAACATCACTTTAAACGCTTTTAAATATTTTCTTTTCATATGAACAATAACTTGTTGTGGGAGCTTTTGCGTGTTACAAAAGAAGATAAAAATAAAAAATCATTGTTTTAACTGTTTTTTAAACATTTCAATTCATGTTTTTAAGTATTTATCGTGTAAATTTTGGTTGTATTATTTTAAATACTTAAATGTTTATAGGACTTTTACAAGGTAAGTTTAAATAAAGTCTAGGAGTCTGCCAGACTGGCTTAAAGCTTATAAAAGTGAAAGAGAGTAGATGTGGCAACTCGATAAACCTCTCTCATAGTCTTATGAGCTCAAGTGCTAGTCTGGCTGAAGCTCCTAAACTCCATCTAAACCCGCGCTTCTTATTTTTCGAACGTTTTACTTTATCAAGAGTATTTCTTGTTTAATTTTAATTTTAAATTTTCTTGCTGTTTGGTAAAGTGTCATACAGTTACAAATTTTTTTATTAATATTTTGCGTTAAAATCTTTACTTTATCTGTTTTATTTAAGAGGTTTTTGTGTCTTATATCACTTTCAAATTTTCACTTCTGTTCAGTGACGTTACTCGATTTTTAATAATAATAATAATTTTTTATTTTATACTTTGTACAAATCACGTAGCATCTTCTTCTTATGATTAAACAAGGACGAAATTGGTTATCCTATTTAAAAAGTTCTGGTACATCGTCCGAGATTTAAATCTGGGATCATCACATGACAATCAGATGCCTAGTCCACTGCACCACAGTGCCACTCTGTTGTCGCTGCATAAATGCCGTGCATATAATAACTGCCTCCTTACATACGTGCAGTTTACAGAGAGAGAGAAAGAGAGAAAGAGAGAGAGAGAGAGAGCGCGCGATCGAAAGACAGAGAGATATAGAAAGGGAGAGATATGAAAAGATAGAGAGAGAGAGAAAGAAATAGAGAGAGAGAGAAATACAGAGAAAGAGAGACAGAGAGAGAGAGAGAGAGAGAAAGCATGCGCACACCACTGCATGCATGTATTATACACTATACTACTCGCTGTCGAGAGAGTACGTAGTGGTGGGGGGAAGTACAGTCATAAAGAAGGAATGAAAAAGTGTGACGCTTTCCCCCACTTGTGTCTAGTAAAGGCCCTACATAAGAAGCTTCGTTTCAAAAATGTATTGTCAAGATCCTCTATTAAAGGGTTAATAAGAACCACTTACCCCAACAGCCGTGCTGAATTTTCCTAAATTTACTTATTATTTTACGTGAGATTACTGTATGATAGAGATATGAGAGGCTCATTTTCTCACCCCTTCCATCAAACATAGAATTTTTCTTACATACCTGCTATTTTTATGTTTGTCAACACCTCACCTCCAGTGTACGATAACTTTTATTTGTGTTTATTTTGTTTTATTAGTTTCTATTTGAATAGCAATGAATTTGGTTATAAGTCATAACCTTAAAAAAAAAAAAAATGTTCATAAAGTAAATAGTCTCGATGGTTTCCCGAATTACATTACATTTAAATCTTCTGATATGATATTTACTCACTCTAGAGGGTTTGTCTACTACTTATTAATGTAAATTGTTTCTTATTTTTAATCTTTAACAAGAAATGTGTCATTTTAAATAATTTTTTTTTTATAAAACAAATAATAAATTTCCATAATTTTATACTAAGTATGCTTCTTGGTCTATTATTTGATGATTCTTAAAACGTTTTTTGTAATACAACGAAATACTTTAAATTAAATAAGCATTAAGTATTTTTCATTCACTTTATACAATTTTTTAATGATGGTAATGGCACGGATAGCTCGCAAAGACCATTATACAATGAATAATTGATCTCTTAAGAGTATTTGCTAAAATTTATACAGGAGGGTGAAGCTGCAATACTATACATATGAAACGAAAAAAAGTCCAGAGAGATAAAAATCAATAAAAGATAGGCTGTTTCTCAAAAAAAAATGTTAAAAAAGTGTCACTTCTTCTTGCCCCTTTGTTTCTGTATGTCCCCAACTACCACATGCTCTCTACATTGAGTAGAATAGTACAATGTACAATACATGCATGCAGTGGCACGCACACGCTCTCCCTCTTTTTTTCTCTTTCTCTCTTTCTTTATCAACTACATGTATGTAAAGAGGCAGTTAGTTTATGCATTGGTTCTTATGCAGCGAGGACAGAGTGACACTGTGGTGCAGTGGACTATGCTAGGCATCTGATTGACACTTGGATGGCCCAAATCAAAATCTCGCACGGTGTACCAAAATTTTTCTCTTACGATGACTGCTATTAATGTTTCTTAATCATTGATAAATGATAATATGGTATTGATATGAAGTGTAACAAAATTTATTTAAAATCAAGTGATTTCACTGAAGGGACTTGAAAACTTGAATATAAAATAAGACACAATAAACTCTAAGAGTAAATAAGTTAGGCTGCGCTCACATGCAATCTTATTTACTTGAGATTAGAAGACTCCGGCAAAATTAAGTTATGTTCGAATATTAGTTTTTCAAAATAACTATGAAATCCATAGGAAAATCACGTTTTAATGATGAAATCATTGTCTTAGCTATTATAAAAAAAAGAATAGGCTGGATAACACTTTTTGTCTGCATTAGTTTTGTTGCATTTGTGAGGTTATGTGAATGATTAAACTAAGTGAACATCAGAGACTGTACAAACGTTGGAAGCTGTTATTCTACAACAAATTATATGAAAAAAATATACTGTGACAATCCTTTCTCACCAATATATCAGTGAATAATTTTATCTTTTAGTTAAACATATTACTAAGTGATTCTTAGAACCACAAGAAATTTAAACTTAGCCAGGATCTTACAATCTTAGTTAAATAAAATTGCGTGTAAGCGCAGCCTTAAAAAAGAAACTGTCTAGATAAAATATCTAAAAATATATGTAACCATGTGACGCGATACTAAACAGCATGAAAATGTAAAAGGGAAATTAAACGAGATATATTCTTGGTTAAGAAAAATGTTTAAAAAATCATGAGGGTGTATTTAGATCGTATCTTAGGGGCTGCTTATACGAGTAAGAGGAAGGTTTATCACGTGACCACATCTAAACTCTCTCTCACTCTTATGAAATTTAAGCCAATCTGGCCGACTCCTAGTCAAATAAATATTTAAGTATTTAAAATGAGACGGCAAAAATTCGTGCGATGAATAAATATAATTATAAAAA
>NW_019379723.1:377831-405826 GCF_000648655.2 Copidosoma floridanum
AAGTTCTTATTATTATAATACAATATAAGATTTACTATTCTGACTATTACAAGATCTATTAAATCGTAACCATTTAGCGTTAATTTGATGACAGCGTTTGCTAACGACTTTCTCAATAGGATGGACATCAGAATTGTAAGCTTTAAAAAGTTATTGTTCGTAAAAGCCTTTTGTCACTCGTTGACCTTTATAATTTTTTTAATGGAACGTTGTTTTATTTATTATAATAATTGTAAATATCTTTGCAGACAAATTAAAAGTATGATATGTTTCAAAATCATTTTCCACTTTTTTCATTCGCACTTTATTATACTCTTCTAACTTTTATTTCGACTTATATAGGCTGTAATTAAATCCAGCAGTAAGTTAAATTACTTTAAGTTATAATTTAAGTTTAATCAAACTCACATTTTTTTAAATTAAATCTTTCACGTAATAATACTTGAAGGTTACTGTAAATTCAAGAAAGATAGATTTCGTAGGGTTTGATCAGATTTAAAAAACTTTTGTTATGAAATTTCTATCTTTATTGGTATGTACATTTTATGGTATTTTTTATTAATTTATTATTAATTTTATCATTATTGTGACGACATCCCCTTTCTTATTATTTTACTCGTACAGCTCTTTAAATCTCTTCAAATATGTTAGTTACAGTAAGCACGCATATAAAAACTTTGTTTTTCTCTAGCACAAGGTATCATTTCAACAAGATCAGCTTGCCATATATTATTTAATCCTCGTACATCATACTTTCCACGTGGATAGTTACGACGAGCCCGTTTGTAAAGCTCCTTTACTACAATACTTCTCTTGGGATCCATTCTCGTTGACCTTTGGTAAGTGAGTGCGAGGAGATACTACAACCACAACTAGTCCATTCACTTACTCTAACTATTTTCTGAAGTCATATTAAAAATTTGAAACAATATCTTTTTTAAGTAGTCGTTTTCTGCTTTAAACTTACTTTTTTCCGAGTAAATGAATCATTGAAATTAGTTACTGTTACTTTTCGTTTATCTTGCTCGTCAACCAGAACTTTTTTCTCTTTCTAAAGTCTCCTAAGATGCATAGCGTCGTTTGAATTTGTTGTTCATAACAACATCAGTGTCCATAAACCATTTGCTACTACTGCGTTAGTTTAGCATTTTTATTGTAAGGATAACACGATTCTTCCTTTATATTGGTAATAAGATTATACGTTCAAATAGACTCATTTTTGCTAAATGCCTTAAAATATGGACTGGAAGTTTCCAGAAGTACATAGTATTTACCCAAATCGTCTTGAGTGATGCAAGTTGTATCAGGGTGATTTTTATAAGTAGCTTTATATATCCAACAGTTATATAAAAATTCCATTTCATGTATCCAAATTTCATTATTATCAAAATTTATTGGTACAATTATAATTTTGTACTTTCAATATTCATTTTCAAGTCCATACTTCAAGTTGAAAAAATCTTTCCGGTTTTCATGAACTATTCATAAGTATGGATTATTAGAAGTGTTATCATTGTTATCATCTGTCTGATTTTGCATGACAACATTCTATCCTTATTATTATTGTTATTATTAATGTTACTTTGAGCGACAGCAGACTTAATCATTCTATCTTTACTATCGCTGTATTTCGTCTTTCATTATTTAACTGATAGGCAGCTTTTGTGTTAGAGTATTATCGAAATAGTTATAAATCACAAAATTACACCATTTATTCCTTTTATGAGTTTGTGGAAACATTTGCTGTACAGGATCAGTGACTAGTTTTAAAGGCTTTCTAAGTAATGTTTTAACCTTTTACTCTTGAAATTTTAATAATTTCGATTCCTGTTTGACGGCTTCTTTTGACTTTACCAGCTGAAAAAGAAATTTTGTTCTTCTCCCGTACGTACTCACAGTTTGACATCTTAGAAAATATTCATAAGCTTGCTCTATGTACGTTTTATATTAATCGGCCAGGTACAAGTCAGCAGCTGCCCTTACCAAGGTCTCCAATGACTACTGGTGACAATTCTTCCCCCCAACGATTTGCACCCATCCAATATCAAAACTGTCGAGACCTTTATGGTATTGGCTGTTGTTTATCCAACTACATATTCTTCTCGATAACAGTGAAACTATATTCATCATTACTAAAACAGCTTAAGCATAGATCTTTAAACTGACTCTAGGGCTTATTAGAATAGATGTGATAATCGTACACATGTTTTAAGTTAAGTTTATCTTGACGAAATAGAGCTAAAAAATTAACGTTATCATTCACAAGATGCTTCGGTACTAGTACATATGACTGACAGAGATAAAAGCAATCAACATTACTGTATCTCCCTATGCAACAGAAAGTTTTTACACGATCCCGTTTATCGCATGTGATATCATCAAAGATTATTAGAGAGTTTTCTAGAGCATCGTCTTGAGAAACTATGGCTTTATGTGTAGTAAAAAAACGTATTGCACACCGATTTTAGGCTCCTATGATTTTTTCAAGAATTATTATTTTAATTAATTAGGAACCTTTAAATACAGATAAATATCTTTAAATATCAGTTTATTAAGAACAGTTCGTCTAACCAAAATAATACAGACGACATAAAACAGTCCCAATACTATCAGGTAGAAAGTTTTCTATGTCAATAAGGGCACCTCTTTTGTTTTATAACAGCATGAAAATTCAAAATCCACAGTTTAACGGATTGCTCTTTCAATTTCCTGTTGGTACTATACGACCGTTAGACTACGACTGATGTAAATTTCATAAGAACACTGTTTACATACTATCATGGTTGCACATTCTTAGACTTGCAGAATATAAATACAATGATGTCTTTCTCTAGGGCACAGTTATAATCTAACCTCTGAAGAGTAATAATCATAAATGATAAGAAAAATCGTGGACTTCTAAATAAGATCAAAAACACTTGACCCGTTAAACTTCACAACCAAGCTGTCAATACTGCGTTCCAGATACTAAGCTTGTAAATCATCTTCCCGATGTTGATGTAGGTATAAATTCTTTAGACAAAATGTGCAAGAAGTACGACATATTTTATTCTTAGATTCAAGAAAAAGTTAAGACTAGAAATCAGGCAAATAGAGTATTAGCCAAAAAAACTTGGCAAAGAGACAAAGCTAGAGATTGAAGTATTGCAGAAAAAGCAGCTACTCTAGCTAATGCAAGTGCTATGCGGCTTAAAGGTAAACTAAGTATGGATGTAAAAAGGAAAAAAAGAGACCGTGCGCGTATTCCTTGCGTGCAGTTATTAAGGCTGTGCCACAGAAAATCAATACTAGGAGCAAAGATACACACAAGGTTATCACTTTCTCATGAGAGGGAACACATGGTGATAGAAAAAGTGGAATAATGCCTCATATCGTAACTTTCCCTGCTCTGACTGATGATCCAATACCTCTTATATTCTTATTTGCTGTCTTAAGTACTACTAGTGCATGGTGTGATTGTAAAGCTGTAACATAAAAGAGTATAAGGCAAGTAAGACTGCTAAACAGCAGCTGCAGAAGAGCCAGAGATACAACAAAACTATAGAGGCTGTTGCACTTAAAAAAGGTCTCGTACTTAAACCATATAAAACTGGATTAGATATCTATTTTAAAAAATATCCTGAAAAAGATAACACAAAAAAGAAGAAGCAAGAAAGTAAAAGTTGCTGAATGAGCTTTTACTAATATTAATTTACCTTTTTACGCTGAAAAATTAAAAATCCCTAACTTTCTCAAGGTATTGATGTATAAGTGTGACATCTTATATTAAATCCTTAATTTTTATGCCTTTGAATCACAGAAATTTGTTATAAAATTAAAAAAGCAAATCCTCAGCAATCTTCAAAAATCAAGTCGTTTACTTGCTTTTTCAATCGCATGACATATAACTTACTTCCTTTAAAACAAGTTACAGTTGCAGAACTTAAACTATATGTGCAATCTCAAAACAATCTTCTAAAGCACTTATCTTACAACATTTATTTACACTACTACATCCAAGAATGGGAACGATCAACAATTACCACATTCTTTACTGCTTGTATCCATAAGAAATATCGTACACAATTTTGACAGCACCTTGGACCAACTAATACATTTTTGAAATCAGCAGTTTTAACCATCACTTACTGCATGATTATTGCACCACGACTGTGCTCATACCATTTAAGCGTAATTGGGTTGAGCTCTGATTTAATCGTTTGGACCTCAATCTGACGGGTTCTCCCTACCAATATTCGCTTTTTCTCTTTTATCAAGAGCACTCAAGTGACTATCAACTACTATTCTGACGTTAACAGCAGCAGACTAACTATTGCCATCATCACGAGTACTCCTGTGTAGAATAAGGGTCATAGTTGCAGTCAACCTTGTAAGATCTTGTAACTGCGAATGCGCAAGTAGCGGCCTACCAACGATTATAAGAGTCAGTATTGAAACAATAAATTTAAGAGAAACAATAAACTGTTATGTCATTGTCAAATAAAAACTGAAACCTTATTATTTATATTATTTGTAAAATCAATTATTTACAGAATTATTAAATTTGTTAAATCATCGAAAAAAACATAAAATGGTAGCTGGCTGAATTTATTTATTTAACTAAAGTTATCTCATTACTAAGTTGTATAAAATATTTTTGGATTCATACGTTAAAAAAAAAAAAAAAAGTGAATTCTCAGAAAAAATTAGGTATATAACGTATGACGGAAACCTTGAGACAGACGAGAGATAAAAAGACAAATACGATACGCTACTACTGCATTACATCACACAAGATATAAAGTCAAACAGGAGATCAACGCCAGCTCAGCATGCAACACATTTAGACTACTGCACACATATTATTCGTTAAAAGCTATCACCACAACATTAAATAAAGGATTTAAAGGAAATGTGTACTGTCCGTAGGGCAAATAAGGCATTTGGATGAACAGCTAGTTCCTGACGAACAAATACTATATTTATTTGTTCGCAGAATAAATTTACGAGTTTCCTTTATTCCTTAAAAGCTTAGACGGTAAAAATTAGCAACCATTGTGAACCAATCCTTTGTTTTACTTAAAATATGCTTGAACTGAATTACAATTTTAGTTTTTTTTATCATTTTACTTTAACTCCTTAAATAATCACATAATATAGCTTTAAATAAATTAGCTTTACGTATTAATCAGGCTGCGTAACACATACCTATATATAGTGACCAAAAAATACCCCTGAAAAGTTTTTGGCAAGGTATTGAAATTGGTAGATTCCTTATTAAAAATGCGGAGGAACACTTGATTTTAGGAACAGCCTCTTACAGACTAAGGCGTAAAGTAATGAGTTGTCTGGATGGATTAACATTAAATACATACATTTAAAACCACACTTTGCTTCTGTGAAGACTTACGCTCAATACGTTACTGACATCAATAATTTTGAACAATACGGGGAAAAACATTTTGCAATTTTCACGAAAGAATCTTCCAACTCAATAGTCAAGGTGTTAGAGCAGCAACAATAGAAACTGCTTTTAACAATATTCCTAAAAACCAACAGCCTGATTTGAAATAATATACAAAAAGACTGATGGTAAAGCATTTATTAGTCCTACCCGATGGATTTACGGATAACATGATGTCCATCGTACTAAAAACCGTTGCTTGTTTTTTACAGGTAGCTTCAGTCACCAAAGAAGTTGGAAAATTATTGTACCCCAATAACTAATACTTCCATGTAGCATAGGAATTGACATACATACATTACCCAGCAGTTACACCCTACAGCAAGAAAAAATTTATCAGTACACCAATAATGTAGACAAACAAATTTTTTTTATATTGTAAGCCCAAACAAACAATATAAAATTTAGATATGACGATCTCAACATACATAATCACGATAATATACCTTATAACTACAATCCAAATAACACAAGAATTGTCCCTACGACGTTGAATTCAGACGGAAAAATAGTACATCATCCAGCTTTTAAATTTCGAAAAAACTACTTTAATGATTACAATAACCAAAACGAAGTATGATTAACCTTTAAACGACTTGTAGAAAAATTATAAGAATTTCAGCTTCACACAACCAATAAAACACCAAAATCAATTATGAGTCTATACAAATATCTCTTTTCACACAGGCTTACTGCAATGTGGATTTGGTAACTCATCTAATTCTCTACTGGAAAATTACCCTGTACTTGCAAAAACTTTCAGACACTGCGAGAGTTACAAAACGACAATAGTTTTTGCTCAAAGTCAAATTCTTTAAACAGTTAACAAGATTTCAGACCTACTTCTCCTCAACTAAGCCATCCTTTAAACAGAAATAATGCCCGTCGCCCAAATGCAGCTGTGAGTTACGACCTGAATCAGAGACAACTGATTAATTATTTGGTGCAACTGCCTCAGTGTGTGTCGCAAGAATCATTGGTTATGCGCTGACAGTAAGACTGAAAAATCCACAAATAAATGAAAACAAAATCACATTCATTAAAGATACAGGAGCTAACGTCAATGCCATAAAACTATCTTCATTACTATTAAATTTTATCATAAATACAGATACAAAAATTGCCTTAATTGGATTATCCTCTCAAAATATCATTACATTAGGAATAGTGACGTTAAAAATGTTTAATAAAAACTACGTTTTTTACGTCTTATCACGAGAAACACCATTATTTAAGACAGAAATATAAGAAAACGGAATTCTAGCAGAAGAATGAGCCAGGCTTTGATATGACATAAAAGCCTTAATACTAAAAAAAAAGACCAATGAGTGCCCTTTTATTTATAAAAAAAATTGCAACAACAAGCAACGAAGAGCGTTGCCTTGACTTGGTCAGTACAACAACAGAATCCACAAGTTAAGAAGAAAATTGTCATAAAATGTTAAATGATATTGGTATAAATAAAAAAAATTAAAATTACTGCCTGCTTCTAAATATTTTAAGCCTACAAATGTAAATTTTAATCAGAATCTTGTATACAAAATACCAGCTAGGACGAGAATTCCGATAGAAATTCTTGTAATGCAAACTCATAGCCATGGATAAGCATATATGTGCTAAACGAAAAACCCCTCCTGGTATATTGATAGGTGAGGCAGCAATAACATACGATGAAGGTTGCTGTTTTACTATTGCTGTAAGCGCTAGAGAAAATCCAGTGAAAATCTGCTTAAAATCTTGTATATTTTGATTTAGATAACTCAGTTAATTTTCACGATACAGGTTTTTATGATAATGTTCCAATTACAACAATTAAATAAAGAATGAATTCTATTGAAGAAAAACTCTGCCAGCGTCGTCGTGGTGAGACAAGTTATAATTAACTTTGCCAAGTAATAAAAGAGTACTTACATAATTTTTATTTCAAATACTGCCCTACGTACATTGTATGTAGGACATAGTATATTAACAACGGACAATAAGCCTCTTTCTACTAAACAATATGGATACTCTTTAGCTCTACATAAGGAAACATTAGCTATTCTTTTACCCAATAAATAGTCCGCTGTGAACTTTCCATTGTCCCCAAAAAGCCAGAACCCTACAGAGAAAAGAGACTGTGTCTCGAAATTGATAACAGAAAACTAAATGCTACAATTATCCCTAATGCTTACCCATTGCTTTATATTGCAGAAATATTGAAGCAAATCAGTGGGTCAAATTTTTTAGTATTTGATCAAGCCAACTAATTTTATCAAACTGAAGTATTTTTAGAAGATTGCCACAAAATAGCTTTCAGTTTTTCATACTAAAACAACAAATATGCTGGTATGCCCTTGTAGATTAGGCAATGCATCAAATACATCGGAAAGATTTACGGATTCCGTACTTTTGGGATTGCAAGGTACGGAACTATTTATATTTTAAGATGATAATATAATATGTGCCAAAACTTTAGTAGAACATAAAGTAAAAGTGAGCAAATTATTTTATAGACTACCAACTGTTGGTTTGAAATTACAGCTAGATAAATGTGAATTATTAAATATTTAGGACATATAATTAGTGGTTACGGAGTAAAACCCGATCCCAAGAGACTTGTATCAGCTGAAAATTTTCCAATACCAACAAATTGTACGAGAATCCGAGATCTTTCAAGATATTATACACGATTTATTAAAAATTATACTCAAATTTTAAAACCTTTAACCCTATTTTTATGAAAAAATCAAAATTTCGGCTGAACTAAGATTCAGAAACAGATCTTCAAAAAATTGAAATCAGCCCCGTTTAAAGCCCCGGTAGTTACGTGTGTTGATCTCAAAACACTATTTTTTGTAACAACTGACATTCAATTTAGCTCTCAAAGCTATTTTAAGTCAAGCAGAACCAGGAAAAGACCGCCCTGTGGCCTGCATGTCCTCCAGTCTTAAAACATGCGAAAGAAATTGCTCCACTTTTGAAAGAGAGGATTTAGCAGTAATAGGTGCCGTACAACATTTTTGACACTATTTATGAAGACGAAGATTTACAATTTACAGAGACCACGAGCGTTCGACATTGGTTGAATCAATTTAACACCCAGTGAATCGACTAAATCAATGAAGAGCGAAGATTTACATATACAATTACATCTATAAATGAATGCATTTCAATAATAATGCTAGAGCAGTAAGTGCACTGAACGAAATAAGGACTGTAAAAAGTTACATAAATTGTGTGGCGTGAAAGAATCAAAAGAATTTCAACATCCAGCAGTAACAGAAGCTATAGTCGCTCTAATAGCTCAAGCTGCGACAGTAAGTCTAGTAACTAGTCTTGTGTGCTTTTAAGGCCTACTTTAAAAATCCCCTGATAAATTTCCTAGTTAAAGAGCCAGTTATATACACAGTCAAACTGCAAGTAAGCTCACATCTATTACTAAAGAGGGATGACATTACAACATGTAATGAGAGGGATGAAAAAGGGCTCTTAAAATTTTCGTTTGAGTATAATGCCAGGAATAGAAGGAGGGCAAGAAAATCTCATCAGACTTTCAATAGCCCGAAGGTTACTTAAGCGCTGAGCTCAAGAAAAATGAAGTGCACCTATTCCTAACAGACCCACAGTCCCTTCAGATTCTGACGATGAAGAAATTCTCGATACATCGGAAGACGAAGAAAATCAGCAGACACCGATACCCTAAAGAGTTAAATCTCTTCTTTCTAGCCTTTTTGATGCTAAGGCAGATTTTTTATTCATTTTAACCACAATAGATAACAAATTACAACAAGAAGCTATTACTGGAGCGAGTGATTTAAACAAAATAATCAATTTCTCAGCACAACCCTCAACTACCAAGACGTATACAAATAAAGAAATTAAAACTGCACCTTAAAAACTTATAGGGCTACAGTTTGACAGTGGCTCATAAAGTACGTCAGAAAATAAAATAATTGCTGAAATAAAATGAAGTCCAAAACTGCAATCTACTGCTTGCAGATCAACGCATAAAGATGCTTTGGAATGCAGTCCCAATGAAAATAATACTACGGAATACTTTTTAACTAATAGTTTGCGAAATATATATCTTGTTGATTTCTCTTTATATTAGGATTATTACACACCAGCAGAACCGATAGTAACAATGAAAACAACTCGAAATCGCGAGCCATCGTCAGTTGAAGAAAACTTTTAGAACTTGAAAACTTAATCTTGTGTTTTGGTGAAGTCTTTCAAAGACTCTAAAAATTCTATAGAAAAGAGAAAAAAAAAGCTTTCCGATGAAATTGAAATCTTCCATAAGACGCCCAAGGCTGCCCTTACAGTAATAAAAGACAATTTTTTTACTGCATGAAAAGGGCCTAATATTTCTACTACTTAATAAGAAGATAGTCAAGAAGCCAGAGAGAAAGAAAAAACGCATAGTAGTTGACCCAATCCACCTTCTTATTTAAACGCTAACCAGCAAGACACGTTGACAAGACAGTATTACGCTCCAAAATAGAGTTACTTGACACTGTCTACTCGTCCTACAATCACATTTAAAATGTTACAATAGCAGTAGAATGCTGAAGACAATGACTTAGTCACTCGTAAATAAGGCACTATGATTAGACCATTGATAAGAAAATAAATAGATCACCTTGAAATATCACAAGTACACAAGAATGTTGAACATACACAAAAAAACAACATCGCAACGTTTATTTCACCTGACTTGACACTAAATTCTACTAATAATAAATAATTACTAAATTAAAATAATATGTGAAAACCTGAATTGAACGAAATGCAACTACGAATATGTGACGTTTAAACAACCGCTTATAGAAATAAATCTGTATTTTGTTTGGTCATCGAATAATAAGAAAGAGATAAAGTACTGCCTTAGAATCATTTTTCATGTTTAACAGGTTTAGACAAAACAATAGAAAATAAAAATATACAAACATTATTGATATCTAAGGAGCGTAAAATATTTAACAACTTGCCCAGAGAAATATTGCCTAAAGCAATTCATGAAGAACTGAATCATGTAAGTTCTAAAATAACTGTATGTTCTGGTGAATGTGATTTTTTATTAAACGAACTGAGATAACAAAAACTAATAAAATGCCACAGCAGTCTTTTTGGTGGGCATAAAGGCATAAATATGTATACATATATGGCAGCATTATAGGAGAACATGGAAATCGTATTACTGGAACAATATGAGTAGTAATAACAAAAGTCTTGTACAAAAACAAAAAATTTGTCAAAAATAAAAACTAACACGAATAAGAACCAAAAAAACTATGATAAAAACTGATACTCTAACTAAAGTTTTCTTAAAAAATAGCCATCAAACTATAGCACTGTAAGCAACAACATTATCTGAAAACAAAGATACATTTACAATACAATATTTATTTTTAAAACACTGTGTAGCGGTAGCTACACCCTAAATTCGAGCTATCACAGTTGCAGACACTCTGGTAAGACATTCCATAGAGTTAAATAAAGTGCCTAAAAAAGAACTCAGCAACAATGGAAAGAGTTTTCGAAAAAATATACTAACACATTTAGCCCAAATTTTCAGTTTCAACTGGAAGACCACTGCACCTTACCATCCTTAATCTAATGGTTCACTGGAACGTAGCCCTGCCATGCTTGTAAGCTTTTTAAAAACAAAAGCTACTACTAAACGGAACGAAGACCAAATTGTACCTTTTGCTATATATAAAAACAATACATCATTGCCCACAGTTACTAGGCTTACACCTTATTAATGAGTATGTGGCAGACAAGCACTCCCACCAAATCCATATCCAACCGACAATCAAATGCAGTCTTATGATAACTATCTGATTGATTTGATACGTTGTTCAAAAGACATGCATCAAAAACTTCATGATGAACCAATGAAATGAAAGTATAAAAAAAAACAAAGTTACGATAAACATGCTAAACCTCAGAATTTGGAAGTAAGTATAAAAGTTTACGAAATAAAAAAACCTCAGAGAGAAAAATGAGATAAGTATTACAACAAAGTTCTTCAAATCTTCAATATGAATAAAAATTATAATAACATAAAACTTAGATTAGAAAATGGGAAAATAGTTTTTAAGCATTTGGATAAAGTGAACAGCTTTTACAAATGAGATCTTCCTAATGTTTCAGGAGTCTCAACAGCTAAACAAGATCATCCTTCAACTACTCATAATAGAATTCACGACAAAAGAACTTGAAGCATATTTAATGGACCAACATCCTTCTAAAAGTTTTTTTGAAATCCAAGAAATATCTAACAATTCAGGAACTTATTCTGAGTATCAGAATAAAGTTCCTCTTATCTGTACACAATGGACAATAAGCGTACTTTTGGATTGCAAGAATCTCACGAACTGTAACGAAGAGCTAGATTTTTAAATGTATGATTTGTCAAATCACTACCGTGAACAGCTACATAGGAACTAGTTTAAAAAATTGATACTCCTATCACACTTGAGACAATTACTTAAAAACATTAATTTATTAAAATACAACAATTTTTTTCACTATCCATTAAAATTTTTGACTCAGGATTGAAGTCTTTGACTCATTATATAAGAGAAGAAATTGCTTCTATATTAAAGATTGTCTATTTAGAAACGAAAAATTTTTTTGTTCTCATTGCAAGCCAAACACATATAGTACGATCAAACTTACAAATACTTCACAAAGAAAAGGAACGAATAAAAACCATCAATTTGAAATTTACACAAGAAATACGGAAAATAATGAAAAATACCACGAATGTAGTGAAACAAGAAAAAATTATTACAATCTCACGAATAATAAGTATATGGGCTTGACATTTTTAGAAATTCTGGTATTATATACTACAATCCTATGAAACATTAATTAACACAATCAAAACTACTGCCGAAGGTCATCTCCACCCCCTCCTACTTTCATAAGAACAATTGGGTCAAATAGTGAATGAAATTTACTCATTCAGTAACAAACATTTTCTACCAATAGATGAAGCACGAATCCCCGTTGCTAAATTACATAGTTTTTCTCACAAATTAGCTGGAATGAATGATGGTCGATTAGCCATTAAAATTACATTGCCGTCAATCGGAAACAATAAATATAGCACTTACGACAAGTATCCACTACCCATGCTACATAATATACAGAAAAACTTGCAAGGTAACATCAGTATCAAGCATGAAATAGACTATCTAATTATAAACCACTACGAAGGTAACTATATTCTAGTTGATAAGGATCTTATAAATAATTGTGTACACTACGGTTGATTACTATTATGTAAACGTTCTTCTTACCTTATAAGATGAAGTAAAAATACACTAAGGAATGGGTATATTTTACTAGAAATCCTTTCATACTCTGATTATCTTGTGATAACGACGATGGTTCAGAATCAACACTCAAAAACACCGGAATCCTTATTTTAAATTGACAATGTACCGCTCACTCTCACGATAACACCCTACACAGAGCTAACATGGTGAAACTAAGTTATACCTACACATATAAACTGGACTTTATCTTGAACCTATCAATACTGTTATTCCAATATGTGATCTCTCGATCTACAACCAATACACTTGACATAAAAGATATAGAAAAAAACAGTTGTTATACAATGGGCTTAATCAAACGACGCCCTATCATTACAAAAAAAAGAATAAAAACTGAGAGAAGTCAAAATCTATAAAAATAAAAATCCCTAGCAAAAGTTTACCTTGTCACATCATTGAGATGTAATTTAAATTTCACAATCATCGTACAAACTATTTATTAGATATCCGTAAACTGGTGAAAAAAGATTGGAAACCGAAAAACTCACATTATGGGTCATTCAATGTTTCTTGCGATAAGGCAACGATCAGCACAATCACCTATTCTAGAATTACAACTGCAAACAGTAGATGATCGCAACAACTTGACAACCTCAGCAAGGCCAACGAGGTATCCTACACCAACTTCAAGAACACGACCTCCCAAAAATACAAAGACAGCGAACAGTCACATTTTTAACGACAAAGTATCACCAACCAGCAACCATGTTAAATAACTCTCACAAGGAATGTGGTAGGTCTGCGTACACAAACCCTTCTCAATATTTTTCTTTTTATTTTCTTCCATTCTTTTAGTTTCTTCATTTATCTAGTATTTTATTCTCTTCTTTTTCTTTTAGACGGACTTTGTGTATAACTTAAATAGCTTTTACTAAATATTATTAGAACTTATCATAAAAAAAATTTGTATTACAAGCTGAAGGAAAATCGGGATAGTTAAATGAAAACCCAAATGTACCATCGTGAAAATCGTTTATCAAAAAAAAAAAAAATCTAGTATTCTAATTATACTTATTTAATCTATTTCTTTTTTTTTCGTATTTTTAGATTTACGATGGTTCTGACTACTAGTTTTAACATAAGCATACATTCAGGAGCTCGTGGTCTAACCTTTCACAACGACTCTGCCTTTTGAACCTAAAAAAATAATAAAAATTATAATAAATAAGTATTATTTACCAAATAATTATTATTTATTACGTAACCATCAACTGTACTATACCCTTAATCATGGAACTCTCGCCAACGGAGGAATAAACGTTGTGTCTCATCTTGAAAAAGTCACCATAATTCTCATATATTATTCCTTATCTCCAAGATCACTACTTGTCCAGAAACGATGGTATATTTGTATATCTTTGTTGTCATGTCTCGCATCCGCCTTCGGTTACACTGATAGAACCTCAGCATGTGGACATTCTTTACTATCAAAAAAAAAAAAAAAAAAAAATGTTTATTTAAGACTTTATTCAGTTATTATTTCATCTTAGTAACTTACCCCAAAAAGGTACAAGACCGATTTGTCGAAGGTATACTGGCCGTCGTTTGTCACAATTCATCTACCCTTTTATTGACGCACACCTCGTTCCGTATTGACTTCATGGTCCGTTTTTTTCAGGCTTATTGCATCAACATAAACTAAAACAAAAAAAAAACCCGTGAATAAAATATTCTCTTAGTAACATACAATACACTTTTTTTCTACTGACGAAGAGAGTGTTTTTTCGACAATGAATTTTTTTTTTCTTGAAATTAACTGACGTATTCAGAAGATGGCACGATTAGAACTAAAAAAGAAGGCTTCATTTCCTATGCTTACCTTACAAACCTTACAAAGCTACACATCAGCAATAATTGGTGTACGCTGGCCACAAATATGAACTTAAACATGAAGTAAAGTTTTATTTCTTTAAGCTCTTGCAATTCACCAGTTGAGAAAGTATTTCTATATGAGTTTATTGAATCAACAGCCTCGTTTTGTCAATACAATAAACTAATATTTTTTCATAGAATGTGATATTTGTTAAAAATTTATGTTCGTTTATAAGTTCATAGTATATGACTTATTTAGAAATAAATTTACAATAAGAATTAACCTTATAAGGTTATAACACAACTTTATGCAGAAATGAGAAATAAATAATAAAAGCCTAATAGGAATAGTGCACTATATTTTTATACCTCATTCCGATAAAACTAATCCTGCAGTAATATTGGTTTTAACAGTAACACTATTAAGGTACTTAGTAAAATGAGAGGCATCTACGCCTTCTGCGTAACACTACCAATTAAAATTAAAATGAAGAAGTAAAGTAGGCAACAACTCTCTAATGACCTTACACAACACACAATCAACATGCCCAGTGACCAATCCATCACAAATTTGTTTTGGATAACAAATACATATATACCAACCTTATTATCTTAGTTACAGTGCAGGCTAAACCTCCATTCCATGTAAGGCCTTAAAATAGGAGAAGAAAAAGGGCTCACTAACAACTTACAGTTACTTTACTACATGAATCACAATTTAGTAAAATGTGAGCATCATTTTTACAAAGTTAAGCAAAAATCCATACCATTAAATTACTACTTCTAACTTTTAAATTATTTCACAACCACTACTGGAGCACAAAATCATCTACAATGAATTCAGCGTGGAAGATTTGCAACAGCAACATTCCAAGAAATGAGACTACACATTAATAGAAATTTTGTTTATTTATATAAAAATAATTTTGTGTCCCACATCTTATCGGTAAAAACTTACTCACAAGAATTACGTAGCCCCCTACAGGCCATGACACCTCTTACATTTTTTAAGGCATTAACAGATCTTTCATAACTGAGTTTTTTTTTAAGTTTTGTGATTAACATTTGAGCTAGCAGTTGTTTGTTTGCTGCTCTTTAAAAAAAAACTGGTCCTATTATAAATGTATGTGCTTTACTGAGTTAGCATAAAAACTTTTCTCATTGGTAGTGCTATTTCTAAGTGTTGCACGGAGAGTATAACACGAGTGCATCATGTATCATGGGCTTTTTTTTGCAAATGCTGCCAGCAGTTAGGTTACGTAGGTCGTGGTACGCCGCATGATCGGGCGGCGCTACTGGCACAGGGGGTATTCTGCCACCCTAATGACTACGTCTATGTGGCAAAGCCATCTGATTTATTAATAAGATCGTAAATGGAGAGCCCGTTAAGCAAATACAAAGTACAAAATAGAAAACGCGAGGAGGGTAACACTATGCTGCGGAAGCACAGGACAAACTTCTAAATTAAAGGGCAATAATTAAATTACTTAAAATACGATACTACTTTACTATAAAAGACGCGGAATTAATTGTGAAGCATTTACGTTAATTGCCGAAGGATAGGACAGGTTTCGGTTCAACTAAATAAAAAAACACTATTTACGAGCCACTGATGAAGATATAATTGGTGGCTCAAAGGAGAAAACTCTTGCGAGCAAACTCCCTAAGAGAAGAAAAACGACTGGTACAAATTGATTAAAAAAAATAACAACCTGGTTTGAATTGGTGTGCATATGTGAAGGTGTAAATGTGTAAGGGTGTGAGTGTAAGCGCGCTTCCACGCTGTTCTCCTTCTCGTCTTCGTACCACGGTTCCGCTAGTGCCGACGTTCGCCGTGGATGCTCACAGCACGGTGTAAATGTTAACGCAGCATGTGGCTGTATTTTAGATTCAAACGAACAAAGATTAATTGATGTAAAACAAAACACGTTAATGCGTCGTGACGCAACGAAAAAACTTCTCAAAAACTCGAACAAAAAGAAATTATCCAAGACAAACTACGTACACGATTTCTCAGAAAACAACTGGAGACCGCTCTGTACAGATGCAAGTATCGGACTGACCGAGGACTACCGAATTTTCCCAGTGGTAATACCCTTTCTTTCTTCCTCAACCCCTCCCCCCTTTTCTAATGATGAGTGCCAAAAGCAGAGGTGTTGTTCATCTCGAGTATCAATAGGGTGTTGGGACGCGAACAATAAGATGGACGAGGCAGACTAAGGATTTGGTTTATAGAGGAAGAGAGAACGAGACTCTAGAGCGAAATAAAAAGCCCGCGTAATGAGTGTGTATGTGTAAAGTAAACAAATTTAAAAGTGGTTTAATGTATTGATGAGGACGAACGTGCTAAGAGCTTCAATCCTCCTCCGCTCACGTGGCGGTACTCAAATTAGTCGCATTCGACTAAACAGCCACTGTCAACGTGTACTAACAGTCAGTGTGTTCCGCATATCAACAAACTTCGATTTCTGTTTATACTTTAATGCTACATCGATATTTCAGAGTTTGTTTACATGTTGAACCTACCAACAGTTAAAGTTAGTACAGGTTGACACTAGCACCAACCGATCATGCGGCGTACCACGACCTACGTAACTTAACTGCTGGCAGCATATGCGGAATACAGAACGGGCTATACATTAGATTTTGTTTTTGGTAACTGAGCGCATGTATGTGACACTTCAAATAAGATCATTCTGAGTTGAAAATTTGTTTCATTCATCAAAAACTTAGTAGGCACTTGGTGGGTACTTTCCGGGTACTTGACGGGCATTTGGTGGGTACCCCCCGGGTACTTGGTGGGGACTTCACGGGCACTAGGTGGGTACTTCCCGGTTACTTGAAGGGTACTTCCCGGGTACTTGGTGGGTTCTTAACGGGTACTTAGCAGGTACTTCCCCGGCACTTGGTGGAGACTTCCTGGGTACTTCCCGGGCACTTCGGGGGGACTTGACGGGTACTTGGCAGGGACTCCCCAGGTACTTGGTAGACACTTGGCGGGTATTTCCTGGGCACTTGGAGGGTACCTCCCAGGTACTTGTCGGAGACTTCCCGGGCACTTAGCGGGGACTTCCCAGGCACTTGGCGGGTACTTTATGGCTACTTGGTGGGCACTTGGTGGGTACTTCGCGGGCACCCGGCGGGTACTTCCCGGGCACTTGGCGGGTACTTGACGGGTACTTGGTGGGGGCTTTCTGGGTACTTGGCGGGTATTTCCTGGGCACTTGAGGGTACTTCCCAGGCACTTGGCAGGTACTTCCCGGGCACTTTGAGGGTACTTGCCAAGTACTTAGTGGGCACTTGGCGGATACTTACCGGGCACTTGAGTTTTTTATTAAATTTGTTTTAATTGCTGTAGGAAAATGAATATAAATATTATCGTTAGATTTATTCAGTCATTTGTAAGTTGCTTTATCAATACTTAAATTCGTTACTAATGTTCCTACCACATTATTTAAAATTTTTTTGTTAAAAAAATAAGTGTGTTTATTGTGAGATGTTAATATAGCTTTACTTATAAAAGAATCATCATCATTATTAAAAATTTTAGAACATACATCATTTGTTTTCCATGTCTGAGGAATCATAAAAGTTTTGATTTTGCCTTTTTCTATATCCAGTAGCAATAAAAAAAATTTTTTATCAATTAAACGTACATTATTTTTTTCAATAAAAAATATTTAATAAAGGCAAAAAGTTGGAAAATTTTATGGTTTGTTGAACAATAGTAATTTTGCTTTCGTTTTTTACTACTTGGAGAATTTGACGAAAGTCTCCACCTGAAATTATTATTTTATTTCCAAAAGGTTCATTACTACAAGATAAATCGTTTAAAGCTTTATTAATAAGTTCTAACGCTTTTTTCGGTATCATAGAAGCTTCATCCGAAATAATTACTTCTACATTACGTAATTTTTGTTTATCTGTCTCAAACTGGAAGAATGCACTTTCTATAGTGCTTAAGTCTAAAGAAAGTCTTAAAGTTCTGTAAGTGGTCATTTTCTTTGGGAGCAGAATAGAAGCAATACCTGTCCAAGCCATTATAAGATTTTTTTTTAAATTGATATGAAATAATAAATTGATGTTTTGTATAGAAATGTTTTTCCAGATCCACCAGGACCATCGATGAAAAAAATTTTTTTTTTGAAATTTTATTGTTTCTTGAACAATTCGACGTTGATTATAACTAAGTTGTAAAAACATTTTATGGAATTTATGTTCACAAAATATTTTTTCATTATTGTCAGTGTCAATATTTTTTTTTATCGTTTCTGTTGTTTCTGGTAAACTGAAATCTCTACAAGACACATTTTCAGAACTATGAGTTAGCATAAAAACTTTTCTCATTGGTAGTGCTATTTCTAAGTGTTGCACGGAGAGTATAACACGAGTGCATCATCCCTATCATTACAAAAAAAAGAATAAAAACTGAGAGAAGTCAAAATCTATAAAAATAAAAATCCCTAGCAAAAGTTTACCTTGTCACATCATTGAGATGTAATTTAAATTTCACAATCATCGTACAAACTATTTATTAGATATCCGTAAACTGGTGAAAANAATTCATGTAATAAATTATAATCAATACACATTTTTTCATATATAAATTTTAAGTAACAATTAATATAATTCGGGTTATTTCTATACTTCGTACATCTCATTTTTAATTACTGGGGTTGGTGCGCAGAGCGCGCAGGGGGAATTTATAGTTATAAGATCTTAGAAATATCTATTGACACATACAGGATAGACAGCTCATTTAAAAAAGGGAGCCACTAGAAAAAATAATAAAGCTCACCAACAAAAAGTCAAGGGTACATCTCGCTGTCTATATAAACTTTACCACATTTATTTAAAATTAGCAGCTTGATCTTCATATCTCCTTTAAAGCAGACCAGAGTAATTATTCCCCAGCGCAGAAAATTTATTCCCGAGTATTCTCGAATAATGCCTTAGTCTTCCGAATTCTGTAAAAAATACTTCAACATGTTATTTTCATACTAATTACTAATTTTATTATTTTTTAAGGCTTTAAATAATAATAATGCAAACCTCTTTTTTAAAAAAATTACATTTTTAACACAATAAAAGGACGAGTTCGCGCGGAGCGCGCAGGCGGGCGAAGCCCCACAAGTATATATACACATATATGTATACATTATATCATAGTGCTCCACGTCCGGTTCCTTTAATGAGGGCACTACTATGGGTACTCAGCCCTTGGAAAAGAGACAAGAAAAGGGATGGGAGGCCTCTCGTAACTTGGAAAGGGTAAGAAAATATGACACAATTTTTGCTGTAAGAAGGTCGCCTAAGCCCTCCTTGAGAAGCATTGCATGGTGGAAGGCACATAAAAAAATCAGAGAGATACTTGCCCGAGAAGTCGTACTGGCCGGAAATTGAACCAAGGTCTCCCACATTCCAATCCATGACCTAGCTGACTAAGCCACCGTGCGATCCATATATATATAAAGTAATTAGCATTTTTATCTATTAATTACTGTGCAGTTATTTTATCACGACTGTGCTCGTATTAATCTAAAGTAGTTGGGTTAAACTCTGCTTATTCACTCAAACCCCAATCTGACGTGTCCTTCTTTGTTGACTAGTTCGCTGTAGAAAAATATATTACCAGCATAATCTTTAATGCAGCTACAAATTTTAAGGTATTTAGTCATTTTTTGTGGACGTGTTACAGCCTTACTATGTAGCTATTTATGTAAAATCAAATAAAAATACACTTTGTTGTATCATGTTATGTAATTGTACTATTGATTCCAGACTGGAAGATTCTATAGGAAGGCTTTAAGGTTGAACTAAACGATAATTTGAAGATAACATCATCTATTACTAAGACTTACCTGCGGCTATTCTAAAAGTAAACGTATAATGAGTAAACTGCAAGGTAACTACTGTAGCCTACAGAAATCGTTAAAAAAGTTAACACAATTTACGAATTTTTTCCAGCAGTTATACGAGGAAGCAAAATTATTGAAGTTCCTTTACAGATAACTTATTTAATGATTGTTAGGTGCGATACTTATCACTTACATTTACCCATAGTTAACCAGAACAAAGCAGTAGTTAATTTCCATGCAGAAGTCAGAACGATAAGGTTACACATAAACCTTTACTATAATATCAGGTAAGTTAGTGGTAAGACAATTGTCACATAACCTAAAAGATTAATGGGATAAAAATATGAGCTGTACAATAGAAAAACTAAAAAAAGCTTACAGGCAGGTATAATTGCAGAAGAAACAAGTTGTCGTTAAGAAATGCTAATGCAAATAATGACTTACAGGAAAAAAATGTTAAAAAGAAAATGGTACTGTGGTAGACCTTGTCAAAACCTTCAAACTTGCAAAAAAATTATGCAGATTTTTTTGGAACGGTATAAAAAAGTACAGAATAGTGCTCATACTGTCAAAAAAATGGTCTACACGATACGAGTGGATAAGATAAACTATGGCAGCAAACCAAAAAAAATGTAACACAGAAATCTAACATTCCAAAATGAAAACAGACATAAAATAGATAAAGGGAATACTATAATAAATTTTGAACTGAATACAAACGGTTAGCTATAAAAGTTTCAGTGAGTGTAAAAGTAATCATGATTAAAGGAAATATTACAAAAAATTTTTCAGAAGCAGCAATTACACTAAAAATAATCATAGTAAATCGAAGAACTACACCAAACATAATAATAAAACGGCGTGTTAGTCTCAGAATCTGCAGCAAAAGTGAAACTTCTAAGTTTTTTGTTATTAAACTTGGCTTAATAAAAAATAAAAAAATAGGAAACACCCATTTTTAATAGGCCTTTAAAAATTAGAAATTAAAATGGAAAAAGTTTTAAGATTATCACGTTTTTTAAAGTGCACAAACGTAGACTATATATTCTTTAAAATACTCCTTATGTTACACGCTACTTATGCAATTAAAAGTACTTCAAGGTTTTCTAAGGTATACATTCAAATTTTTGTACGAATTAATGATCATGTCATGCAAAACAAAACAAAAATTTTCACTACACTGCACCAAAAGAATACACTTTTTTCACGAGACAAAAATTCTCTCTATCGGTGCAACATTAGTAAAAAGTTGTATTCACCCTGTGAAATAAAGTAACAAAGCGTCTGATCTTACATTAATTATCACCCTTGGCTTCACCTTAGATACCTATATACGTGAGATCTGAGACTAACTTTACTTTTGATCTCTGTATGTGTGTAATATTTAACTTGTGCATTTTTAATGACATTTAATAGACGTACAATCAGTTATTGTTGAAACGTTTTTACGAAACAAATTAAAATTTTTTAAATTTCAGCTGCGATAAAATTGGAGTTTTCTAATGGCGATTAGAAAAAAAACAGACATAGCTGTAATCTATTGTTGATTCAAATTTTTTACTAAGCTCTTTGTGTATAACTATTTATTATTTAATGTTAAAATGTATCCTTGCTTCACTGTTTTCTACGTACCTTATAACTAACAATAAAAATATAAACTTCGGTCATGTGGAAATTATTCTTATAACATATGATAGAGAATAAAAAATAAATAAATTTTTAAGTATGATATATAGGATAAGGCTTTTGCTTTAAGTAATGACATTTATTTTTTTTTTTAATTTTACGATTGTTTGTCTGAATCCGTGTTACACAAATTTTAGTACCTTTACACTGTGTTAACGTCCCTACAAATTTTCTAAACATGCTATTCTAAATAAAGATTATTTTTGACTTATTTTTTGTATAAAAACAAGAAAATTAAAGGTATGTTTGTGCATAGTGCCACCTCTCTCTATTTAAACGCCTCGATTATGTAGTTTCCCTTTAGATAACACATAAAAATTGTTTTTTGAGGTCTATTTGACTTTCTTTCAGAGATATGACCATTACTCTAAATTTAAAAGGTGTTGTAGAAGAAACTTTTTAAAGATTTTGTAAACGTCTGTATTAGTTTTCTAAACATGACATACGAAAGTAAATTTTTTTTTACGTATTTTTCGTAAGATACTGTTGAGAAATGGACGAAATGTGGTTATGCTTGCGCATAGTCCATCCCATTGTTTGTGTGCCTCGATCATGTAGTTTTTAGTGAGAAAACCCGTTAAAATTTTTATTATAGCCAATTTTGCTTTACTTTCGAAAAACAGCATTTTATTTTGTTTTCAAAGATTAGAATGTCATATTATACGTATTTTATGCTCTTTGCATTTCTGTTAACGTACAAATACACGTAGAAAAGGATACATACAAATGAGAAACGGTTTTCCAATGTTTTTTAAGAACTTTAAAGAGATCAAACAGTGTTTCGTATTAGGCATCATTTACTTAATAGCATAGATAATTTTTTCAGTAGAATGCGCTTTCGTAAGCTTGGTTACGACCGATAGAAAATAGCTACAAAAAAAATGCAAGACATTAATCGATAGATTTTGACCTGCTCTTTCTGACAGTGACAATTGTTTTCTCTGAAAAAGTTTTTTTAGTAGTGAAAATGAAATTCTTACTAAAGGTCAATTTTTTTCAAAGTACATATTTATGCATATATATATAGAAACCAATTAAACAGGCACCTCGTAAGCTCCATTTCCTCAAATTTCCAGAGTGGGAGAAGCAAAAGTGATAAATAGTAAGTAAATGAAGACTACGGATCGTGATCTTGCACGATACTGCTCACATAAAGTGGACAAGCCACTGCTGCTGCTATGTAATACGCTTTTTCATATTTACTTATAATCGAAGGAAACAAGCTAAAAAAATGATGACACATAAAATTATAATTTTAAGGTACTTTATTTAATTGCTTCTTTATTTTTTATCTCTTACACATTTTTCATAAGAAATTGAAATCACAGTAAAAGGATTATATATTCTTTAAAACGTTTTTTTTACTTAACATATAAATTAACAATAAAAACAATCATTATTAAAGAATGATATCAAATAACAAGTAAATTGTCAACTCACAACGTTTTCATTTCTTCTGATTTTCTTAATTTTAACTGTTTTTACGAGGAACAGATTATTTTATAATTTTAGATATCTGATAAGACAATCACTTTACAGCTTTCCTTAAATTCATTTTTTGTTTTTTACTTCTTTTAGTTGATCAACTGACTTTTTTTATGTTGGAAGCAAATATGATAATTTTGAAGAAGAAAATTTTTCTTGTCAGAAAGTGGTTTGTTTCTTCCACCAGTATTTTCTTTAAAACTGTAGAGATAATAAGTTAAGTCAGCTTATAATTAATATACCAGTTAATTGAAGTTTATTCTAGCGTAAAAAAAAAAAAAATAATAATAATAGGTATTACAAATTACGGTCAAACAGAGTAAAAGGATAATTGCAAAACCTAAGTAAATATAAGACGAGTAAGCTCGTCACGAAGCTACAGATAACAATAGCAACAATAGGTATTAGTAGGAATACACTTGTACTTTAGAGCTTGATGCGCATTTTGTAATCAGCTGATTGTAATATAGCGTATGAAAAAAAGGAGTTTAAGTGTGAACTTTTTAAATTTGACTATAAATTTACAACCCGTTTTCTAAAATAAAAAATAGAGTTAGTGAAAATGAACCCACAAATTAGTTGATGGAGCAGCTTAAATCTATAGGCTTACGTGTTTTTATATTTGTTAAGCTTGCTTCCTTCGATTATAAGTAAGTATTAAAAAGTATGAAAAATCGACCTAAACTTATAATTAAAGTAAGTATTAAAAAGTATGAAAAATTGACCCAAACTTAGAACTTGATATTTGCCTTTAAGAAATTTGTTTTCAGATAAAACAACTAGCATTATTAGAAAGAGTAAGTCAAGATATATTGATTTATGTCCTTACATTTTTTTCTAGCTATTTTTCAAAGCTCGTAAAGGAGTTTAATAGAACACGTTTTGCCGAAAAAACCCACTAAAAGCGCTCAGAGGTTAGTTCCGCGTAGACGTGCTCATGTATAAAGTAACTGTGGTGCACCATTGTGCGCATGCAAGAAAAAAAGAGAAAAAAACGGAAGACGAACAAACAGACCCTCTGTGATGCACTTAGCACTGGCTGGTATATACATAATGTTTCTGAATACATACATGCCAGTATGGGCTCACTTGCTTACTTGTTAAAGGGTTTAACTTCAATTATAAGGCGTGTCTAAAGAGGTTTTACGTCAAAAAATGTTTCTCAAACTAGTGAAGCAAGAAACTTCTACAGTTCTTCCTTTAACAATACATAAATTTGTTATCATAACAAGATATATAGGGGTCAAAATAATGATCCGTTAATAAAGTATATGCGCAGTTACTATAAAAACTAGGAACCTACGCAAAATCTCAGCTCCCCAGATAAAAAGCTCACCGAGGTACAGGTATTTAAAATTTTAAAACAGGGCTATTTTAGCGAATTTTAACCATTACTCGAGAATTCTTTTATAATACGTTTTTTGCTCTTTTTTAATTTGTTCTTAAGGCTTATTTTTAGTCGGAATTTCGTCTGTTTGATTGAATTTTTTTTTGAAATTAAAAAAGTTAAGTTACATGATCTATATAATTACTTTAGTACAATCATTTTTTTGCTATTTTTACGCATTTTTAATTTATTTCTCTGATAACTCTTTGTATAGCAGTCACAAACTAACACCGTATAGCAGTGCTATACACTAACTTTGTATAGCAGTCACATAGGCAAATAAATAATGGTCACTACAGAAAAGGCTTTGATAATTTTGCCATACACTTAAGACATACCTAGAGCAATCGTGATAGTGTGTTGCAAGACATTGGATCATCATCATCATTATGTATCAACAAGAGAAAGACGTTCTACGCCAGTTAGTGAAGGTGCGAGAGGTGGTTCAAGAAAAGTACAGACTGTTAAACTTTAGTAAAAATGAGGCTGAAAAAGTACTTAGTGAAACTTTCAAACCAATAACAGACCCTTTAATGGAAATTGTCACCGAAACAAAAAAACACAAAAATAATTCTGTGACTCACAATAATTTTTATGATAAAAACGATGGAAATTGTTGCCGAAACAAAAAAACGCAAAAAAGTACAGACTGTTAAAGTTTAAAAAAAACGAGGCTGAATAATAAAATCGATGAAGAAAGTAATAAAGTTGATAAAGTGAATCAACAAAAAAAACAGAGAAAAATTCGGTGATCATAATTTAACATTCGAGTCTGCCATTAGTAAAAGTGATAATACTGATTTAAATTATACTATTCAACATCAATCTCATAATTCTGTTTAAATCAGTAAGAATTCATCAAATAATTTTTATTTATAAATACTTGATCAGAATCAGAAAGATTTATTAGATTTAAAGTATGGAGTACGAAAAGAAAATGAGATGTACAAGCTTGGTGATTCGCAAATAGACTTTGAAAATAATCATATCAAAGGGAATGATTCAAATTACCCAATTATTCCAGGAATAATGGAGCTACTTATCAAAAAGCATCCTAATGAATCTCCGTTGACACAGCAGAATTTAAAAAAATACTACATATCATAAAAATTTCAAATGTTCACAAAAAAGGGTTTCAAAAAAACGAAGCTATACGAACCCATAGTAGTAATAAGTTTAATAAAATGATTGTTTCAATGTTCGATCTCACGGTTCGTAAAAAAAGTAGATCGTTACTACTTCTTCATAAAACTGCTCGAATAATGCAACAAGTAGATTATACGCACTGGGGTGATCCTAATGATTCAGTAGATTGTTTACGCTTATAAATAGCTGAAAAGTCGGCAGGAAATACAAGTCATGACAATAAAATTATATCAATCATCGAAGAGCTTCGTGAGGTAGGATATATATTTAATTGNCGAGGTCCTCCCGGTATTGGATATAAACTTACCGCAGATGGACAGTATGACTTAGATAATAAAAGGCTGTGCAATATTGGATCACCAAAACAGCCTCAAGATGCTGTAAATTATGCTTACTTAATTAAAGTAATTGAAAGACTTGAAAAAAAATTGATGAATTTCGAATTTTTACGTACAACTTGCAAAAAAAACTCCCATTTATTCAAACTGATTCAAAAAACTTAAGCCTTGACAATTAATACATGGAGCAAATCGTCGAGGAACTTCATAAGGCAGCCTGGCGTAACTATCTTCACCGAAAATTTAACATACGTGGATAAGACGAAACTTGGCAAGCAGACCTTCTAGAGATGCAGCCTTACGCTTGTGAAAACAAAGGTTATCGGTATATGCTCACTGTAATCGATGTTTTCTCCAAGTACGCATGGGCTGTACCTGTCAAGAAAAAAACCAGTGAAGAAGTAACTGCAGCAATGCATTCGAATTGAAAAAAGAATGGGTGCTCGTGAACATGTAAACTGATCGTGGCAAAGAATTCTATAATGCAAACTTCCAAAACCTCATGCAGAAATTTAAAATTAATGTATACTCAACGTACAGAAATCTGAAAGCATCTATATGCGAGCGATTCAATCGTACTTTAAAAGATTTTATGTGGAAAAAATTTAGTTTGCAAGGCAATTTTTAAGCGTAAATTCAAAATTGGTGATAAAGTACCAGTGAGCAAAACCAAACAAACATTTAAAAAAGGATATACGCCAAATTGGTCGACGGAAATATTTACCATCACGCGAGTAGCAGCAACAAATCCAATAACGTATCACCTCAAAGATCATTAAGATCAACCTATATCTGGAGGTTTCTACGAATAAGAACTGCAGAAAACAATGCATCCTGATGTATATATATACCTCATAGAGAAGGTTCTTCGAAGACGTGACAATCAAGTTTTTGTCAAATGGTTGGGTTTTGACAGTACTCACAATAGTTGGACGAATAAATAAGATTTTTTTTTTAAATTACGTTAATTAAGAAAATTATAAGAGTCTTATATGTTTAAAGTCATATTGAAAATATCACGTAGTAAAAATATTTTAAATAAATACTCAAATTTTTGGAAACAAATTGTAATTTATTTTTTCACATTTTATATGTTATGCATAAGAAAATATGATGTGTTTTTCGTTGTACACTATAAATAATTTAAATTTATTTATAGCCTCCAACAATTCATTCAAAATTCTTTGTTTTTAAATAGAGCTGAGCTTCTTTTTGTCTGCAGAAAATTTTTAAATTCTGCAACTATCTAAGGTCCAAATTTAGTACACACTTTTCTTAGTTTTGACACCATGTAGTTTTGATTAGGTATCAATTCGGAAAGTTTTTTCGTAGGAAGAAAATTACTGTCAGTAATTTTATTGAGTGCTGCAAGATCCATCTTTAACAAAATTAAAAACATGGAACTTAGCATAAAATATTCATACATAACATATGCTGAGTAAATATGCACAAATATTTACTATAAAAAAAATATATCACCTTGACTGCATTTAGATTTTTTACTCG
>NW_019379723.1:406725-427255 GCF_000648655.2 Copidosoma floridanum
TTTAAAAGATGGAATAAAAATTTTTAACTTAAATGAAAATGTAAATTTTTTGCTTTTTTTGTTTCAGACTTAGAGGGTAACTTTTTAACATGCTCTCCACACCTAAATAACATCGTTTCGGTAGAAGAAGCACTTCTCAACGAGGACACATTGCTAAGAGCAAGACAGCTTACAGAGCTAAGTATGTTTGGACGATTAGAAACACCATTAGATGTTACATGCTTTTTTGGTAAGTAGTATAAAGGATTAAATTAGAATATTTATTTTGATAAAAAATTTCATTTTGTTTCAATTTTTAAAATTTGTTTACTTGTTTGTTTTCAGACGATGCTAAGGAGTTCATTTCTACCGACACGTGTCTTCAAGCATCTTTTTCGATGCTTGAAGAACATAACCGTACATCGCCAACACGTGTCTATAGGCCTACACCTGATGCAGATCTCATGTGGTCACCACTATTCGAGGTAGATGTTACAAGATCACCGACACTTGAGGCGAACCTCACAAGACCAGTGATACATGAAGTGGATCTTACAAGATCACCGCAATCGATACCCGTGGTTGACCACACGAGATTCCCACAACCGATTCCAGAAGCTTACCTCACGGAATCGCCATAGCCTAGACCATTAGTTGACCTCTAAGGAGCACCTCACGGTATTATTAACTTATTGTCTTCACCAGAGCTGCATGACATGAGTACGGTGAAAAAAAAAGAAAATCTTTAGAGGACGAAACAGGCAGTCCTGATAAAAAAAGCACTGTCGTAGACTTCCGTTTTAATTTTAACAATTGTAATCAGTTTTATTAATTTTATAAATTAAATTTAGTATTTGTGTATATTTTTCATTAAAAATACACTAGGCAAAAATAAATAAAGTCTTGTACAATTATTTCCCTTTGATTCCTCATCCTGTATTATTACACAATGCGCATAATCCTACAAAATATATTTTTGTGTAAGTATCGTACGTGCAAAATATTCAAATATCTAAGAAGTCGCAATAACTCAACCAACGCTACAGGTAGTGCACGCGTACTACACCGCGAACTCAAGCAGCGTTGCACATGGCGCGAAAAAGTGAAAGGAAGCTGTTAAAGGTGTGCGCCGATCAGCTGCATGAATACTCAAGCCATGTGGCACATGGCACGTGCAAACTCGACAACGTGTGGAAAAGTAAAAGGGAGCTGTTAAAGTCGCTCGCCCATCAGCTGCATAAAATTCAATCAGTGTTGCAAATGGCATGTGCAAATTCCGATAACACGTGAAAAAGTGAAAGGGAGCTGTTAAAGTCGATCGCCCATCAGCTGCATGAAAACTCAAGCAGTGTTGCACATGGCGCGCGCATACTCCGACAATGCTGCAGGTGGTACACACAATTGGGAGGGGGTAGGAGCCTTTGCACGTGGCACGCGCAAACTCCGACAACGCTGTAGGTGGTGCACCCAATTGGGAGAAGGTAGGAGCCTTTGCAGATGCTCAATGCGCACTTATCCGTTTAGCTAAAACTTACCTATTATGAACCACATTAAGCTTTCGACTTCATTCACTTGATCACACTAGACCGAGTAGCATCGGTTACTTTTTCCTTTTAAAATGGAGTACATTGTAGACTTTCAGGGCTTTAAAAGCCTTGTCAAATATTTTATTTTTAAAGAAATTTCATTTGTTGACCTTAACAACGATACTTTGCTAGTTGTTATTGTGCTTAACCCACCTTTTTCATTTAAGCATCCACCAAAAAAATATAAAAAACATAATAAATGGCTAAAAGCTAATTTTCATGGTCTAAGTTGGGATTTTGGTAATATTTCTCACATGGAAGGAATAAACAATCTCAAGCGCATGCTGATTGATGCTGGAACAGTTTATGTCAAAGGTTGTGAAAAGAAAAAATGGTTACAAAACATACTACCATACGAGTATGTATTTTATACAATATTAGCCTTATAAAAACACCTTGAAAATAAACAAATAAATTTTTTTCTTACGAATAATACAAACATTTTTTTTTCAGAGTTATTAATATTAGATAGTATGAGTGTCATGCTCTTAAAAATCTCGTACAAGACTATGAGGCATGCAAACATCACAGCTTTCATACTGATCCAGTATGTGCGGTGAAAAATGCTTTGGCTATGAAAAATTGGATGCAAAGTCAGGAAGAGTATGAAATTGAAAGAATCACATACTTGACCATTCATTCTTGTAAACGCAAATAAAAAAAAAAATTCTTTATAATTAATGTTAGAACAAATAAAATTTAAAAATGTTTTGTAAGTCTAATTTTGTGAATATAAATTTTTTTTATTCAAAACAAACAGATTAACCAAAATAAACAATAAAAATGTTTAACAATTATCTTCCTATCCTTTCAAGTCCTACATCATCGTGCAACGCCCTCGCTTACAAAAAAAATACATATACCCAACGCGTGCACAATCCACACAAGATATTCAAACAGCGCGTGCAATCTCAAGCAGCGCTGTAGGCAAAAAATGCGCATCGCAGCGCACTTAAACTCAAGCCTGCCAGACCCACGCGCCCATTCGCTGCAAGGGGAGTCCAACTCATAAACGAAGAGGGGCTGCCGCAGGGAGGGGTACGCCGCGAGAGGGGGCCACCGCCATAAGGAGGGGCACGCCGCGAGAGGGGGCTACCGCCATAAGGAGGGGCACACCACGAGAGGGGCTACCAAGGGGAGGGGGGCTGTGCTGGAATCGCCATAGCTTATCTACTGTTGATAATTATAAACAGTTGTGATCTTTAAACCAAATTTTAGAGTAGTTACTAACTATTCCATCAACTAAGATATCTGATAACTGTAAGGATTTGAAATAATCACAATTATCATTAAAAATTTTCGTTAAGAAAAATAAGAAAAGAAAAAGTTTTAACGAGTGTCAATTAATAATTTTTTGGTTTTACCAACAACCATACAGTTTAACTGACAGCACGCTAGTATGAAGTAACGTATTCCAAAACAGAATAAAATTTCGTGATAAATCTAATATTCCAAACAATACAAAAATATACTTCATGAACAAAATTAAATAAATCGTAATAAGTGGAATTATTAATTTAAATTTAAACTCAATTTTTCCAAAATCGATATATCAAAGAATTATGTAAAGGCATCCAACTCGAATGAGAGCTAAAAGTCATTTTTTCGATTAAACAGTTTTATAAGAAAAAAGTGAAATTAACAATTCTTAAGACTTGAAATTTTATAATAATTAGTTTTTTTTTATTGTATAAAACAAATTATTTAAACATAAATATCGGATACATTGTACTTTTTTTAGCTTAAGTTGTTGTGCTTAGTATGAATTGTAAAGTACTCAATACTTTGAGAATATTTTTAAAACTGTACTTTATTTAAGTTATCACTATGATATAGATACTTTAAATAACTAATCACATTTACATTACTTCTTAGCAGTAAAAAAAAAGATGATAAAGCCGCACTTACGAGTGTACGCTTTGTGATAGATAAATATATACGCTGGTATGTTCATTTAAAGTTCACTATGATTGCACTATCATAGTGTCAGTTGAGTAGTATGGTTCTTGGTAAAGAAAATTTTTTTTGTGACATTCGTAAGAACTTTATATATGGATTAATCTTAGTCATATAATAACGAGTGTAACATTACAAGCATAAGTTTCAAACGAATGTTTAAAAAATATACAATAATTTTGATTTTCAAAGTTATTTGTATCAGTACGCTTTTGGAAAAAATTTCTTACAAGTATCACTGTTTTAAAGAAAACGTTTATAACAGACATGTCCTCTTTGGCATTAAATCCTCAGACCGGTCGATGCTGCAATCCAATAAATTTAAAAAGTCATAAGGAAAATAAATGAGCCTCTTGAATCAGACATCTTTAAACTAACAAATCTGAATTTAAGTTCATATTCAGTGACCCCAAAAATTCCTAGATACCAAATTTTATATGAATTAATTACCGTTAGTCGTATTATGTGTTCAGAGTATTTTGATTATCAAAATCCGCACTAGATATATCCAAAAAACACATACATACAAGATTATTGCACGCCTTACGTTCTTGGATTCTGAAAAGTAATCATCTACCGAAAAAAATAAGCCCAAAATGATTTATTTTTAGTCGAAAGTCGTGGAACGCACAAGCTTTAGGACTTTTATTCGCTTTCCAGACCAATATGCATCGTGCAGAATTAAAGGTCTCAAAAGCCTGAATTATCGTACTCTCAAGGTATTAAACTTTTTTACCAAAGAACTCCTTTATAATAAGTTTATGAGGAATAGGATTAACTCACTGTTGATTGGCTTGAAAGGAAAAATTCTAAGATTTCAAACATTAAAAAAAATGGGTCTACCCGCTTTTTCTTCGTTTTCTACTTACTTTTTCTTCGGACATGGGAAATTGACGAAGATACTGAATGATGTTAAAAAAAAGCAATCACAAAAAACTCATTGCCACATTGTATGCACTACCGTGAAAAAAGTATTTAGAACTGTATAAAAAAATCACAAGGGAAAGCTATGAGGAAAACAATAATTAAACGTTAATATCACAATATTTACAAAATATGATAAAATTGTGACTGATTTTTATGTACAATTGTCATTTACTTATATTAACTATAGTTAAAAATAATCATACTATGTACAAGTTTTAAAATCATTTTGAATAAAAAAAATTAATGCATTACTAATTAGTTAGCCAAAAAGTAAACAGAAAATAAAAGAAAAAACATACACATATTTACGTAATTTATAAAGAGTTAGAGGTTATTTAGAGATTATTTCAGTAACTTTTGACTTGCACCTATAGTATATGTTTAAGAAGTATGTGTACATGGTATAATGTTAAAAGTATCTTTCATATGTAATATGCATAACGCAGAGTTTACTCAATCATTTTGTTGACAAATATGAAGTTTCACAAATTTTCCACATTTCTAAAAATTTCGTGGCAAGTGAAAAATTTTTTTAATTTCTTTAGAGTTTTACTATATTCTACAGTAAATCAGCTTAAATAAAGAGAAAATCATTGCTCTACCTTCACTTTTTTGGATGCTGTGTATTTTAAAAAAAAAAAATACGAAATCCCCCACTGTGCGACGTTAGGAAGCTATTCTAGTTTTACGAAACAAAAGTCGGAAAGTGGCGTTCCTTTTATGGTATATGTTGAAGCAATGCATTTGGAATCGGTGGAACAAGATAGGAGCTCATTATTTGCACGAATTTAAATTTTATTATAAGTAAAATAGGGCCCCAGAGACAGATGAAAAAACAGAAAATTATCCTCTTTATGTAAATGCAGCGTTACTGTCATGGTGCATAACAGTATCTTAATGAAGTTTCTGTCTTCATAGGGTCTTAACAAGGACATAATATTTAAATCATAACTTTTCTAGCAAAATATCTCGCCTTATATCTCATCTCAAGGTGTCTTAGCTTTTCTATAAGTTTTGAGCAACCTTTTGTCTATTTAAAATTGAAATCCATAAAAATTGAGTAAAACTTAAAAATTCATGTTTTCAAAAATTTTTTTTTTGTTTAAAAATTTACAAAAACTGAAAAATCTAAATTTTATGCAGTCTTAATCGTGTAGGAGAATTTTTATTATTTACGTTAAATTGCATTGATGGTTTCGATACCTACACTCTTTCCTTAACTTAAAAAGACTGTAACTTTGATTCCCACTAACTTAGATTAACCTTTAAAGATTTTTTGGAAATCCTTCAACAGCTTGAAACACCTCGAAGCTGTTCAAAAAATTTTGAAACTATTTAACGTTGCTTCGGGGTGTTTAAAAAACACTTGGTTAAATTTTCAGACAAGTTGTACAGAAAACGTTTATGTCAGTGTGAAATAAAAAAAATTGTCATTTTTCAAAAAAAACGCTAGATTCATGCTACGATACGAGGAGTACATCTTTTAGTTTGTTAACTTTACAGATAATAAAAATTTAGCCTTTTTTCTCCTATTTTGACTGGTAAAGGTTAGTTTGAGACTTTTATACAAAGAGTCGTGAGAGAAAGAGATTAAAATGCGTAAAAATAGCAAAAAAATAATTGTACAAAAGTAATTATACAGATCAAGTCACTTAACTTTTTGACCTTTAAAAAAACTTAATTGAAAAGCTGAAGTTTCTATGAAGGAAAAGCATTGAGGAAGAATTAAAAAAGAGCAAAAAACAGATTGTAAAAAAATTTCTGAATAATGGTTAAAAATTTTAACAAAGTATTATTTTGACCCATATTTATTAGATAGACCGAAGAACTAAAATTCAGCTACAAATATAAAAAAAAATGTAAAACAAGATTAAAACACCAAAAATAACAATAACATTAGTAAGTGTAGGAAATCAGACGTACGCTCAATATATGATAAAGTTTAAATCCTCACAGCTTAGAAGTCTACAAGTTTGGTCAGGCTACAAGAGATCCAAGTTAAATAAATCATTGCTCATATCAAAAACAAAAGCACTTACAAAAGTCTGAGTGCATTAAAATACAACAACGTCACCATTCATAAGTATGAGACAAAATTATAATTCCCATAGAAGAAAAGCAATTTCTTACGGTAAAAGTAAATGTATCACTTGTAAAGCTCTTATTTTTATGCCACAATAGGGATGAAATTCTAAGTTATAAGAAATCATTTTATAACAATGTTTAAATAAAGAAAAACAGGTGAGTAAAGATTTATGAGGTCATCACAAGAATAACGCTGATAACATTTGCATGTGTCAAAAAAATGAGTAAAAGAAAATGTTAAATTAACATATTATGTAATGTAGTAGTAGCATATTTTATTCGTCTCTTTATCTAATGTCCGTGTAGAGATTGTTGTCGTACGTTATCTATGTGATTTTTGCTTGATGTCTAATTTATTTCTTGATGCTGAAATTATAATTCTATGAATTAAAATTTTGAATCTTTAAGCTTTTAATCGAAGAAAATAAATTTTATCAGCAATTGAATTATGTCTTATCTAATGAGTTCATTAATTTAATAAAGTCAGAAATAATTTTTTTTACAATTAATATAAATTCTAAGGTCTTAGATTAACATTTACAATGTTTTAACAATGTATAGTTGTTCTTAACTTAACTGTCTTCTATGATCGTTGGTTGGCCACTGCTTATGCTCACGCAGTCACAAGATCTTACATGGTTGACCGTGGCGATAATTCTAATCCTACCCGAGAGTACTCGTGGCAATGATAATGATAAGGATGCTACGGTTAACTTTGAAACCCTAGTCGACAGTCCTTTTTTTTGTTTCTCTTTGATTGACTATTAATGCGAGGCTATAGTGGCCTTATTTTTTTTGAGATTTTCTTACACAGCTTAGTTACTAAACTAAGTCTTACAACTGCTTAAAATGCACGCTTCAAACACGTAACTTTATCATTAAACTAAGTCTAACATTCGCTTAAATGACGTGACAGAACTCACTCTCCAACCCTTATCGTTACTTTAAAGCACTTGATAAGGAAGGAAAAGTGAACATTAGTATGTGCAAGGTGTTTTTTAACTCAAAAATTTAAGGAGGATAAGTCTGGTTGGGGGTCTAGGCAACCCATCAGAACTTAACCTAATTTATCTTGATGAACAGCAGCATAGTTGTGGTGCAATATTAATGAAATAACTAAGGGTTAAAACTGCTGATCTCTCCGATTTAACATTAGGTATAAGTTTCTGTCAGAATTGTGTGCGATATTATTAATGGGTATACGCAGTAAGAAATATTGAAAATGCTGATTGATCTCATGTTTGAACGTAGTAGTACTAACTGATGGTGTAAGATAAGGGCTTTATAAGATTGTTTGGAAACTGCACGCGTAGTTTGAGTTTTGCAACAGTAGCTTGATTCAAAAGAAGTTAGTTATACGTTACGTATTTACAGAGGTATACAGCTTGTTGTATGATGGTCACTGAGCATCCCCTTTTTTTATAATTTTAAGACGAAACTATGTGTTTTCACGAGATAAAAATAAAGTGTACGACATGGGATGTCACAACTAGGTGTATTATTACCAGCTGTTTCTATAACTCCACAAGTTTAAATTTATTGAAAGGACTGACTATAAAAAATTGTAATAGATTGTTATCCAAAACACAAATCGAAAATCAAGACCACTAAAGTACGCCACTAGCATAAGCAACTATAATCAGATGCTGCAGCACGAGCAAAGATAAAACAACACAGAAAAAAATTGCATCAGAAAAAACACTCACAGCTGTAGAGTTACCAAAATAAGAAGAAAAAAACAGCCAATTAATACAACAAAGTATAACCCAAGTACAAGGCATACGATTTCTATTTTTACCGTTGACGAATTTGATTAAACAACTTTAATCAATAACACAATGGTGTATAAAAAGTGATCACCAATCAGAGGAGCCTGAAAATAAAAAGCAAGTAAGCAATAATAAGCTGTATTAAATAAACATGAGTACAATACATTAGAAAAAGGTCATAACCAATGTAAGAAAAAAACAGATTCAATGAAAACATGGCATTAAATTTGTCATTGTAACAGCAATACTACACAAACAAAAGTTACCAAAAACAAGACATAAGATCTCAAAGGTCATTAAGTTTTTTGCACCGAACCCTATAACAAAACTCTCTACGTCTACTAATTTATTCATTAATTTTCCTTAGGACAGAAGCTGCTTTTTCCACTGTTGTATTCTATTATACATATTATTAGTTTTGAGAAATAACCTCTGGCAAGCTCTTTTACCAAAAAAATTAGATGATAAGTGCCAAGATTAAGAAAAGAGAAGTTAAGTTTTTAAACAAAAATATGAGTTTTGTGACTGGTAATGTGTTGTTCAAAGAATGCAAAAAAGGAAGTGTTATGTATATACAGGTAACATTAAGGAAACCAATTGACTTAAACGATGTTTTAACTAGAGACAGAAAGAGGGTGTAAGAATTGCTTTCGGTACCTTATTTTCATAGTTAGATATAATGTCTCATTAGATGGTATGAAATATTTACTGGTCAAGCTTAAGAAATGATAAGCTTATTGTTATATAAAGTCATCTAAAAATGTTTAGTTCAACTTATTCTGTTACTGTCTGTGTACTTATAATGAGAACTTTTATGTTGATGTATTGCTATAAATATAAGCAGAAAAAAGGAGATTTCCGATAACATTTAGCTATCATTCTTATCCTTTTTTTGCACAACAAGAACATTAAATACTGTACGATAACTAATAACTAATAATTGTAATAAAAAACTTTTTTTTAAATTAAAATATTTTTAAAAATAACTAAAATGATATAAAAACTAAAATGACTAATTAGGTAATTTTCGTATTTTTAAATAATTCTGATATAATTCTATACTTTACGATAGTTTTTTTTATTTTTAGAAAATTGTGAAATCAAATAGCTTTAATATGGTAATAAAACAGTTTTTTCTATTACATTGACGATAAGAAATTTCTTATGAGTCATTCAATAAATTATAAAAATTAAAACTGTTTTATGGTATATGTTTCGCCACATATCGGTCGTCTTCTTGTGCAGGAGTGAGAGGGAGGATAAATGAGGGCAAGCATCTTGCTTAAAACTGGTATAATATAATGTATGTGTAAAAATACAAGGTTCCGTATAAAAATCGATTTTTGTAGGCCTCACACATAAAACACAATTGATAATATACTAATTAAAATACGCAATTAAAAAGGCATATCAGCACTAAGAGTCAAAGTCTTACACTTTCTCACCATGCTGTTTCTTTTTCCTTGGCCTCGTGTGGTAGCTGTTGATTGCTTGGCGACCGAAAGGGAACTCTTCTAAAGTTGGTAGTCTCCTCTTCCTCAGTTCTGGTGCCACGATGAGCCCGCCAATGACCAAGAGTGGTAACAGGGTAACAGATGTCCCCCGTACCGCAGTGATCAAGTGCGGCACTCAGATCGCCTACCACAGAGGATTGACAGAGATAGAACTTCTCATAACATCTACCGAGGCACCAGCTACTGCTTACGTTGGTGGCACGAAGATGGTGGCTCTGGTGGCGTTGCCACAGCTATCCCCCCTCCAGTGACCAGCGCGTCCTGTGCTGGTGAAGTTATATGGCACTTCGGCTTGAGATGCGTAGCTGAAGCGGATTCGGTAGTTGTAGGAATACCCTGGGGAATCACTGATCTCTTTTTGACTTGAGTAACAGCTGGGGCTGAAAGCGGCTGCTTCTCCTTGTGTGCCTGTAGGTGGTTGGGCAGCGACGACTGCTCCTCATTAGCTTCTAATTGTTTAGTATGTGTCAACTCCTCCAACTCTAAATTCACTGGCTTCAGCTGGTCAATTGATACCACTTTTTCTTGACCATTTTAATCTATGATGACTGTCCTTTGGTCTGTCCTTCGGATTACTCGGTGTGGGCCCTTATATGGCGGCTCCAAAGGTTTTCTTATACGGTCCACTCTTTTGAATACGACTGTGCATGTCTGTAAGTGCCTGAAGACAAAACGATGATTTGTGGCATGTCTAGACGCCAGGACTGGGCGAATTTGCCGAAAAAGCTGTCGTAGGCTCCTCACGAAACTCGATTCATCCGCTTGAACAACGCAACGCTGCCATGCCGTTTGATTGGGTAGGCCACAGTATGCATGAGTTTCGCTCCGAAGGATTTTGCCAGTTTGTTGAACAACTCGGATTCGAACTGTGCCCCCCTGCCTGATGTTATTAACAGTGGGGTGCCGAACAAGCTGATGTTGTTGTCTTGGAAGGCCTTCCGGACAGTCTCTGCTCTCATGTCAGCCAGTGGGATAGCCATCGGCCATCGGTTGAATCGGTCTATAATAGTTACGCAGTATTTCATCCCCTGGACCAACAGTATAAGTGTGTAACATAAGCTTACAAAATATAAATACGTATTAAAAAAGAATACAAGCTTAGAATAATAGGATTTTTTAAGAAATTAGTGCTTAAAAACTAACATTTACAATTTATTTTCAAGTACAGCTACTGTGTGCACGACTACTTTTTTATAACGAAAGTATCAAGTACAAACACAACTCCTCTTTAAGCTGCTAAAGTAACGATTCTGACAGTACAAAGAGCAGTTATAAGAAAATGATTCTCATGCAGTAATAATAGTGTATTTTGTTGGTTTTGATTTAAAATGATCTATGTTCTCGAGCCTGGAAAAAAAATAAACATAATACGTAGAGTTTTACCACGAAAATTTTTGAAAATTTGGAATGATTTCCGTTTTATAAATTCATCGCTTAGCTAAAAAAATGCACTAGTATCAGTACAAAAATGGTATACGTTTTTTAAATTATTATGTATCTTAATGTATACTACAGTTTCACTTTCTATTGAAAACATTTTTTTTTTTGGTATTTAGTGGTCAAATCATCTATGATTGATACTAAACAGAAAGGAAATGTAGTACCATACTCAAGAACTAATAAGAAGCTCTCCTATAAATAAGAGAATACTATCTATGCTTACAAATGTGTATAAGAATATGTTTTAATACGTTCCAGAACTTATGAAATGAATTTAATAATAGTAACGTTTGATTAAGGTATAAGCGTATTTTGTTACACGCTACAAAAAGCAGGATAAACAGTAGCAATTAAACATTTTTCGTATAGTTTTAAGCTTGCTGGCCATAATATCTTTGATTAAAAAAAAAAAAAAAAAAAAAACTGAAAACTTGAAAAACATAAATTAGGATGACCTAACATTGAGTTATGACAGAAAAACAATTTTCACATTTAGTAATTTTGGTGTCTATTTCTTAATATGGTAATCTATTAAATAAAACGTAGATGGAGAATTTAATACTCACTTAGTTTTGTCTTGCATGATATTACGAAGCCCATTAAAATTTTTAACGTTATTATCATTAAATACACACAGTGCATACGACGTCACAAGTATAATTTTGCTAAAATTTATAAATTTATACTTGGTACTAATAGATAGAGGTAAAAAAGAAAAAAAACAGTGGTAGTAAACTCACTCCGTTCTCTACCACTTTCTGAACTCTTCAGTATGGCGTGCTAGTGATATTTGCCGTAGATGAATACGACTGATACTTGCGATAGACTGATCAAGAAAGAGACACCGAATTCAAAAAGTTTAATAATACAAGCCTACGTAGGCTTCCCGGTATTATCCTATCTTCCACCTCTCAATCTTGCCATTGCATACTATATATCTGCGTAAAAGTGCAAGTATCTGTTGCGTTTGTCTACGGCTAAGATCATTAGCACGTCATGCTAAAGAGTTCAGCAAGTGGTCAAGAACGAGACAAGTTCCTTACATGTTCTTCCTATGATTCATAATCTTTTTTTACCTTTTATATTAGTGCCAAGTATAAATTTAATGCTTGCAGTAAAATAAAAAATGTGCTATAGTTAACATAATGTGTGTATTTAATAATAATCTTGTAAAAAAATCTTAGTGAGATAGGTATTATCATGTTAGGCAAGACTCAGTTAGTATAACGTTTTCCATCTACGTTTCATTACAAATTTTTTTTGTTCTGTGTTTCATGTGTCTAAGCATGCATTTATTAAGTTTTTATAATCTGATTAGTTAGAAAATGTATCATCAAGCTTAATTTTGCAATGAATAAATACACTCAACAATACGTTAAAGACTTATACATTTGAGTTAAAGTTTGGGAACTCATAAATACCAGAATTAATCGTATGTTTCTATATACCATTAATCGAATGTAATATTCAGAAAATATTTTGTTACCCTACTAAACGTTAGGACCTACTTAATCAGAAGCTGTCAAGTCAACAGTATTCTAAATAAATTACAGCAATAAGTATAGGCAAAAACGAACACAAATAAACGTGCCCGTATGTATGCATACGTACCACTGTAACCGCGTCATTGAGAAGACTTTCTCCAAAAACAACTATGTAGAGCACTTCGTTCACGTGAATTTCTTCGAAAACTGCAAGAACAGCAACAGGATCAACTGCACTTATGAGCGCAGAAAAAAGAAGCATTTCTAGAACTGTAGCTGTACATAAGAAAAATCCACTTCTTCCAATAAGCCATAATGACATACCTAAAAACAATCCAATTAAATATGATATTATTTCAACGACTGCTAAGCTACAAGACGTATAAATTAAGAAAACAGATTGTAACTACAAGGTAATGAACAAACAGCAACCACTAAAACTTTCTAAATCATTGATGTATAGTATGGTCTTTCTTGTTAATGACAAAACATAATAATCCAAGTAAACGAAAATTTAAGATTTAATTTATAGGTAATTTAAAGTGTTACAGCAAACCATAAAAATAATATCACACAGAGTTTATCATGAGGAAAGATGTCTGAACTGTCAACAAAATGACATGTTATCCTAATAATACTACAACAACGTCTTTAAGCTTGAAACAATATTATTATAATACAGTTTATATACTTTCAATAAAAATAAAACTTTAATTTATAAGTCTAACAATTTAAAAAAAAAATTAAAACGTGAGTTTTTTGAAGTAAAAAGAATATTTGTTTAAAAATAATTGAATTTAGATTAAAAAAAAAATTAATGAACATTAAGTATCAGAGTAAAAAAAACCACAAGCCACAAAATGGAAGCTTTATGTTTCCAAAATACAAACAGAAATGCAACAGTCCTGTCCTTACAATCAAAATACCAATATACTATCATGACAATCAGTAAGAACTTGAACATTAAACACGATGTAATAAACCTCATAATTATTATGACAGTTTAAATAATCAAGTTTATCAATAAAAAAGGCTCAAACTTCAGAACTATTATAAGAACAACCACCACTGTCATCATCAGCATGAACAAAACTACTATAAACATTAAAATAGTTGTTACCGTCATAATCCTCATTATTATTATCATAAAATTCATACTTATTCCAAAATTCATAAACGTCATCACCAACAACATGAACTTCACATCATTGTCTTAATCATCATCATAATAATATTCCTTAACATAACCAAAATGATAACAATTGTGAACCTTCTTATGATATTTATTAGCATCATCATTATCGTAGTTATTATTATCATCATAATTACAAATATTACTATCATTATGATAATTATTATTACCATTATCATCAATATGATCATTAACATTACTATCCTTATAATCATCATCATTATTAAAATTATCATTATTTTACTTGTTATCGTTATTATTATCACTATCAATATTATTAATATCATACTTATCATCATTGTTATTATTATCATTATCATTATCTTTATTATAATAATCATCAATATTATCATAATAATATTCATTATCATCCTTATAATCGTCATTATTATCATCATCATGATCATCATCACCATCATCATCATCATCATCATCATTATCATCCTCATCATCATCATAATCAAGGCCATCACCATCATCATCATTATCATAATTATCATCATCATCACCTTTATCATCATCATCAGCATCATCATCATTGTCATTCTTATTATCATCATCAATTTCAACATTATTATCATTCTATTTATCATTATCATTATTATTATGACCATTAACATTATTATTATTATCACCATTTATATCATCATGCTAATCAATATGATTATAAACATTAACATCATTATCATTATCACCATTATTTTCATAATCATTTTAACAATTATTATCACTGTCATTATCATTTTTATGATCATCATTATTATTCATATCATAATCATAACTTTAAAAATCATTGTTATCATTTTTATCAATATTATCATTATCATCATTTAGATAATTGTCATCATCATTGTCATTATCATAGTTACCACTCACAATATTATTGTTACCAGTATCGTAATTGTCATTTTTATTGTCATTCCTATCATTATCATTATAATTATAATAATGATAAGTAACAACATAATCCTCATCAACATCGTAATCATCATTGATCTCGTTATTATAATTTTCATCATAAGGACTATTTTCAATATTATTATCATCATTATCACTATGATCAATTTTATTTTTACAGTGTTTCTTATTATTATTTTTATCGTTATCATCATCATTATTATCATCATCATCATTATTATCTTCGTCATTATTATCATAATTATAATCAATATTATNTATTTATAGAAGAGTTTTTATCATTTTCTTTATCATCATCATCATTATGATTATTCCCATCGTCATCATGATAATAAACATTATCATCATCATCATCATCATCATCATCATCATCATCATTATCATCATCATTATCATCATGATTATTGTCAGTAACAAGATTATCATCATTATCATTATTACCTTTGTCATCATCATTATCATTATTGTCATTAGCATGATAATCACCATTATCATTGTTATATACATCATTATCATTATTATCATTAACATATCATAATTGATATTATTATTTACAGTATCATTATCATCATCATTATCATCATTATCATCAGCATTAGCATTACCAATTTTTTTATCATTGTCATTATTTTTATTACTTTCATCATAATTATCGTAATCATTTTTATTATTATTATTTATGTCTTTCACATCATCGTTATAAACATAACTTTTTTATTATTATTATCATCTTTATATTATTATTATAATTATTGTCATTATTGTCATCATCATCATCATCATTATCATCATCATCATTATCATTATTATCATCATCATCATCATTATCACCATCATCATTATTATTATTATTACCATTATCATCGTAATCATAATCCACATAATTATGATCGCTATTTTTTCTTTTTTTTTTTTTTTTTAAGGCTGTCCAAAATGCCTTTAGGCACGATAGAAAGGTGTATAAGCCCTCATCTGTGTGGAACTAGTTATAAACACACCCACTAAACAAGCAAGACCACGTTTCTTGGGACACCCGACTCAGAGTTTGCTCTCGCATTAACACTTCAAGCGGGGGTCTAAGGAGGCTTTATCCTTGGTTCGGACTTTCTTTAATGCTTCTTTACCAACGCGTCTTGTAACTTTTGCGTCCTCTAGGTATTTCTAGTTTCCGTCTTGCATCCGTGCTGCCTTTTTCTATTTACTTGAAGGGATGAAGTAGAATAATAAGCAGATGCTTTCAAGCGTGGGCCTAAAACCAGCCATCCCCATCGACAACACAGGGAGCGTACCCACCACAAAGTCCGTGAGGCGAAGATCTAGGCCACCAAGGTACAGCCACTTATTAGTAGAAAGGTGATATAGCAAATCGGTCCTCAGGAGCCTGCCCGCATTCAAGCACCCACGCAAGTCACCGTACTGCACACCAACTGTCCTATGACCACACCTTGAAAGCTTAGCCCGAGAAAAAAAAAGAAAAGGGGGGGCAGTGGAATTGGAGCATGGGTCGCCAAAAGCATGGACCGCCAGGCCACAGCCACTCGTCGTTAGATAGAAGATAGAGCGAAGCGGTTTAAAGAAGTCTGCACGCGCTTAAGCACTTAAGCAGGCTCCCATCCCGCACACCAACCACCATGCAGCAACGCCATGGTTGCCTCACTCCCAAGGCCATGCCACTACCCATCCCTGAACCCCCCGGGCATCACAGCAATAACACCACTTCACGCTCCCACAATGGCACCTGAAATGCCCTTGCAGTTACTTTCTTCTTTGTTTCGCTTTCTGTTATTATGTAGGTCAACAAGCGGTTCTTAAAATAATCTCTCAGTACTCTCGAGAAAAAGTCTAATGTTCTGAATGTGTATTTCAGAGCGTGAAGCATGTCCTTTCATCTTGCTGAGTTAAAAGCGTTTTTTACATCGAAGGTCACCAGAAAAACGAAGGGTCTCACTTTATGGCATATGTCTTGAGTGTTCTGAACTGCTTTTACTACTTCTTCTACTGCTCTTATGGTAGAACTTCCTTTTCTGAATCCGTACTGCCTGTCGGGTAAGTCTCCCGCGATTTGTAGGGCCTGTAGAAGACTGGCCTTAAGCAGCTTTTCGTTTAACTTTCCAGGCGTATCCAGCATGCATGACGGCCTGAATGATTACGGAAATTTAGGCTCCCCCTTGCTTTTATCGATCAGTACCAGCCGTGCGTTTTTTCAGGGGGTTGGGAACAACCCTTGCTTCAAAGATGGATTGTATAGGTTTAAAAGCAGCAGTGGATGTTTTGCCACCACTGTCTTAATGACTTCTGCCGATATACCATCTGGTCCTGGAGCTTTCTCATTTTTAAGCTATCCAGCTGATAGCTCCAGTTTCTTCTGGGTAAATAGAGGTACATCTTCTATGAGCTCCAAGTTAGCTTGAATCTCGAGATCTGGATGCGTCGAGAATAGCGTATCCACGATTTGCCTTATGGTATCCACGTCTTTGTTTGCAATTGGTGCAAGTCTCCCTAGTTTTTTAATCACTATCTGGTATGCTCTGCCCCCGGGGTCGTTATTCACTACCTGGCACAGAGTCTGCTAGCACTGCTTTTTGCTGTTCTTAATAGCAGCTCACATCGTCTTTCTTGTAAGCTGGTACTCGGAGTATCTTTGTCCAGCCTCTGATCTGTCTCTGGCTCTTTCATAGAGGCGCATGTGTTTATAACATAAGCACTTCGATTCCGCAATTTCCTTGTTCCACCAGTAAGTTGAGCATTTGCTGTTCCACCTTTTTTTCTGGGCATGGAGGCCTGGCATACGGTTTTTAGGAGTCGCGAGGTTGTGTCAATGAGCTTCTGTACTCCTTCTGCTGCGTTTAGGTTTGTTTATCGTTTTGGATAGCAGCGATGTCATTCTCAACTTTTTCTGCTAGTGGTTCTGTGTCCAGCTTCGTAACATTCCATTCTGCTTTGGGTGCTATGTCTCCTTTATCTAATGTATTGGTGACTTTGAAGACAATATATAAGTGATTGCTGCCGTTTTCGTCTTCGATTTACCTGCCATTTCCTCACTCTTGGCACAAGGCTCTCCGAAGCCAGTGTAATATTTGGTATTGATTTGCCAAATCCCGGCCTTCGGAAAGTCGTGGTCCTTCCTTCGTTTACAACAAACAGTCATAGCCTTGCCGCCATATCTGGGACTGTCTGGCCCTAAGAGTTCCTTGCAGGCATCCGAGGTTATTTATTTTTTTTCTGTATTCTTCGATACTAGTGTTTGGTAAGAAGTAGCAGCTGACATACGTGATGCCTTCACTTTTCAACCAAACAAAATGTCTTTTCAATCCGACTACATCTTGGCAGATTTTGTCTGGACAGAAACTGACATTAAGGACATGATTGTTGCGTTGCTAATCTACTAAGGTGGCTTACAGTTTCTGTACTGCTTGCTCATGAGTACTACGTCTACCCTTCTTTCACACAATATTTGTGGCATAAGAGCATCTGCGTCAATTGCATTGTTCATGTTTTCTTGGAGAACTCTGAGCATTATGTCAGGTTTTTTTATTTTGTCGAGGATCTGTCTGAAGGCCCTGCACGCCAGAGATCGAGGCACATGATTTGTGCTCTTTTCTCCATGTGCGGATTCACTGCATAGGACACATCGTAGTTCAGCCTTGCAGTCCTTGGCTCTGTGTTTGTCTTTACCGCATCTTCAGCAGAGTCCTAATTGGTCCAGGCCTCTACAGTCGCTTTTTGTGTGCAAATATCCCAGGCACCTATAGAATCGCTGGACGATAATTCTGTACCTTCGTTAGCACTGGATTCAGCCCTCTGCTATCAACCCTTTCCTTAAAAGGAGCAAAGCGCCAGCCTCATTAACCATTATTATTATGCATACCATTATTATTATTTTTATTGTCATTACCATCATGATTATAATTATCATCATCACAACCATTATTATCCTAATCATCTTTATCGCTCTCATAACAATGACTATTATTATTATGATCAATATATATCATTATTACTTTAATTATCATCACCATCGTTATTATAATTACTAACATCATTGTTATAACAAACGTCAACATTGTCCTTAATATCTTTATTTTTGATATTGTGAGTATCTTTAGCATTGTAAGTATTATTGTCACCGTTGTAGTAATTATCATAATTCTTTCCATTATTATCATTATCTGCAAAATAATTATAAGTATTATCATTATAATCATTTCTATTCTTACTATTATCATCTTCTACGTCAATATTATTATTAACGACATTATTTCCATCGCTATTACGTTTATTACCATTATTATAAAGATCATCATCATTACAATTATTATAATTCCTATTATTATTATCATTAGTATCATTGATGTCATCAACAATATCATCATTATTATCATCTTCATTATCATCACAATTAAAACTATTATGATCATTATTACTAATGACCTTTAATGACAATTGTTACTATCAGTAACTTATATTTTTCTCTATCATTATTATCATCATTACCATCATCATCATGATTGTCATTATCATCATCATCAAGATAACCACCACTTCCATTATCTATACTTTTATAATGGTTGCTATTATTCTTATTTTCTTTACTATTATTATTATCATTATTATTATAACCATAAATTTCATTACCATTAACATCATCATAATCATTGTCATTATCCCCACAATCATTATCATTATAATCATCATCATCACCATCATCATTATTATGCTTATTATCACTTTAATCATCATCATTATTATCATCATCATTATTATCGTGAATATAATCATTATTTACATTATCATTTAAACCATTCTAGTCATTATTATAATAATTGCCATTATCAACATTATTTTCACTTTTTTCATTGTCATCGTTATTATTTTTTTTGTACCATGATATCTCACCTTATTATCAGTGTTCTTATTATTATTATGATTTTTATTATCTGTATAATATTTTCTATTATTGATGTCATTTCTATTTCTTAGATTATCATTATGCTATTTTGTCTTAAGATTATTATCATCGTCATCATTAATATTATCATCATTATTATCATTATCATCATCATCATGCATATCATCATCATTATTGTTATCATACCTATTTATTTCATTATTGTTATTATTATTACTATTATTATTATTGTCGTTCGAGTAAAGCGCCGCCGTCGCAATGTCGTATACGATAAATCAAACGGATATTACACCTTCGGTGTGCGCATATTGTTTTGAACTCGTATTGGGTACGGAGTCAGGAAAGCGGGGGAGAAAAAAAAGGGGGCCGGAGGACGTTTGTCAGTGACAATAAAACCGCGATATCGACCGAGAAGAGGAGCAGGAGGTGGAGGAGAAAAATCGGCAGGATGAAAAATTAACGCTCCGCTGCATCGGCGGAATATCTTCCCGGCGTCATCAGTCTTCCCTCTCTCTCTCTCTCTCTCTCTCGGTGCTCCTATTTCGCTTCTAGACGATTACTCTATCCCGCGATCCTTTAAAATGTATATGTACGTATATTCCGATAAGTTGGCCGGCAGACGAGAGAAAAACAAATGAGTGCACAAAAGGGGGGGAGGCGATCAACGGTCCAGTTAGCTCGTAATACCAGTGGTGACCAACGTGCCCCCAAAATATAATACTGGACACCGTGAATACGCGTCGTCAAAGTCGAGAAAAAAAAAAAAAAAAA
>NW_019379723.1:433495-452433 GCF_000648655.2 Copidosoma floridanum
AGTATTCTTAAATTATGTCTTCATTATCATTATCATCATTATCGTCATCACCATCATCATTATTAATATTTTTTTAAGTATTATCATTATTACTTTTATTTATATTATGATTTTGATCATCATAAATATTACTGTAATCTTGATTATTATTGTTAAAAGCATCGTTATTTTTATTATTAACTTTATTGTTACCATCGACATTATTGTTTTTGCCATAATTATCTTTATTATACTCAATATCATTATTATCACTATTATATTACTATTATTATGATCATTATTGTCATTATTATCATAAACATCATAATAATGATCATGATTATCATCATTATCATTATCACTATCATCGTTTTTATTAATTTTATTGTTACATACCGAGTTAATACGTACTATTACAAAATTTACAACTATCTGTTTTTTAAAATTTAGTTAGGACGTATTATTAATATGAAACAAACCTATATAACAAGAGAAGATTGTATTTCCTTTTATTCGTGCGAGTGTATTAGCTTAATAGTGAATGCTCGATAATATGCTGATACGGAATACGGCTGGTTGCGTTACATGTATGCGCGTATGTATGAATGATTGGTTTCTTGCTTATTAATTGTTGAATCCTTATAATGTGTACTAATATTTAATTTATAATTCAAACCTCACTTTATTATACAAAAAATTAATTTTTAAATTAAAAGAAAGACTACTTTTAAAATTTGTAAACCATAAATCACAATTTAACTTGTATCTAGTGTTTTTATATTTTTGATACGAGATTTTAATATCACTGACCTAAAAACTCAATGACACTTGTCAGAAAATGTGATTTATACTGTTGTAATGTTATTTCCTAACATGTATAGTCATAACATGTAACACTCTTGTGCAACTGTCAACATAGTCTGCAAGGACATCGCTAATTTGTTGTCCTTATTCAACCGAAGGCCTCTTTAACTTACTCTTATGCTATAATACATCATTAATAAGAAAAATTCCTATTCTTACGACTGTATTCTGTCCTCTAGAATTTTTTGTTAACTATTGACTCTCGCGACTCGTAAGTACCTTTTACACGTCAGACATAACCTGTTGGGTAAGGCAACTTGAGTGCATATCGAAAACATTGATATTGTTTGACTACACTTAAAATCGAGGTACAGCAAAGAAGGCCTATTAAAAGTGGTTCTAACAATAGCCGAGAAAGAAAAATCGGCACTACCTACAGGCCACAGAATCGTTTGTGTAGTTTAAGGAAACACTGACGGTTACAGCACGAAGTATAAGTGAACTCTAAAGCAGCAGTAACATTCATTGGTGACAGATGTAAGTAAAACATCACTAATAAAATGTATGCTGAACCTTGTTAAAGTAACCTATTTTCATGTATGATAAAAAACAAATAATTAACAAATTGCTTTAATAAAGAAATAGATTATTATCTCGCATTATTTAAAAGTCAGTCCAGTCACAACATTATTATCACTATTCTCATTATTGTCATGATCATCATTATGATAATTATCATCATCATTATCGTCGTCGTCATCATCATCATCATCATCATCATCATCATCATCATCATCATCATCATCATCATCATCATCATCATCACCATCGTCATCATCATCATCATCATCATCATCATCATCATCATCATCATCATCATCATCATCATCATCATCATCGTCATCATCACCATCATCATCATCATCATCATTATCATCATCATTATCATATTCATTATCCTTATTATCATAATCATCACCATAATCATCATCATTACGATCATCACCATCATCATCATCATGATTATCATTCTCATGATCATCACCATTATCATCATCATCATCATCATCATCATCATTATCATTATCATTATCATTATCATCATCAAAATTATCATTATTATCAACATTATCAATATTCTTGCCATTGTCATTTTTCTTATCATCACCTACATTATCAATATTATTATTATTATTATAATTATAAATATCTACATTATNATGATAGTTCTTATTATTATCATTAGTATTATTACTTATTATGATGGAAATCATTATGATAATATTTATTGTATCATCGTCAATATTCACATTATTTTTATAACTCATTCAACTTTTTTCGTCATTATCATTATAATTTCCATTATCATCATTATTATCATTTTCAGCATGATTATCATCATCATCATCATCATCATCATCATCATCATCATCATCATCATTATCATCATCATCATCATCATCATCATCATTATCATTATCATTATCATTATCATCATATTTATGGATGTTATTATTATCATCATTGAGATCGACTGAATTATGATTATCTTTACATTTATTATTATTGTTATTATTTTTATTACTATGATCATTCCGATTATTGATAATATTATTGTCAAAAATATTATTACCATCATCATTACTATAATTATTGTCAGCATTGATATCATTATTGTCACTATTATTATTGTCACCATCATCAATTTTATATTTATTATCTACACTAACAATATCATTATCGTCATCATCATCATTATTCTTATAATGATCGTCTTAACTTTCTTTATTATTATTATTGTCATTATCATCACTATTCATATTATTTTCAATGTTATAAAAATGATGATTATTTGTATTATATTTTCTAACCTTATTATTATCGTCAAAATTATTCTTATTATCATTATTGTTCTTTTCATCATTGGTTATATTATTTCTTTTTACTTAAAACATTTTTATGTTAATCGTTATTATTATCAACATCATCGTCATCATCATCATTATTATTATCATCATTATTATCATTATAATCATAATTAACACCAATAACATCATTATAATAACTATTATCATCATTATTGTAGTCATTATAATCATACTTATAGTTAATATTATCGTTGTTACCATCATCATTTTTATCTTTACCACTATCATCATTATTATCATTATTTTTATGATCATCATTATCATTATTATGATTGTAATTGTTACCACAATAAACATTATTATTATTAATATCGTCATTATCATCATAATAATTATGATTTTCATTATTATAATACACATCATCGTTAATATCATCATTATTACAATTATTATTAGTTATTTTTATTTTATTTCTATTACAATTGATATTATTCTCATTTTTATTCTCTTTAGTTTCATTATCAACGTCATTATCATTAGCATTGATATTTGAATCGCTTTTGTCATTATCTTTATCATTATCATGACTATCTACATCATCAATATAAATATTATTATTTTTAACCGTATTATTAACATTATCGTCATTTTTACAATTATCATCATAAATTATTATTCATATTGCTATTTTTATTACAATTGTGATTATTATCATTATCATCCCTACTGTTAAATACATCTTCATCATTATCATTATCTACATCATTATAGTTATAATCATTATCATTATTATTACTATGATCATCATTACGATTATTATCAGTATTATTATCATTTTCATCATCATTGTAAATAACTTGTTTTTAAAATAAGGACGATTAGCTGGTCTTACTTCTTTGATAATTTATTGATCAGAAGTAAACGGTACAACAGAGGAAAATAGAAAGGATGTGAGAGGTTCTAGTCTTCAGAAAGAAGTGAAGAGAGAGTTGCTCCTCCTTGACAACATAGTCACTTTGTTGATTTTTCTAGTTACCAAGTTATTTGCTACATAAAACAATTGCCACCATTGCCCTCCTTGCCTCGGTGCTTCTTTCATTTTTGAACAGGAAAATGCGTCCTTGGACATTCCAATCGAAAGCCCTGCACGCAGCTTTTTGAACCGTCAACTTTACGATTTTGCGGGCATAGTTATACAAAAAATCGATAACGTACAGTATTCTTAAATCGAGCTACTCTCTCCTTCTCTTTTATTCTTACATTTTTTACATTTTTCCTACTTGTACAAAACTTTATTCTATACTCAAGCTTACTTGACATGTTTTCTCGCTGATATTGTTAATGTTCCGTTCGCAATTTGAACTTGGGTGCTACGTACTTCTTCGTCGTCACGATTTTCAAAACTTTGGTAACCCTACCCTTTTTCCAATAATTTTTTTTAACCTTACTATCTAAAATTATCACTAGATCACTCTTATTGAGGGGTGTCTCACTTTTTTGCCACTTTTGTCGTGGAATCAAAGTAAGGAGATATTTATGCAACTATTTTTTCTAAAAAGCGTCGGCAAAGCTGTGAGAAATCTTTCACTTTTCTCTCCCACAAATGTTTTGTAAATCGCACCGACTCGTTCTAATCTGCCCTGAAGATGCTCTTAATAAAAAATGGTTAGGTGGTAGAGCTTCAATATCTAGGAAATCAGAAGAGATACATGTAAGAGGCCGAGAATTAATAGAATGCTCTCTTTCTGCAAGAAGCGTCGAGAGTGTTTCCTCTTTTGGAGCATGTCCTTTTAAAACAGCAGTCAGGGCAACTTTAACCAATCAAATGAGTCATTTTTATGCACCTCCTACATGAGGTGCAGATGGTGGATTAAACTTCCACTCAATATTTCGATTAGTCATATAGTTACCCAAGCTTTTGCGATTTAAGTTCTTTACACACTGAGAAAGTTCTCTACTTATTCCCCTGAAATTCATACCGTTATCTGAATAGATTGTTTCAAGAGTTCTTCTTCGGTTGGTAAAATGTCTTTGAGCCAATATCGTAGAATCTGTACTTAAACTAGACGCAAGCTTAATATAAATGGCACTTGTAGTCATACAGTTCAGTAAAACTCCCCACTGTTGTTAACGCCTCCTCCCTATTTTAACCTGAATAGGCCCAAAATAATCAAGTCCGCAATGAGTAAAGGGACGACAACGGTAAACTAAACGTCCTGGGGGAAGAACAGCCATTTAAGGTTATGCTGGTTAACCTTTTCGAATTCTACAAATCATACACGTACTCGATAGGCTTTTAGGACCTAGACGTAAACCTACAATCAAATCATTCTGTCGTAGTTCGTTAAAAACCGTTTGATGATTAGCATGATAACATTTTTTCTTATCTTAATCATTCTTTTTATCTTATTAATCAAATCTTATTGATCATTCCTTAATTAATAATTTTACGATTGGATCTTTTGCATAAAAAATGACAGAATTTTTAACTACACCGTCTGATGCAAATTTTTGTATACAACCTTAAGATGTTAACAAATCATTTTTGTCTACAAAAGGTTTTAAAATTATAATTTTTCTGTTTTGTGGTAATGGCTTGAAATTTTTTAACGCATGTATTTCTTCGTTAAATGACATTAGTTGACCATTTTTAAAACAAATTTCTTCAGCTTTTTTTCTTTAGCTCTGTAGCTATCAAAAAATTATTATGCCATTTTTCATTTTATTCTAAAGGTAAGAGACTTTTTCTTTTCCAATTTTCTGCGGCTTCTAAGACTCGTGATAACGCGGAAGTTTAACGTTTCCAACTTGAAAATCGTGGAAAATCAACTAACTGATTTTCGATCGAAGGAGTAAAGGTATTAACCGAATCCTTTTTAAGGTCGCTATCGTCCTGCATATTATATTTTTTTTCAAAATTTTCTTTTGGCCAAAGGCTATCACCCTTGTGTAAAAATGCTGGACCAACAAGCCAATGACTGTTAGAGTCTAACGCGCCAGGTGCTATGTGAGTACAGCCATCTGCTGGGTTTTCCTTTGTAGAAAGCCAGTGCCTCTCTTTCACGTTTAAACTCTCGTTTATTTCATTGAGTCGATTAGCTACGTACATCTTATAAGCTCGAAAATCTTTTCTTATTAACTATAGTACTGTCTTAGAATCTGACCAAATAAATTTCTACGAAAAATTGAAAAAGTACGTTCTAGTGCAACAAACTTAGCCAGTCTCGTAGCTAACTAGGTACTCTGTAGTTCTAAGCGGGGAATAGATTGCGCTTTCAACGGCGCAACTCAACTTTTTGACATTATAATTACCGTGTGAAATCTCCCGTCTTTTAAAGCGAATCGCCAATAAGCTACTGCAGCATATGCTTTCGAACTCGCGTCACAGAAAATATGTAATTCTGCTAAATCAAGTTGATCGTTGAGGCTCTGATAACAGCGAGGGATTTGACACTTTGTCACGTTATTTAAATCATGTAACCAAAGCGTCCATAATGAGAACTCATCCTCTCAAAATTTTCTCATCCCAGCGAACTTCATTAAGCCAAATCTGTTGTATAAGCATACGCGCACGAATGGTAAAAAGCGCAAGGAAGCCCAACGGATCAAAAATTGACATGATTCTTTGTAAAAACTCCCTCTTTGTAGGCTTTCTTTGCCCGCTAATAATATCGCTGTCTATTTCGGTCTCTTTAAAAGCAAAAGATTACTCATTGAGTAAATTAAGCCATTTTAGCCCAAGAACTTTCTCCTCGCCGTTATCTTTTACCTCAATAAAGCTTTCGGTCGAGTTTCCTTCATTTATAGTGTCTACAACTAGCTTTAAATAACGAGCGCACCTATGCATTTGCCATCCCGCATTAACATTTATAATTTTCGATTCTTTAACGCTATTGGATGCTTCCTCAGCTGTCATGCAACTATCTAAGAAATCGTCCATGTGACAATTTTCTTTTCATTACTTTACCGTTGCAGAAAAACGAGAAGGAAATAAATAAGCATTTTTGTCCTTGATAAATGAACCTGTGCAAGATAAAGATTTTGCCACGAATAACGTGGAAGTCATGACATATTCTTGTGGAGCCTTTGAACTATCCCCTTCTCTCCACAAGAATCGCTGAGCATCGCGATCTTCTTTACAAATCCTAATTTTTAAAAAAATATCACGAAGATCTGCTTTAATTGCTAAAGCATATTGGCGAAATTGCATTAAAACACCTAGGAGTGATTTAAGAAAATCTGGGCCAGAGAATAACAAATCGTTAAAACTTAATGAATTCGTTTTGGTCGCAGCGTCAAAAACTAAACGTACTCAGCCAGCTTTGTTTATATAACGCACACCGAAATGGGGAGGATACCAAACTCTTTTGCCGTATAATTATTCTGCTTTTTCTGCGTAATCATTTTCTAACAAACGAGTCACTTCTTTGTTTTATAAATTTGCATAGTTTTTATCACGAGCTAGCTTTTTTCTAGGAGTTGAAGCCTTCGCAAAGCGGTAGAACAACTATCCGGAAAATCTGTATCATTTCTACCTAAACACCCGTAAAATTAACCAGCCCAAAGCACATCAAGAAACTAGTAACGAATTATTTCTTAGTTCTTTAAACTCCTGGGTAACTATTAAGCTTACATTACCCTGACCTAGCAACATTTGCGGAGCTTCATCGTGCGGATTAATGAAAACTTTTGTTTCTTTCGCGCAATATTAAGACAATTCATAATCCACGCTTTGTATAGGAAGTGTAAGGTCATCGAAAACAAGTAGATTTTTTAAATTAAGAATCTTTGAATCACGCTTTAATTGACAAATAATACTCTCTGTGGAAAATGTGACGTTATCGTCACCATCAATCCCCTTAAAAACTGCATTTATATGTGAAGTCTTCAAATTAAGCTTTCTTACAATCTTTGAGTAAATGAATTAAACCATGGAACCTTCATCCAATAACGCATGAATCAAAACTGAAGATTATATGCTAAGAATTAGCATTATTCTTATAAAAAGCGTGTAGAAGCTTGTGATGCTTAATACCACATTTTCCACACGATTGCACGGTGGACCTTTCTCTTACGTGACTCTTATCTAAACAATTAAAGCACAGCTTGTTTGTTTTTACAGTTTTCTAACGTTGAGAAATTAGAGATTTCGCAAAATCTCTACATTTAGTAATAAAATGGTTCTTGCGACCTCAGTGAAAGAATTATTTTTCTCTGTGCGACTTTTTTTGCATCTTCTTTAACATTAAGGTTCAAAACTACTCTTTTGTTACCGTGAGACGTTCGAAAATTAGGTTCAGATGGTTTCGCAGTTGCTTCGTTCAAATCTACAGTAATTATACCAGCTTCGATATTTAATTCGGCTTCTTGAAAAACAAAATCAGCTATTTTTTCTAAATCAGGTTTTGATGAGTTCTCTTTAGCAGAAAATCTTACATAATTGTGTATCATAGAATTTGGTTCCTTTGATACAATTGATTTGCAAGCTCTGGACTAAAAAGATAACTTACATTTTTATCAATCGATTTAATCGCAATTACGGAATCTTTTAATTTTGTCGCAAAATCTATTAAGTTTGCATTTGAATTTTTCAAGCTCGGAAGCTCTCGAATCTCTTTGTTTATCTTTTCAAGAATCAGTTTTTTATTTCCAAACCGCATTTTAAGCGTCCTGAAAAGTTGTTCTGTATTATTTCCGGCAATAAACAAAATTTTAGTAGCTTCCTGAGCTTCGTCTCGCAGGGCTTCAGAAAGACAAACAAGATTCTCTGCATCTTAGTAATTTTCCGGAGAAGTCTAGATTTCATAGGATTGCTTAAATTTTGACCATTCGAGCAGTTCTCTAAAAAAGATAGGCAATGATTTAGCTGATGTCATTCTTTTTAAAAAAACCGAATTATCATTGCTCAAACTAGAATTTCGAACTTCTTTTAAAGTCTCATTATTGCGTTCGCTAAATCTTTTATGTAGTCTGCGTTCAAACGGTCAGGGTAAGTATTACAATTTGTGAGTCTATTATGAAAATTACTAGGATCGTATAAATTCTCAAATTTATTTACAAATTCAATCTCTTTTTCAGATGATATTTCGGAATTCAAACCATTATTGGCAAATTGTTTTCAAAACGATCTTTCATTACATCAAAATCATTTCCAAATTTATTATGGTTAGGAAAAAAGGCAAAGAAAGCCGATTGTTCAGACGCATAATTCAGAAAAGAATGCTCCTGATCCCAGGTTGGTTCAGTTTGATACGCGGGCCCAGTCGCTGCTAGTAATTTTGACAAGCAAGTTTGTGTTCCGCTATAGAACCCGTCGTTAAGGATGTCGTACGGGGTGGTAGTGCGCGCTTGCGTGCCACTGCAGAAACCATCACTGATGTTGCCGTAGAAGGTGGTGGTTCGCGTTTACGCGCCACTGCAGATCCCTCCACTGAAGTCATCTAAAAGGGTTGTGGTACGTGGTTTCGCACTTCTGCAGAGTTTAACGCTAAACTCTTTGCACGGGGAAGTGGTGGGCGTTTGTGTGCCACTGAAGAGCCTGTCACTGAGATCGTCACAGGGCAATGCGGTGCGCGTTTTCTTACCACTCCAGAGCCCGTTGCTAAAGTCGTCGCAGCTGAGGTCGTCATACGGGGAAGTGCGCGTTTGCGCGCTACTGCAGAACCCGTCGGAGGAGGTGGCTGTGCGCGTATGCGCGTTGTTGCAGAGCCAGATGTCAAAGTCATCGTAGAGGTTATAGTCGGGCACGCAGTTACGCATTAACGTGCTGCTATGCCTTCAACTGCAAAAGTCACGGTTAATGAAGGTGGTGGGCGCCTCCGTGCTGGTGCGAATTTACATTTTCAGAAATAAAAGTAGGTGGTGCGCGTTTTCGCAATGCCACAAAACCAAGTTCAACAGACGTCAAAGTCCATGAGAGGCCCTGTAATGCTGTGGTTGAAGGAGAGAGATCTTTCTCCTGCAATTCTTTGTCTCCTTCCTCTGTTTCCTCCTCCTAGGACTTGAAACTAACATTTTGGAGCACAACCTGATCAGCTGTAGCAGTCTCACCCTCGAACTCGTCAGCCAGTTCTTCGTTCGATACGGCATTGTTAGCCTCGTAAACCTCGTCACCTTCAAGGATTACATTTCAAGGCTCTCCCCTCATTAGTGAGTGGTCTTCGATATCTTGTTGTCCTTTCTTCGAGTTGAGAATCACACGTCCATGGGGTTTTTAATAAGAGGCCCCACATCGAGTGCAAAAAATGTAAAAAACGTATCTCTAAAATAAGGACGTGTAACTGGTATTATATCTTTAATAAATTATTAAACAAAAGTAAACGGTATAACAGAGAAAAATAGAAACGGTGTGAGAGGTTTAAATCTTCAGAAAGAAGTAAAAAGAGAGTTGCTCCTGCTTGACAACATAGTCTCTTTATTGATTTTTCTGGTTACAAAGTTATTCGCTGCAAACAACTATTGCCACCATAGCCTTACACCTGCAAGAGAGTCATAACCCCCCTTGCCCCGGTGCTCCTTTGATTTCTTACAGGAAAATGTGGCCCCAAAAGTTCCAAACAAAATCCGTGCATGCAGCTCTCTGAATCTTCAACTTTACGATTTGTAGGTGCAGTTACACAAACAAGCAAAAACATATAGTATTTTTAAATTAAGCTACTTTCACCTTCTCTTTTTACAATCATCGTCGTCATCATTATCATCATCATCATTATCATTGATATCATAATCATCCATATTATCAGCATTATCTTTATCTCCACCATTAGCAACATTAATATGATCAATACCATTAGATATAATCTTATTATTATTATTATTTTCATTGTTACAATCATGAGCATAACTATTTTTAACATAATTATCGTTATTATCAACATCATCTTCATTATCATCATCATTATTATTATTATCATTATCAACACCACCATGAATATCGTCATTACTGCAACCAAAACAATTATCGCTATTATCATTATAATCATGAGCATCGATATTTTTATTATTATGTAAAAGTCCTATTTCGGAAAAGTTCGGTTTAATGTCAAGTGGTAGTGATTGGCATTAATATACGTTGACGAAAAGACATTTACTTTGTTTTAATTGATTAATAAAAAAGTATTTACGGTGACCATCTACGATTGCTAATTAATCTGCTGTAGGTATAAGGTGATACCTGAGTGATGGCGGAGGATGTAAAGTTGGGTCTTCTGCCGACTCCGAGATCTTTTGCTTGTTGTAAGGAAAAGCCTTAATTAGAAGTATGTGTATATTTACTGTGCAGTTAGGTTTATCATATTAGTTCTACTGACAAAAAAAATTTTGTATTATTTCTTGTTGATGTAATCTCACTACTTCCTTAAGTTAAGGGTATTACTTCTTTTGCTGATGACACAGCCCTATTTTGCAGCTCAATCACTTGAAATAAATTAAAAGAATTATTAACTATGCACTAAATAGAATATTATATTATTTCTACGAAGATGAATTAGCCACTAACATTGACATAACTTTATTAATTAACTTTGTGAAACATACAGACTTCGCACCTAATAATTTTACTGTATCATAGTTAATGGCCAAGAAATAAATAAAAGAAGCAAGACCAAATATCTTGGTCTAGTTTTGGACAGTAACTTTTGATAAAAAAGCCATATCAATAGTGGTATGAAGAGAATGAAATATTTGCTGTTTGTCTTTAACAGGCTTAAATTTATTTTAAAAACCAACCAATTACTAACTGTATACTATGCTCTGTTTCACAGTGTCGTGGCTTATGAGATCCTAGCGTGGAAATAATTATATTAAAATGTGCTGGGCCCATNCTTATGCAATTATTATTATAATTTCGATTAGTTTTATTCCCATCGGTAACATCATTATTATTATTGTTACTATAATTAGAATTATTATCATTAACGTTTCTTTACTGTTACTATTATTTTTCATAATTGTTATTAGTATCCATATTGTTATCAACATCATGATTATAAACACTATTATTGTTATTTTTATGGGTATTCACAATATCATTAAGTCTGTTTCGATCTTTACCATTCTCATTATTATTATTACCATAAACATTATTTGAATCTCCATGTTTAATTTTGAATTTGTTGAAATTATCCTTATAATTATGATTTATATTATAATTAATAAATAATTTGCTTTTGATAATCTGACTATTGTCACTGTTANGCCGCGGAAAGGAGCGCGAGACGGAGATACTTACGGGCCCGATGAAAGAACGTGAGCGAAGACGACGACGCTTCGCTGAACGCCTCTCCTGCTCCTCCTATATACTTATACTTTTTCTCTTTTTCCTTCCTTACCCTCAGTCTAGAAATCGTTGTTTTTACCATGACGCTGATGTTTTTGTTTTCAGTAATACCATTATTATTATTATTATTTTTCTGATTACTTATATTATGATCATCATCGATTTTTTTTTAGTTATCATTATTTTTACCATTATCGTCTGAATTATTATTTTTGTGTGTATTATTGTCGTCATTATTACTATCGACATTATAATTGTTATTATTGTTATGATTATCATGATGTACATCATCATTATAATTATTTTTATTATCGTCATCATCATCATTCATTATCAGCATCATCATCATCATTATCATCATCATTATTATCATCATCGTTATCATCATTATTATCAACATCATCTTCATTATCATCATCATTATTATTATCATTATNAATGGTTAAGACCATACTCCACAAAAGTCTAGTAACAACACTAACAAGCACGTTGTTTGAAATCGGAGCTAACCATAATGTTTGATAATAAAATTTATATAAAATAATTGAAAGTATTGATGCTTACTAATTATAAGAATTCATAATCTGTAAAAGAACACCTTAGACTGAAGCAACCCCATCTTCGTTATAGAAATTTTGTTACAAAGTTGTTTTAGTAGTGATGTCAATTTATATTGTTTAAATTTTTCTTCTTTACCAAAGGACTTTAAAAAGTCGGAAATTTTTACAAATTTTTTAACAAAACAATGGTAATAGTTTGCCAACCCTCAAAATTGTCTAACATGCATTTGATTCTTTGGTTTTACAAATTTTTCAACAGCTCTTTATTTTGAAAAATCAGGTTGAACTTTATAGCTGCCTCTTGAATGTCCTAAACAAATTACTTTTGGCCTTACAAACTCACATATGTTAAGTTTCAGTTTTTAATACGATTTTGAATATTTTTATAACTAATAAATTATTATTTTTTACTCAATTTATTAAAGTTTCTAAACATTCAATTCTGTTATCAAGAAATGTAAATAACTGAATGCCATGTTGTACTACTAAAATAACGTTTACAATTCTTTGCAATCTTACGGATGCATTGCATAGCTAAAACGTTATTTCTTCAAATTCATAATTACCGTTAGGTGTGCAAAAAGCAGTTTTATGTCTATCTGCAGCGTCAAATTCTATTTAATGGAATTCACTGGATAAATCGAAAACGGAGAAGTCATTTTGGCCTACTATTTTCTCTTATACTTTGGAAATGTTTTATAGTAGATAAGCACCAGGGACAGTTTTTTCGTTTCGTTTACGGTAATCTATTGTAAATCTGTTTTTTTTTTTGTTTCACTAAGTGCTTGTTTCTTGGGTACTATCTCGAGACAAGTACTGTAGGAGATCTTCAATTGTATGATTGTACCGTCTGCTCATAGTTTTTTGTATTTAGTTTTTATTTCTCAGCGTAAAGATAAGAGGTAGCGGTATTGCTTAACGTCTACCAAATTTTTGTCCGTCGTAAGTCTTATATTTGTCATATTTGACAACAGTGACCTTCTTTGCAATTTACTATCACCTTACCTTTATACACTCCTAGTTTTATAGTTATCCTACAACAATAAGCATTGCCGCTGATCTTGTTTTGAAACGGTCATTCAACAGCTACTTTTATTTTTTCTGGTAAATTGTTAATTTTGTTTCTAGCTTTTTTAAATCCTTTAGAAAAGTAAAAAATAGTATCGCGTGGTGTTTTAAGAATTTTATCTTTATTGTTGAATGAAAAAAGAAATTTTTCAAAAGAAGATTTTAATTTTGGATTGAAAAACAGATCTCCAAAAAACATACAATATTTGTTGGTCATTCAGAATCTATAACGTAAGATTTATAATTTGTATTGAATAAATTAACCGTTACAGTACTTGGAAAGTGTATTTGGCGTAGAGCTATTCCTTCAAATTAAATTGCATTATGACAATTGACTTCAGTGCTGTTCTTTAATACCTTATAATTTATTACTTTAACTTAAGCGCCTAAATCAAATAGAAAAATTTTTCAATCTTTTTCAAATGTTTTGCAACGTCACTTAAGTGCTGGCAAATTTCCTATCACTCTTAATTGAAAGGCTCAGTAGGTTTCATTGGTATTATTGACTTCAGATGGGTAATTGGATTCAAACCTGCAGTTACATGTACATAGAGCGTCTCATTTTTATTTTTTCGGAGCTAGAGCAAGGGTCTTGGTATTGTTCTTAATTAAAATTAAAAAATTACTTTTTGTTGTGGTACTGTAATGGAGCTTGCTGGTGGTAAGGGTATCCTTGAAATCAATGGTGAGGATAAGCATAATAAATTCATATGCAGTAAGGTGGATGAAAAGGTGGTGGTTGAAAATATAGAAACTTTGGGAAATTTAAGGGATAGCAGTAGTGACAAGGTTAATCAATCCAAATTTTGGTTGAGTCATCGTGACATCATTTTTATTGTTAGAAAGTGGTAGAGATTTTCTATTTTGGGTCAATGGGTCATAAAAAGTGACGTATTTTTTTGTGTTTGGACTAAGTAGGAACAGAAACAAGAATTTTATAAGCGTTTGGTACTGAAGATTAAATAATTGTAGAAGTAGCAGTCGTGTCTGTGGTGTTGTAAACGTTGTTGGTCTGATTATGTACTGGTAGGCAAGTGCGTTCAGTAAATAAGGCAGCTTCTCATGCTTTATGAATATTTTGAAGCTTTGAAAGAAGTATACTTAATTTCCATGAATCGAGTAAGCCGTTAGTAAACATTCCTAGTGCTAACTTTTCAACTTGTGGTTTTTGTGCCATCTTGAGTTTGTCATTATTGAATTCAAATAGTAGGTCGGTTAAAGTAGTTTTTGTAAAAGAATTTTTTTCTGATAAAAACTTTAAACTGTCTTCTTTTGATTTATTGTAATATTTACCATGTATTTATGATATAATTTAGATGATGAAAATACAAGTTTTAGATGTTTTTTTAATTGATCAACTGATGCAGAAAAAAAACCTTTTTAACCCTCTTGTACTTTATCTATGAGTCTAGAAATACCTGTGCAAATGTACACAGATCCTCATACTTGGTGCAGTATTTTCAGATACACATGCCTTGTTTTCGTTGTTAAAACGTTTTTCTGACCTATATTTTCCGGTCAAGCTATGGAAAAAGATTAAAGAGAATAAACAAACCAAAAAAACATCAGGCATTTCGGTAAAAAAACTTTTTTTCGATGTTTCAAAATTCGAGTATGCAAATCTGAAGTGAATTATTCTACTGTGTGATCAGCAGTGCTTTGTCTGCTTTCTCAAACTTACCTCGTCACGCTCCCACGGGACCTGATATAACGCCCTAGCCTATATACGAATATCAAAAAAATAATACAAAAAATTAGTAGTTTTAATACTACGTGCAATAATGTGGCTTTCAGTTTAAAAAGAGGTAATTACGTAATTCTAAGTTCGTATTTTTTAAAACAGTACGCAGTGAATATGCATATCATTTAGTATCATTTAAAAAAGTATGGAACATTTTGTGTTTGGAAGTGCCTAACTCGTCAAGCAATGTGACGCCCATCACTACTAGTAGAGAAATTGATTGATCCGATTGTCCATCTTAATTATGACACTTGCAATCAGGTAAAAGTTACTCATCAATGGCATCGAAATGGAAATGCGATTACTAAGATCTGCAAATGAATTTTTACGCAGAAACCTTAAATTTTGTTCCCGTTAAAAAAAAAAAAAAAAAAACCAATCTTATAGCTAGATATATTAAAATGAGCTGATTCATTTTGTAAGCCCNAAAGAGCGCGCGGTGGCTCAGTCGGCTAGGTTGTGGATTGGCACGCGGGAGACCGTGGTTCAATTCCCGGCCAGTGCGACTTTATGGGCAAGTACCTCTGTGATTGTTCACATGTGCTTTTTCACCACGCAATGCTCCTTGAGGAGGGTTTAGGTGACCTTGTCGCAGCAGAAATTGCCTAATTTCCCCCTACCCCCCCCTCCCAGTAATGGGAGGCCTCCTATCCCTCTTCCCTTCCTTCTCCAAAGTGCTAAGTGCCCATAGTAGTGCCCTTATTAAAAGGAGCTGGACGTAGAGCACTATAATATAAAATATGTATATGTATATATATGCAGGGACATTATTTCATAACTGTTAAATGAACAATATTGAACTATGAAATCTATGCTGGACAGAAACTTTTAGTCAAAATAATCAAACAAGTGATACTTTAAACTTCACATTTTTAATCTGATGAAGTTGAACCTTGATCTGAAGATTTTCTGCTAGATGATGAGTTACTTTTCTTCTTGTTTTTGTGCAAACGTCTCATTTTGTTTGATTGTATACTATTTCTAAAGTTGATGTATGTTTCTAAAAAAAATCATTGTTATTATTACAGTAATAAAATATCCATATTATGTTACTTGAATGTCATATTATGAGAGTCATATTTTTTTATTTTTGTAATTTTTCACACCTGCCGTATGAAAAAAAAAAACCAATCTTTTAGCTAGATATATTAAAATGAGCTGATTCATTTTGTAAGCCCATGCCAAACATCTATTATAGAGCTTAGAATAATGTCCACTCATGAAGGTTAAAACGAAAGGTGTGACGATCCATAATGACATCCAATCTTTGGATAGTATTATTTCGTGGCAGTTACCTAAACACAAAATCGTTGCCTTTGTGTAGATTAAGCTTTTAATGGTGATAGCACTGTAAAACTTTCTAATTTTCACAACTATAACAATAATTTTTTTTAATCTTTAATGACATATAAGATCCTTCTAAATCATTGCAGCTAGATCATAAGACAAATAATTTTTTCAAAAACTCTTATCATATCTTTTAAATAATTTACTGTTGGTGACTTCATCATGGAAGGAAATAACTTTGAACACGACTCTTATCCTAATAATTTCTGCCATTCTACTTTTGATTTAAGATAAGATTTATCAGCTAACGAATGTTCTCAATAACATCAAATCAAACAGGGTAGTATTAGCTTGGATTTTTGGTTTTCTGATACCTTATAAAATGATGCAAGAATGTTGTTGCCCTGTTGACTGTGGCTACGAGATAAAGATATTTCACGATTTTTTAACATAATTTTACAAGTGGTTGTGGCACACAAAAACTACGAAATTTAAAAAATTGAAAAAGAATAAATAAAGAACGCAACAAAAAAGTCTTTAATAAATTTATCTGAATGAAAGATAAAAACGAATAGGATAGAATATATAAAAATTCATCAATTATAAGTTATAAATGAGTATATATTTCGTGGCTCAAGGGAAGAACTCTAAAGAGAAAGACTTAAGATATGAAAAAATAGTGAGGAATACAAGTAAGTTAGGTTGAACAATATTTTTCAGATAAAATTTTCTGAAATTAAGAGTGTGCACGTGTATATATCAGTAGATAACGTATAAGAGCACATATACACGTGCCTTGAAAACTCCCAAATTCAAAAACGTCACACTGTCCGTGAGAAAAAAAAGTAATGGCAATTAGTATCCGACTATGCTCAAATATTCAAGATCTCAGTTAACAAATGAAGACCACTTCGTATAGACAGATAGTTTGGAACTGAGCTGGTACATCTACCCAAAGTAGTAGTAACACCCCACTTTTCTCTTAATTCTTTCACCCACTGTAGTCGTCAGGACCCGCCAATACCCTTACACCTTATGCGAAGAACTTTTAAAAAGTGAGAGAAAATGAAATAAAGAAATTCAGAGAGGAGAGGAACCTAAGAATTAAAGATACTTGAAGAAATGAGCAAGAAAGAGACTCAGCTATATTATGCATGACTGATAAGTGGAGAATCATTATAGAAGGAAAAAAGTATCTATGTGATGAGATGAAAAAGAGAGAGAAAAAGAAAGTAAGTGAGAGTGAGATAATGAACTTACTGAGAAAAAAAAAAAGATAAGGGATGAACAAATGGGATAGATTAATAAGCGATTGCATGTGTGAATTGATGTTGTTATAAATTCTTCATAAACTTGGTGTGCTACCACTTTCACCGCGCTGTGAGGTCGATTCTATACCGCTCACAAGACAGCCGAAAAATTTTAGTCATTTTTGACTGAACACCTTAACTTTGAGTTGTAACTGTATAGTGTACACTGAGTACAAAAATATTCTTAAAATTAATGCATCACTTTAAATCATAGTCAGCTTTAGTAGCTATATGGCACCCTTAGCAGATTGAACTTTTATTTACTGTTGTAGCATATCAGAATGTCTGCTCATATTTTTATTTCTTATAGTCAATATTTTGAGCACGTTATTTTCTAGTCATGCCACTATAATACACATTATAAGAAAATACTGAAAGTATAATGAATTTTAATGTATTTAAATATATATTTTTTTTATGTATTAAACTTAAATTGACAGTTATACATATTTATAGACTTCTTCCACTTGCTCCTTTGTCATCAAATAATATTGAAATGCAAACTTGGTAGTTAGGAGCCTGACTATTTATTTATAATTTATTTACATCCATTAATATCTCGCTGTATTGCTAACAGCCTCTCCCAGATTCAAATCCAAAACTATAACGAAATAAACTCGCTTGAAAAAAAACCACATGAGTTTCCTATGCAAGAAACCAACGTAGAAGATGATGTAGAAAACCTTTGTGGTGTTTGTTCCAAGTCCATATTTAGGAGACCTACGTGAAAAACCTATGTGGGAAATTCATGTTAGGTAATTATGTTGTAACAAGATTTTTTAAATTGCAGTTACCTTTATTTCACCCACAAATAAGCAGATAATTTATTATCTTATCTTAGGTGGTCACAGTCAATAGGAAATCAGGTATGAATTGTTGGAAAATCGTATGAATATCACGAAATGCATAGACAAATTACAGTTCGTCATCACTTTATTTTTTTTTGTTTTTGTTTCTTCTGCTGACCTTACAAAGACATAGATACATATATACATATATATATGTATATATTTAGATATAATCTTATTATTATTATTATGCTCA
>NW_019379723.1:456854-519663 GCF_000648655.2 Copidosoma floridanum
ATAATTTAATAAATAATTTTATTTGTCTAATGTAAAATAAAACGAAACGAATAAATACACAATAAATAAAAATTTACATTGAAAATCATTAACATTAAAAATAAGTTATGAACTGTAAGATGAAATAAGGTAATGGGTTTTTGATTGTTGGGCCCGCACATAACAAAGCGGGTAAGGGGCTCGCCCAGTGCGAAAATTAATGGAGGTTCGGAGGTTCAAACCTCTTTGGAAACTGTTTTTTTTTTTTTAGTTGGTTGACAAAAAGATAAATAATTTTAAAGTGTGTACTGTAGTAAGTGGGGTGTGACGATGCTGTGTTATGTGGTGGTGTTGTATAGTATATAGGGGACTGAAAGTACGTCATGAGGAGCAGGGTAAAGGGGGAGAGTCAAGCCAAATTCACTTCCGTTACACTTTTTCTTACGGCTACTGATCTGAAATCGTTGATTTACTCGGTAAGGCAAATCGCGCTTAAAGAAGGTTAACTCCGGAAAATAGGTAGGTCAATACATTCAATTTCGAGAAAATCGCTTTTGAAAAGTTGTCATTTTAACATGTATCCTGCCGGAACCCTAAGTCAAATTAACTATTGTACAACAATAAAAAAATGTGGGCCCAGAAATTAAATTGGTATGTATACTTTTAATTATAAAAAATTAATTACTTTAAAACAAAGACACGGTAAACGTGCTGAATTTTGAAAAAACAGAGAGGAAAACGTCAAACGTGAGAATTGTTTTGTTCAGGAATTGTAAGCGCACATGTGCTGTATATACTTAAACATACAAGCATAAGAACTTAGATAAAACGCAAGTGTGGGTATATAACAACAGAAGAGAGCAAGAGAGTACGGTGTTGTCAGTTTTATCGTGGCAGGGCCGTCCTTTTTACACAAGGTACCTCGGGAGAACTAATAATTTTCTTAATATCTATTTCTTGGTAACTCTTCCACGTAATATTAGTATTTCATTGACACATGTATATAATAAATATAGTTGGAAAAAAAATGCTAAAAATCATTTTCATGATAAGTACCCTATAATTAATACGACAACAAACACTTAAGCCACCTTAACCGTTTTATTTAAGTGTCAACTGTTGGTTTCCTTGAATTTAACTCATGAGCCATATTTTTTCTTTTATTTTTGGATAAAAGTTTTTACTTACATGACATGGAAAAACTTAGGTACTCTATTCTTCTTTTAAAATTTTTTCAAAATACTATAACACGTCTGTATCAAAATGGGATGTAGCACCCCCTAACTAACAATATATAGATATATCCTACATGTATAACTCATACGTATAAATTTTTTGGTACAAGTTATACGTAAAAAACATATGTATATACGTACCGTATACACATGTGTACACATATTTTATATTATTTTACATGTATACATATTATTTATATTATTCGTATTTAAGTACATTTTATACGTGTATACATATAATTTAAATTTTTACAGTTTTTCCTTCGTACATAGGAACTTTATGCTTAGAAGGACAATGTTTTTTTTTTTGTTAACAAATCTATGAAAGTCTATAAAGAAAAAAAAATGTGAGCAGTAAAAAACGCTGAAAATAGAAAGAAATCAATATATAAGATTAAAGGTAATGCTCAATGACAATGTATTACAAAAAATAACTCAACCATCTAAATTTTATATTACCCAGCATATGTTGACAACAATACAGCGTATTTTTTTGTTAGAAAAAAAAAAAATGAACGAGCATAGGGAACTAGGAAGAAAGCTGCGAGTAAACGAGCTTACGTAGAGTTCCATTTTTCTTTCAGTTTGTTCGTTTTTGTCTACAAATTTCTGTACTTTTGGATTCGTGACTATGAAAGAAAAAATGCACTATCTACTTGTGGACACTAGAATCAAGATGAACATTGCTATTGGTATTCAGGAGTTTTAAAAACGAACTTGCTATTTTTATAAAAGCTAAGTGATCATTATAATATTTTTATAAAATAAACAATACTTATCGTTAGCATTTAAGTATACGCTACTTAACATTATTTTTTACTTCGTGATTGATGCTAAGAGATTATAACTTAATATTTGCATTAGTATAGATTAATAATTTAATTTGAAGTAATCTTAATCATTATAAACTATTTAAAAACCTTTTTATAATTAAGCAATAAACGTGTGTATATGCATGTGTGCGCGCGTGTGTATGTGCACGCAGTGCGCAGTTTGACTTGACTTATCTGATTATGTGTCCTTTCGTCTTTTTTGACCTGATAAGAATTTATAATGAAATATAAGTTTTTCTACATAACTTGACGACAAAAATCTCACATAAATTTTCAATATTACCTGGTGCTGTCTTTATTTTTTTCCATATTTTATTAATGCTACCACTTGAGTGTGAAGTTCATGCATTTATAGTCTGTCATTTTTCTAGCGTGAGATCATTTTCTGCTTTCCTCAAATCCTTTGGCTTAGTTAAAAGTTCTTTCTTTGCATAATGTCAGTAGCCTTCTAAAATATATTAATACATTACAGAAAAATTATAATTTTTATAAATGTAAAATCTAAGATTGCACTAATTTTACTAACTTTGAATTATACCAGATTTTTTGGCCTTTCTTGGGGTATCTCTTGTTGGAACGTTTTTATTTGTCAAATAAAAAACGTCATTATTTTGACATGATGAAATGTTAACTTTTTTTAAATAACCTTACTTGGTTACTATCCCTGTCTCTGCAATCGAATGGGGTGAGATCTTTATGCTTATTTGTTAGTCCTTTACTTCGTAGCTCTTTATTAAAGTTATCTGAGTCATAACTAGTAGTGTGTACTTTAGTAAACTTATATTTTTTAGTCTTCATTTCTTTTTCTGGTATATCTTTTCAATGGAATTTGATAGACTGTATTTTTTAGGGAGATGACTGTAGCTCTGATAAGATCCCTATTTTCATCAAACTTGTGTTGCCTTTAAAAATAGCCCAATACAAAATTGATTTTTTAATACAATAATATGTATATAACAAATGTAAATAAATTACTTATTCATCTTCGTAACAGTTTTTCGTTAAGGAAATGAAAGGGTACCAAGTAGGATACTCATTTTGTTTTCCTGCACAATTTTCTACGTCTTGGATTTCATTTGCACGGCCTGAAAGGAAAAACCTTAATTTAAAAAAAAACTACTTGATACGGTACATACGACAGGTTAATACGTAGCATTATATATAACAATATAAAAAATATGCAATAAGTTAATACATGCTAAGTTTAATATGTATATATACACAACAATGAAACCCTTACGTGTAGCTGAACCTGCATTTATTGCAGAATGTATTGTGCTTTGATTTGCATTACTTGTCTCACTGAAGTCCAGTCTTTTGAAAATATTCCCTGGTGAACTTATTCTAGTCAATTTCGAAGACTGATAGTGATTATTTTTTTGGCAATTTTGCATGTCTGACTGTTAAAGTTCCTCCCTTAAATCGTCTTTGGTCTTAATACAATCTTCCAACAAACTGTATGTCTTATCTAACACCTTTTGTATGGTGTTAACTTAAATCATTAAATCTTCTTCATTACACTTCAAAGAACAAAGTTCTGATTCTAACCCTCTGATAATCACATCTTTTTCCTGTGCTACTGTTTGTAAACAAAAAATTTTTTTCTAAATTCGTCAAGGCTGCAGGTTTTATCGGCAGTTGATCATTTGGTTTTATTACCATCATGGAACTTTAGTGGATTCTTCTTTAAGAGATGTTTTAATTTTTTGTATTTCTGTTTTTGTTTAGTGTCCTTCATTTTGATTTTTTTTTCTTCTTCTTGCTCTTGAATTATTTTTTTACTTTGCTCTCCAATAAAAGGTTTCTAATTCTCTTTTTCTTCTTGTGCACTCTCTACTTTTTTTTTATTTTTCTTTTACTGCATCTTTTTTTACTTCTTTAAATCCTTCATTGATGTAAGCTATGACTTTGTCTGGAAATGTGACTCTTGGTATAGTCCATTTGTAACAATATGTATCGAGGTAATAATTTATAATTTTTTAAATATGACATACCTTTTTAATTTTTTCAGTGGTGTTGAGTCTGGCGATGAATTGCTTTCAGGATCAGATACGTTTTCATTGATTGCTAATGCTTCTAACGCTTCGCTATATCTAATTTTTAGGTAAACATATCGCTTTTCAGAACTTTCTGCTTTTTTCTTTGATGCCTTAAATGATAACATGACGTTAATATTACAAGAATTAATAAATTTCAATGAACACATTACTTAAATACTTACTCAAACGCCCCAAAATGTTTGCGGGGACTGGCAGTTTTTTTCTGTATCATCGTACATTAAAACCATGTATGGATTAGCATATGATTGAACTTTTCCGTCAACATGATTTTTAGGACAAAAATTCATTATTTTATAAGACGTTACAATAATATGTTTGTCTCCATCCACAGGTTTTTTTTTCAAATTATTTTTATAGCAATGTAAAAGGTTACTTTTTTAAGATCATTACCACAGTCTTTTATTCCAGTTAAATTTAATAGCACAACAGTTTTGCAGCAATAAAATAATTTTTATAAAAGCCAAACACAAAAATTAGAAGATCCGTTGCACTAACCAGACAAATAATCAGCATAATAATTTTTCTTACACCAGCATATTTCTCTTGCCTTAACCTTTTGCTAATTTGTGTTTGCTAATGCGCTATTGAATGGTAGCCCGTTAAGAGATCACCGTTACTACCTAGGGGCTAGGGTCTGGTCCTGACCTTTCAATGTAGCCCAGTGCCGTTCGATCTATCGCAAAACTTACGCTCCAATCTCTAATTGGTTGATTCCTTAGAGCATAAGGCTTATTAAAAATATCTGACCAATTAGAATTATGTATCGAACGGTATCAGGCTATATCGAAAGGACTGGGATCAGACCCCACAGGCGCAGGGCAGGGCAATCGTAAAAAGGGCCCGGTAGAAGCGATGATACTTAAATGTGCTCTGTGGACCTCATGGTAACGTTTGCGTCCAAAACTGTAGACCGAACAAAAGTTAATTAGGTGCTGTTATATTTTTTGAACACTTCGTTTATTTAAATAATATGAGAGAATTCGTTCCACAATCTACGGTACATTTCCGTCGTAAAGTTGCCATTGCCATCGACACTGACAGCAGCAGCAATGACAAACACTCAAGAGTACGTACGAATTTTATAGTTAAAGTTAAGTAAATAAACTTTAAAATTTTTGTAAAAACTTTTAAACAAAACTAATTGCAATTATCTAACTATTCAATCAACAAATGGGAGAAAAATGAGCTTCCTACAACAACATATACATTTCAGAATAGTGATGATATACCTACGGAATCGAACAGCACACGCACTTTTGAAGAGCATTTAAACTGCGGTGAAAACGATAGTTTCAACTATAGCACTGAAAAAGCAATTCCACATAATGTTTTTGAGAGTGGCCTTAACTAAAATTTGACTTTATGTAGTTCATCACGGGTTCATCATACACAAGATCAAGTCAATCCTTGAGGGCAAAAGAATTCAGCATCATTACAAGATGATGTAAGTTGTACCAATGTATATGAATTTGATTTACTATATAGGGAAAGGTAGGGCATGTGTAGCACCCTAACTTTAGTTGCAAATTGCATTAAAAGATTGTAAATATGCAACTATGGAATAATAGAAATTTATGAAAGTAAGTGTCTAAAATAAGTAGATGTAAGAACGTATTTTTTTTTTATTTATTATTAACGGCAAAAAATTTCTAAAAATAAGTTCGAAAATTGCTCCATTTACCCCACCGAAGGGCACGAGGTAGTATAGGATAGGGCACGTGTAGTACGGTGGTTATGAAGTGCTTAGTGCACCATTTGTCAAATAAAAAACGTCATTATTTTGACATGATGAAATGTTAACTTTTTTTAAATAACCTTACTTGGTTACTATCCCTGTCTCTGCAATCGAATGGGGTGAGATCTTTATGCTTATTTGTTAGTCCTTTACTTCGTAGCTCTTTATTAAAGTTATCTGAGTCATAACTAGTAGTGTGTACTTTAGTAAACTTATATTTTTTAGTCTTCATTTCTTTTTCTGGTATATCTTTTCAATGGAATTTGATAGACTGTATTTTTTAGGGAGATGACTGTAGCTCTGATAAGATCCCNACTGGACACGATCTGAGCAAGTTACAGCAGAATCGCCCATATATATATATAAGTGTGTGTGTGTGTGTATTAAAAACTACAGTCACAGTGGTGTCAAAAATACAACAAAATATATTATATCGTTGCCTCGGACGAAGGAAAGCTCAGTTCAGATTTTTCAATGGTTTTTTAAAAGGGAAAATCTGAACTGAGCTTCTCTTCGTCCAAGGTGTCGATATATATATACCCACACATACATTATGAAACTGTCATGTATCAACACATTATAATTTTCATATATACACTTGATATAATTCACCAAATGTAATCAGCTACGTGAATCACTAAACATTGCAAGTTGGCACTCAAAGCATCTCGTATTGTTTACATGCGGATAAGGTTAGGTATAAAATCAGCAGACGATCCACGCAGCCGACTTACGAGCCTTATGGCTATTCACCGTGCTACTTCTACCCTGCCCGAGGTGCCCCATTTTAATACAATTTTATAATGTTTATTACGGTATTTATATGAGCTTTAGAATAAAAAAAATTGTTGGACGAGAAAATTAAAGACCTGAGCTACTAAATTGACCTATTTTCATTAACAAAATACATCATTTTCAACCTGCTTCAAGCTTTTCAAAAATAAGGGAAACCTTTTTTCAGCACACTACATTTAAAAGTTATAAAATGAATAGAAAACGTTATTTCATGACATTAAAAACTTAAAGGATAATAGTAAGAGTCTTTTTCGTCAAATTTCTGTGAAATTCTTATTTTTGAAATGTATGAATATTAATATTATTAAGGTGCCACGCTTTGCAGCCTTAGTCAACGTGCCCTCCCCTCCCCTACATGAGAATGTCACAATGCACAAGCTAACATGTAAATTGACTGTACAACTTTTTACTGTGATCCAAGCTAAAGTTTGCTTATGGCAGAGACTTAGTAAATACAGCACTGAACTGAGTCAACTAAGGAAGAAACCTTTCTTTGAACTAAATCACATGTATCAATGTCTTTATGAGGTATGTATATTTTATCATTTTAGTACAGGTGAACTACAGCACTCGTTTCCACAAAGTGTAGATTGCGATGAATCCCGAATTTATTGTGATTTAGGGGCTTGCGTCTAATTTTTTTTCTCATTTTATTCAACGTTTCCAAATTTTTCTTTGTTCGTATTCATTTGGATGATAAAAAATAAAATATTTAATAAATGATTCAATAAATGAAAAATTTAAGTTCAAACTAATTTGGTACGGCTACGTAATTGCAACCGATTACCTAATGCATATAGGTGATGCTTTATACAAGCTGTCTATGCTTTCACTGTGGTTTGATCCATTAATTTTTGGTTTCGTTTATATTGTAGAGGTATATATTACGTGGTATGTACAAACCCGACAAGAAATAACCGCTAAACAGCCGTAGCTTAACACCAGGCCCTGGCGAGTATTGTAGTAAGTTTATTAAAAGGGCATGGCCAGGTCCTGATGTTAGAGTACTTATATAGATATACTATGTAACCTTTGATCTTCGAGACGTGACACATACATGCACATACACATGTATATGTACACGCATACTTTTATCAATTTTCTGTTTGTTTATGCTTGTTCATTTATTTCTTTAATGTACATTAAACTAAATATGAGTGAGAAGATTGAACGACTAAAAGGAAAAAATCTGAGAGCGCACAAATTTTGAGGAAAAAATAGTTTAAGTCCAATGTAGTATGATTACTACGAATACAATAAAAGAAACAAATAACAAACGTTGGACTTATTTTCAAGTGGATTTTCAATGATTCGATGATCAAGACAGTATTTTTGAGTTTGTAGATAGTGATAATGATGTAACAATTAAAAAGCTTAAGTTTGTACAAATTCAATCATTGTATGTCACTTCAAAGTTTTCAATAGAGCAACAATAATTCTTGTATAATATTTTTCCATATCACTTGCTAAAAGTATTTATCGTTGTTATCGATCCAAAAGTGTTGAATATACATATACTTACCACAACCCCTACTGTAGTACTGTGCAGTAGATACATGTTATTACACTAAAATATATANTTAAGCCAACGCTCTCTGCCGAAGCACTGAATCCAAGCTAACTAGTATCCCTGGAGAAACCCCATCTTTCAATATATATATATATACCCAGTCCAAGCCCTGATCATAGCCTGGCGTTAAACTTATCACACCGTGTGATAAACTCTACATTTAAGCCTGCCCCGGCCGTAGCATCGATGCTAGGCTTACCTGACCAGGCTCTGGTCTTAGCCTTCGGATAACATTCTTGTTGGGAAACTTCCTACGAGGCTACTCTAAATGGCACCACACTGATGGAACCGCAATTCTAAATGTGAACTTTTTTTTTTCTTAATTGTGGGAAAGGAATTGATCAATTATTTTATGCTACTGCTTTCATCGTAAGGCAAAACCTTTACGAAAGAGCACAAAAGTATCAAGATATTAAGTAAAAATGGGTGCGTTAGGTCTTAGTTACATGTTATGTATTTTTTTTTTTTTTTTTTTTTATTAGTTTGGTGATTGAAGATATGAATTTATAGTGTAGTTAAAACTTTCTCTAGCACCACGAAGTGAATAAAGTGGTAATAACTTTTGCCAATGCTGTCCGATTGTGGTTCATACACTACTAAAGAGAGGGTAACGGAAGAGAAAAGGTTGCGTCTTTTGAAAGCTTAAATTTTTTTTCAAATTTAAAAAAAAAGTTGCTTTGGTTAATTGGGGTGTTGATTGAATTATTTTGATTGGGCATAACTCCTTTAAAAATAATTTTTCTCAAATTGAAATTTTTGACTTATATACTTGTCTGATTGATCTTCAATGTACGAAATTTTTTGACAAATCTAAGCGATCATTTTTAAGTTAAACCTTTTTTAAGACAATCATACTTATGTTTGACAGCATCAATTTACGACCAATGGCGTAATTACTAGTGCTTGGACGTTGGCACTTATTTTACTCTGGCCGTTTCAAGTCAAACCGACCGGAAAAAGGCATTATCTTCTGTAATATAGGGCGTAGAACGTTATTTTTCTTTTTTGGAGGGTAGCTCGTCAAAGTAATATGTTTAGAAATATTTTAAACTTCTGGAATAAATGCTTAACCAACCTAATAAGCAATATATACGTGCGTAACGTAGAAAAATACCGATTTTAACAGACTTAATGCATCTACCCTTAGAATTTTTTTTTGCTATGACGACTCCCACATTATGTCATGTAAGTATGACTTACATTGTCTGTGACAGATAATCCACAAATAGTAAGCTTTGTATGTATTTCGGAATACTCCGTGTCTAATAGCGGTGTTCTTATCGAGAACGCACTTAATAATAAATAGATGCTTCTTTCTATGGTTCAAATAGATGTTAGTATGTGCACGTATGAAACCTGGTTTAAAAGTATATGTAGAAGTATAAATGTATATTGACGTTAGTGAAACAACAATGAAGACAACGACAATGACTTTTAATAAATGTTATAAACAATCGCAATGTTTATCGGCTGTATATATTTTCATTTGCATTGTACTGCAACAAAGATTTATTTTAACATGTTGCCAATGTGTAGAAAGAAAAGTGAATTTTGGTATATTTATTTATACGCACATGTGTATTAAATAAAGTACATATTATTATTTTCAAATAAATATTTATCGTTTAAATAAATTTCAGCCATCACACAACGAATAAAATATTAAAAATAAGAAAAAAGGATAGACGCATTAGAACCATTAAAAACGGTGTTCCTCTACATTACGCACGTATATAATATTTATTGAGTTTTTTCAATATTTATTCCAAAGTTAAAAAAATTTCTAAGCCGATTTTTTTACAAGCTACCCCAAATAAAAAAAATATGATGTGTTGCGACCTTTATTACCAGAGATAATGTCTTTTTTCCGGTAGGTTCAATTTGAAGTGGCCAGAATCAAATAAGTGCGAACGTTCAAGCACTAGCAATGACATCATTGGTCGTAAATCAATGCTGTCAAACATATTTATGTACAAGTGCCTTCAAAAAGGTAAAACTCAAAAACGGTTTTTTCATTTTGTCAGAAAATTTGGTGTACTAAAAATTAACCAGGTAACTATATTATTCAAAAATTTTAATAAGAAAAAAAAAATTTTGAAGGAGTTGCGCCCAATCAAAAAAAGAACTCGTTTAACCCCCCCAGTTGTCTATAGCAACTTTTTTTTTAATTTGCAAAAAAATTGAAGCTTTTAAATGACGCAAGTTGCAAAGACGTACGACCAAAAACAAAAAAAGTTATTCCGTTCATTTATAAGCTCAAAAAGTACGTCTTTTTCGAGATCATTTTTAAACAACTAAAAATGATAGAATCAGTTAAGTTCAACACATACATAATAGTTGAGGCTCTTGAGAAGAGAGTCCGGTTAGAATTTTTATTGCAAAATTGTTTTTAAAAAATAACAGCGTTATTCTGAGGGCACCTTTCAAATAAATAATTGGCTTTTTAAAAAAAGTATTGAAGTAATCGATTTGAAATTTTGAGGTGTTTATTAACGTTATGAAGACGCAAAATCATCACTAATTTTCAAATTACATAGTTTCAGAGATTGTTAGTTATTAAAAATAAAAAAAGCATGTTCTGACGGCTTTTTTAACTTTGTGGATAAAAAAATAGACCGGTTTTAAAAAATTTTGCGGGGTTTTGTAGGTCTTTTTACAAAGCCNTAATTTTGGCACTTAGTTTTACTGTAAAAGTATTAAAATTCGTTTACTTTTGTGAAATTTTTAAGCATTTTACAAACGATTTTTAGATGTTGTCAAAGACGGAAATCTGTTACGCTACCATTTACCCGTACAAGAACTTTGTTGTTGTTGGAGTATTTCTCATTATTTGGCCAATCTGGTATTTCTATTTCACTATTTTCCTGGAGAGGACTTCGTATTTCAGAACGTTTACTGCTCGCCAGTTAAGCCAACGCTCTCTGCCGAAGCACTGAATCCAAGCTAACTAGTATCCCTGGAGAAACCCCATCTTTCAGGGACCGCTGTTTGATGGTAAGGCCGGTGATCCCTGACCAACTGACGCCTGGCATCGGATCCACTAATCCCTACTTATAGCCCTAAAACTGTTTCGCATTCACCCAGGCCCGAAGACCTGTGGGGCAGAAAAAAAATCCTGGAATTACTCAGAAGTAAAATTTTAGAAAAAAATCCGCCTAGAAACAGACAGGGTTGTATAGGAACTACTTTCGGTGATAACAGTTTTTGAAAAAATCTGCACTTACGGGGAGTCGAACCCATGACCCCTTGAACGGCGTTATATGAGTAACAAGCACCCTTAGAACTGAGCCAATGCCACTCCTTTATTAAATGTTATATTGATAATATATTTAATTACTCAATGTGTAAGTGACTTTTTTTTTTTACGTAGCAGCGTTTTTCTTTGTCAATATAAATACTAAGTTTTGTTCAATTTTATGATTTTAATATGACGTTATAATTGCTATGCCTTCCTTCCGTTTTTAAAATATCGTTGGAGAATCTATCTAATCTTGTTTTTCGTAGTTTTTTTAGCACATAGACTTTTATTCCAACTTTTTAGTTTGTGGCATTAACTTATTTTCGTCACATGATTTTGTTTTGATATTTCCAGTCCACCACAAGCTACTCTTTGGATTGTACGAAGACAGTGAGCCAGCTTACTATTATATAAGCTGTAGGTTTCTAGTTAGAATTCATCTGGAAGTGGATTTGGAGAAAATACCTCTTTTCTAAAGACAAGTTAGAAAGGTGTAAGACCTGTTGCTAAGTGAACTAAAGTGTTGTACTCATACAGTGTAAGGGACACGATTTTATCTTAATCATTTTTATATTTAGCATCAGTTTGCAAGAAACCGCTTAGCATAGGGTGGAAACTCATTAACAAACCATTTGATTGTGGGTTGGATGCCCTAGGGAGAGCGACACGAAATCCAAAAAATTTTGATTCTTCTGTCAGTACTTGATTAATACAACTTTCTGATCTATCACTAAGAATAATATTAAGAATGTCAAAATAATCATCTGTATCTGTTAAGTTGCTTTATTTGTTTTGATTATGTAATTCCACTGATTTTCAAACTTTTGTCAATTGAGTTTTTCTTTATATTCTGAGCGGTCTCTTCTGCAGGAGGATTTATTGAGCTGGGCATGAGTGATCATTCTTTTAATGATATTGACGTATTAGATTCCGAGTCACTAAGCCGAAGAGTAGAGTCAGTGTTGGATTCGAATAAAAACTCTTTAATTTCAGCTCTTGTATTTATTTTCTTTATTGCGCTTTTTTATTTTTGTGCTTTTGTAAGTGCATTTAATTTACCTTGACCTCTTTTCATACCCTAAGCCACATAAAATATTGTATCACCAGGATTATATTTTTCACCGTAAGTGCTAATTGCATACCTTGAATTGTATCGAAATAAGATTGATTAGTTTTTGACATATTTTGGCGAGCTAATAAAGTTTTAGTGTGTTGAGGTTTTATAAGTAACAAATGAGCATTCAATCATATTTTTCGTTGGAAGAATTAACTTTGTTATTCTCATCTTGATTTAATTCTGTTGAATTTTCTGATAAAGTGCCTGCATTAGTACTTACTTTACCAGGTTCATATTTATATGTACCGTTGTAATAGTAAAGTCCTATTCTTCATCTATTTAGACTACTCGTAAAATCTTTGATAGTTTTAATCTTAGACAGTTGCTTATGATCTTCCTTTACCGACAATTTTATGCCACATAAGTAATTTTGAAAGAATAAGAGTGGTATAACTACCGCTAAGCATTCTTTTTCCGTTGTAAAACAATTTCGTTCTGCTTTATTTAGAGTTTTTGACATGTATGGAATAAGACAGTCTTTTTTTGTTTACCTTGGCCTAATAAGGCCTTAATAGCTGTATTAGATGCACTTGCTGTAAATATAAATAGCTTATTTTTGTCAACGCAATCAAATGCAAGTGCACTGCACAACATTCTCCTTAATTCTTCAAAAATTCTTATTAAGTATCTGTCCATTCAAATTTTCCCCCTTTTATTAACAAAGTTGTTAGATATTATGCAATCTCTGAAAAATTTTTTACGAAACGAAGGTAACAGTACGCTAACCCTAAAAATCGTCTAACTGATTTCTTGGTTCCAAAAAGATTTCAACAGCTTCATCCTTCTTTGAATCTGGTTTGACTCTATAGCTACTTATTTAATGGGCATTATCACTTTACACCTATGAAGCTGTAGCATTAAATAGAATTTTAAAAGATTTCAAATAAATAAGTATTTTTTATAACTAAGTGTCTTACAATTCTTAGCACACAATTATGGCATCAAAAATATAAATAACTTACTGCCTTGCACTCCATAAACAATTGAGTCCATAAATCGCTGAAATATTATAGGTGCATTTTATAGCTTAAATGGCACTCTTAAATATTTATACCGACCATTAGGTGTGTTGAAATCAGTTTTATGTCTATCTGCATAGTCTCCTTTTGTTTAATGGAATTCAACCGTGAAATTGAAAAATGTAGAAGTCATTTTAGCCTCCCATGAGCTCAAATATTTTGCTTATATTTTATAGTAGATAAGCATCAGGGACAGTTCTTTCGTTTTGTTAATGGTAATCTGTTATTAATCTGTATCTCTTTGTTTAATCAAGTGCTTGTTTCTTGCGAACAATATGGAGACAAGTACTGTAAGAGCTTTTTTATTTTATAATTCTACCATCTGCTCATAACTTTTTTCTAATTAAGTTTTTATTTATTGTTGTAAAGATACGAAGTAGTGGTATAACTTAACCTATACCAGACGTTCGTTCGTCGTAGGTATATTATGTCATAATTGAACTATAATTAGCCGGGTTACCTGGAATGTACAATAAGCAAGCACGATTTCCTAAACATATATTAATCTCCGATACACTAGCTTTTGAGTGATGAGGTGATTTTAGCTAATCAATTATAAATTTATTGCTATCTTTAATGTCGTTTAACTCGTTTTCTTTGAAGTAAGCGTCAAAAAAGTTTATTGAATTTATAACATCACGAGGCTCAAATTTTTTTATAGGTATTTTATTATTGTCAGCTGATTTGTTGTTTTTATAGCTATTTGATGACATTAACCTTCTTAGCAATCTACTACCACCTCACCTGTATACACCCTGGGTTCAGTAGGAATTCATTCATTACATCCTTAAGAATAATAATAAATAGTATCGCATGGATGTAAGAGTATTTGATCTTCGTTGTGAAATGAGAAAATGCATGTTTGAAAGTTCATTCAAAGTCTTATTTAGTTCTTGGGCATGGGGGTTTTTCTCATTTTTTACTGAAGTATAAAGAGTTGATTCAATTATTTCAGTAGAAAAAAAGTGTAGGGTTAATTGGTCTGCTTCCAGTTATTATTAAATTTATTGTGTGGTTGATTCCAGCGTTCATTCACTCGAAAAGCGGATCTTATAAAACACATACATTATTTACTAGAGACTCTGAACTTATACCATGAAGTTTTTGATCTTCATTAAATAAATCTACCGTAATGGTACCAAAAATTTACATGGAAAGAGATATCAAGCACTTTGATCATGAGAATCTATAGTGCCTTAGTATGAATCCTGAGTCACGCGTTCAACGCTTGGATTTTATGTGTATATTGCATGAAATGCGCTGAGACAAATATAGCTTCTACTTGTGACATACATGGGAATAGTGCATGGAGCCCATGAGCAAAATGTTTTATGTGTACTGATGCTAAATTTAAGTGAAAGCTATCGCATTGGAGTCCCAATGTATTGAGATCCAAAAAACGGTCATGGTAGGGGTGAGGCAAAGCATAGGCTAAACTCTTATGTTGAAGCTTAGAAAAATCGCCACCTTATGTAAATCTACATGAACTATTATCACTGTTGGCGTTGTCCGGATCTCAATACAAAGTTTACCCGATTCACATGTGGTTTGCTCTACAGCTGATACGATGTGTGTATTAGTAAGGTTTTGCTGATAAGAGGCCGTGAAAGATTTGAGCCGACGGAAAATTTTTTTCCATTCAATGTGTTTGGATCTTTTAAAAACGATTAATCATGGTCACTGTCTTCATTTTTATGTAGTTAATTGTTATTAACAAATGAAGCAAATTAAAAAATGTTACTAGATCTGTCAACAAAAAATTTATTAAGATTCTTCGCTACATTTTAAACTAAAAATCAACGGGTATCTATAAACGTTAACCCCACAGATTTTAAGTAAAAAATTCCTCAAGTTTGAGAAAACGCGTTTTTTGCAATTTTTGATTCCCTGATACTCATCCGTTACAGCGTTGTTTTCAACTCACCTGGGCTAAACTTTTATCTTAAGATGTGTACTGTAAGATAAAAAAAGATTTATAACAATCTGCAGCTTGGCAACTGCGGTACTGTTCAATAACGCACAGTCATTGTTAAATTTAACTGAATTGTAAAAGTGGTACTTCATGTGGTGAAGTCTATATAGTAAATGAAAAATTACCTTTCAAAGTACAAAAAAGGTAAAATAGTCTGTTAATGCCAACAAAAATATTATCTGTACCGAGGAAACTCGAAGATTAGGAGCCAACACACAAACAATGTGAGTGTTTATATGGTGGAGGGCGGGTTCGTTGCCCTGTGTAAGAGAGCGAAGTTGCTCGGATTGTCGATTGTATAAAAAATATTTAAAATAATTGTTATCAAGTTTCAAAATTTTTCTGTTGAATAATTAATTAATTTAATTAAAAAATTATATTATAAATTCTAGGTGATAAAAGTGCCCCCTTGCAACACCTGAAACACTTTGTGCATGGGCTTTACTACGGTGTGTGTCAGAGTGAATATGCAAGCAGACCAAGAAGTGTTTTACGTATGACTTCTTTTATACTGTAGAAATATAGACGATATTCATGCTATAACTGCTTGATTTTTTTTCCGTTTATATACGCTGTGGAGCCATTCCTTTTTATTTAATTGTATTATAACAATTTACTTCTCTACCGTTCTTTAATGCGTTAAAATTAATAACCTACACTTCCACGTCTAAATCTAATATAAAAACTCTTAAATCGTTCCGGAATGATTCGCAACATAACTTAACTTCTGGCAACTTTCTCATTGTTCTTGCTTCCAAAGCCTTATAGATTGTATTGGCATCATTGATTTTTGACGTGTGGTCAAATTCAAACTCACAGTTGCATCCAAACGGTGAGTCTCGTTCTTATTTCTGACAGAGTTAGGGCGAGAGTCTTGGTGTTATTCTTGATTATAATTTAGATACTGTTTTCAGTTGTGTTACTAAAGCAGAGCTTGTTAATTGTAAAGATAGCGTTAAGTTCAAGTATAAGGATAAGGACAATAAATTTGTGGGAAGAAAGGTAGATGAATTGGTGATGGTTGAAAATATGGAAATTCTCGGAAATTTGAAGGGAGAAATAGTAACTAAGTCAATTACTCCCAGAGTGGTGGCAGTGTACGGCTTGGTAAAGGAGTACTTGATTGACATTTTTTTACAAAGCTAAGTGCAGGAGGTACAATTTTTCGACCAAACTCGTCGAGCTTTGGTTGAGTCATCTGGACAGAATTTTTATCGTATGTATGAGGGAAAGAATTTCCATTATAGTTTAATGAGTTATTTAAACTGACGTATTTTTCTAGTGGTCAGACTAAGTAGGGACGGAAACATAAATTTTGATAACTTTCGGAACTTAACATTTAAGAGTCGTAGAAGTTGAGATCATAGGTACGGCATTGTAAACGTACTTGGACTGATTGTATGCTAACGGGAAAATGCGCTTGGTTAGTAATGGAGCGTTTACAGCTTCATGAATGTCTTTAAGTTTTAAAAGTGCTATATGTGATTTTCACAAGTTGGTTAGGCCATTAATGAATGTTTGTAGTGCTAATTTCTCAAGTTGTGGTTCTTGTGTCGTTTTAAGTTTGTCAGTATTCACATTAACTACAAGAGTGATTAAAGTAGTTTTTGTATGGAAAATTATTACGTTATAAAAATTCTGACCTGTTTCGTTTTGCTTTGTCATAGTATTCAAAAGTTCTGCCCTGTATTTATAATACGATTTTGTTGGCAGAAATTGTTGTTTTATATGCATTCGCTAATCAACTGATGCAAAAAAAGAACCTATTAAGCTCTCGTGAGCTTTCTTTTTAAGTCTAGAAACAGTTGTGCAGAGGTACATAGGTTTTTGATCAGCTACTATAAGAGTTTATTTTCTTCTTTTTATCCAGGCATTTTTTTAAATTCATCTATGTATAATTTATTCGAAGTTTTTTTTCTATTAAGTAAAACTAGGATTTAAGGAGCTGACGACAAGTTTCATTGTAATAGGCTTACATTAAAAAAAAAGCCACGTTCTCTTACAGTGTACTTATATTATATAGACTCCTGTTAGTAGCTGATTGGCCGGGTAGGTGATGAGTACATATAAAAAATGTAGTTAACATTCACTACTTTTTCAGCATTGCAACGATTCACTGACCATTTGCGACAATCTTATCAGGTTAAACAACATTAAACACTCTCTTTTAAGAGACTTCATAAAATGTACTAACGACAAAGTTAGTATAGAACAAAAAATGTCTCTTCATCTTATGTGTGCAAGAAAATGCATCATATAAACATTTCGTGACTATGTTGGATCACTTGTCAAAAATAAACGATGTACTAAAAGTACATATTCTATCTCACTGATATAATTTTTTTTAAGTTTTCTGTGGATTATTTTTAAAAAAATTTGTTTATAATAACGGAATTTTTGTAAAAAAACTCCTGTAAAATCACAATCAAATTTCTGGTAATATGTCTACTGGTAAGCATGTAAGCATGAATAACAGACTTAATTTCCGTATTTTTTCTGGGCTTGTTCATGCAAACGTCTGTTGAGCACTTAGTCTTACACACATACGACGCGAAACAATTTTTGGAACGAAATTCATAGACGACATTTTCCTCTTCAATTTTATTTTGTCTATACGTAACGTATGATACAACTTCGCTTATTAATAAGGGTAAGTGCAAATGTTGTGAGGTTTTCACATTATTAACATTTAATCAAACTATTTTGAGCTAAACAAAATGCCCATTTTGCATAGCTGGCGTATATTTTGTAAAGTTTTCTAACGACTATTGCGTTTTTGACCTTGTGCCTAGTTTTTGTACTTTTAATAGTAAATTTTTATTGATGTCAACTATTTGTCAAAATATTCCTGACTCTAACAACATTTGCACTGTGAAACCTTAAACTTGATGATAGTGTCAGTCTGTCATTTGAACTAAGAACAGTTCCTCTTTTAAGACTTATTGGATGACCTAACAAGTAATTTAACGTGTTTCAAGATAAAAATGGTTTCTTAAGCTAGTCAAAGATATGATGGTTAGAGCTTCTAATTATTGTCAAAACAAAAAAGTTCATTTCATTGTCGATCTTAATTTTATGAATAAACTGTAAAAAAAATGTCGGAATTCTATGTAGAATTACTTCTGTAATACTTTCAGGAAAGCCGTATGGCATGACACATGGTATAACATACGGCATTACATAAAAGGTTTTAGCTTGGTGATGCCATATGTAATTCCATATGGAAAAACACATAGAATTACTAATTGGAAAAAGAAAAAATTTCTATCATCTAGAAATAACTGCAAAATACCATAATAAGTTATTTGCGGTTAACAATTTGTCTTACCATCGAGATGATAACTCCAAATCAGGGGGTTTAGCTGATTTTACTTCTATATAAAAAAATCTTATTTTTTTCTTTTTTTTCTTGATTCCTGAAATATAACTTGAATCCCCTTGTTTTAGAGTTAATATCCCGATATTAACACTAATGGTTCACAGTAAATGACACATTACAGTATTCTGCAGTTATTTCTAGATGACAAAATTCTTTTCCTTTTTTCAATTTGTAATTCTATGTGTTTTTTCAAATAGAATTATATATGGCATTACCAAGCTAAAACCCCTTATGTAATGCCATTCGTAGAACCTTATGTAATTTCACGTGGCTTTCCTGAAGGTATTACAGAAGTAATAACACATGGAATTCCGTCTTTCTTTTTCAGGTGGGTGTAACTGACGGTAATATGAATTAAGAACGTTTAAGACTTTGTCAACGTGATTTTTTTCAATAAAGGGTGCTGTGTCATCTACATTACGAAAATAAAAAGTTAGAAGAATATTTCGTTCCATCTTTAAATACAAACATAATTATAAGATACATAACTTTCAACTTATCACAAATTTATACTGCTAGATATTACATCGTTGTTTACCACCATCCTATTAGAATCACTGTAAACGAACATTGACAGAAAAACTTTAACTTGAGTGACTGAATTTAAAGTTTCTATTCGTTCAATTAATAAACGTTTATTTCATAATAAATAACAACTTTTTTACTTTTGACAATAAGTTTTACCAACAAACTTTTGACTCCACCATGGAATCCCCTATTTTTCCTATGTCGCTGACATAGCAAATAGATGAACTGAAAAAAAATTTTCTATTTGTATTAAAATAAGGAACAAAACATTTCGTCAACTTTTTATTTTTATTACGTAGACAACATATAACCTTTTATTAAAAAAAAATTATATTTATAAAGTTTTAAAAGTTTTTAATGCATATCACCCTCACTTACAATTTGCTTATAAAATCAAGATAAACAACAAAACTAACTTGTTAGGTTTGACAACAATTAAAAGATCTAACCATTTGATCTTTAACTAGTTTAAGGAACCAATTTTATTTAAATAAATTTTAAATAACTTTTAAGGTCATCTAATTATTCTTAAAAAAAACTGTTTTAAGTTAATTAGCAGATCGGCACTATCATTAAGTTAAAAATTTTACCGTGCAAATGTTCTCAGAGTCAAGAGTAAATTGATAAACAATTAATGTCTATTAAAATTTACTAGTAAAAATTTAAAACATAGAGTAAGAAGTCAAAAACGTAACAGTCATTAGAAACTGTTACGAAATACTCCCCTGCTGTGCCAATATTGGCACATTATTTATCACAAAACAGTTTTAAAAAATGTCAAAAAAAATGTTAAAACCTTACAACATTTGCCCTTACCCATTTATTAACAATAAGCAAACTTTTATCAAATGTTAAGTACAAAAAAAACTGAGAAAATTAAATTGATGAATGTTATCTATAAATTTCATTACAAAAAATGTTCTGCGTCGTATGTATGGAAAGAATAAATGCTCCACAAAAGTTCGCATCGAGCATTCTTATATCTATTTACCTACTCCATCTTAATTCGCCCCTAACGGACTACTAAACATGGACAGTGTCTAAATTTAGCATATTGCTGACAATTAAAGTTTACAGAATTTAAATTTATATAATGTTAATTCATCGTTAAAAACTTGTTTTTTGTGGGAATTATAGTATTATAATTATAGCAAAAATAAAAAAGGGTTATAACAGCTTTGTTTTTGTGAGGCCTACATTTTTTTTATTTCAATTACCTACTAATGTATACTGAGCCCTGTGATATAATGTTGGTGTATATGTTATTTCTGTGTGTATATAACATTCAATTTCATAATGATTGTTTTAAATTATAAGGTGTTAAAGGTTAAAAAATTGCTACCACACTAATTACTATTACAGTTGTGGCTGCAGGCTGATTGTAATAAGTGAAAGAGAGCTCTCACAGAAAAACAAACGTAAAATTTTACTATTTGTTGTTAACCATTTTGAAAGGGCGTTGAGAAATGTAAGAAGCGTGAGGGCTCAGCAATTATTATGGGGATACTGTTGGACGTGAAGGCGTTACTGTACATGTTGAAAATAAAACGTTCTTATATTATTTTGTGGGGTAGCATTAAAAAACTGTGGAGTAGCTGTGGGGGAGGGTTCATCGACAATGTGCTAGGGGCTGCGATTGTTTAGTTGTTTAGAGAAAAAAGAAAATATTACTATATTTTAAACTTATTTCAAGACGATCTTTGTCTGGTGTAAGAAGCGCTTGAGTGGAAGGAGGGGCCATTGCTTCTGTCATACGCAAATTAATGATCTATGAATACATATATACACACACGTGCACATACACACACACACAGATACACAGACACACACACATTTATATATATATATATTAATGTGTATACTAGGGAATTAGCATCGCGATAAAGCTTTTTCTGGTGCTTAAGAAAATTAGAAGCGTGAGGTATATCGTTAAATTAGCAACACACAATGTGTGACAGACTTTTATTTTATTGAATGCAAATAAGTAACAACTAATTTAATATTGGTCGAAGCACGTGCGTTCTTATCAATAGTGTAGGATGAAGTGATGCAGAAATGCTGACTACCAGAAGGTAGGTGCTGCTTTTGGCAGAGAGTAGGGGAGAGCATGCTGTTTGGCGCGCATCCCAAATCCATGCGTGAGACAATTTGTTGTGTCTACTAAAAAGCTTGTTTTAAGCTTTGGCTGGTTTATGGCACTACAGAGACTTCCCCCTTGGAGTAATCTACAGAGTGCAGACAGAGCTATATGCCTTTCTTAGCCTTAAGTGAGATCAAGACTAGTCCAGGTGTGGGCTGGGTGGGCGGTGAGTTAACTGAAGGCCTAACTGATGGGTCCTATATTTAAGAGCCACTTGCAGCTGATGTTGGTACTGGTGAAGGTTTAGAAGCAGCCACGTTGTTGCCAGCGCGATCATCTCTGTAGGTCATTAAAGACTAAATGATTCTATGAAAGTAGATGTCTCAATGATTGTACAGATTAAATGGTATGTGGTAAGCATTAGTGACCTTGGACAAAAGCAGGCGGGTTAGTGTCTGGGTGACTCTGGGTGGTGAAAAAGTCACCAAGCACCCTGAGAGTTGTGCCATAGAGCATCTTGGCCAGACATGTTAATAGATCCTTCTTGAATGATGTTTAGAGGCCCAGCAGCACTGGAGGTAGTGCATTAGGCCATGTGATGTCCATACGGTACATGAAGATGACCTAGAATGAGTGATAAAAACGCTCTACTATCTCGATCGATTGCGAGTGGTATGGCATTGGCTTTATATATGGCTCAAGCAAATTAATTTAGTGAGCTCAGTGAAAAGCATTAACTCAAACTACTTAGGCACTGCAGTAAGCCTCAGCCTTAGAGAGATTTCTAGAAAAAAAACCAAGTTACCACGTGGGTACTCTTACTCCCGGGTAGTACTGATTTCGATATCTAACACGTCTATCCTCAAGGCAATTGCAGAGACCAACCTGAGAAAGATAGTCGAGGCTGCTTTTATCAGGGTATCATTGGACTGCTGGAAGATGAGATTAGCCTTGTGGTTCAAAGCGAGTCGAGCCTTCTTACTTTTGGGCAGAAGGTTCTTCAGAAGGTTGTTCAGCAGGACCATGGCGTTGGCTACTCGAGGTATGCAGTACCTGTAGAAGCTTACAATACTCAATTGCAAACGTATGCGCAGCTTTGCCTTGCGCAAGACGCTGAAGAGTTGGTGTAGGTGTTGGAAATGCTGATAATGACTCTTGGTAGCCACGAATATATCATTGAGATAGCACGTGGTGAATAGTAGGTAACGTAGAACAAAATCCATGATTCACTGAAGCTATTAGATGAAGTTTGGTTGACTTTCACAAGACCTCGTGAGCTCGTAAAGCTCAAATGGCGTTTATAATTATTGCTGTTTTTGGGATATTGTCCTCAGTGATGGGTATCTGGTAAAAAGCTTTTCATCGGCATGGGATAGTGATCCAAGGTGGTACAGGCATTAACTAGCTTATAGTCCTCTGTGAATTTCCAGTCTCCATTGGACTTCTCAACAAAGAGGAGTGAGCTAGCCCACTGGCTAGATGGTAAGTGGATAATTGTTTGGTTGAAGAGTCACCCAATCTGCTGCTTGACTGTCTGTAGACGCGGTATGAGCAGGCGTTGAGGTTACTCCAAGGCAGATGGTCTAGGGGCATAAACGGTATAGTGTACCTAAGGATCTATGAAAACTGCAGTGGTAGCCTCTAGAGAGCAAAGATCTGCGTACTCTACGAGAAGATCTGTGTAGTGGTGGTCCAGGTCCCCAGGGGGTATGATCGCTGCTGGTACTAAGAAATCAAGCGCCTAGAGGTAAGTTGTGGGTACGAAAAATCTCGTACCTTTAATGTCCAGGAGGTAGTGAAGGTAGTTTAAAAAAGGTTGCTGCTGGTATTTAATGGCAGCAAGGCCTGCCTGAAGTTAACCTTTTGATTGCCACTCTACGCGACGCTGGAAGTGTCCGTCTTGCGGTGGTATATTGTTGTTTGCGTCTCCCAGCATTGCGAATACGAAAGTGCCCGCTGATGCTGGCTATGTGATGGTGCGATAATGCAAGAGAGACATTATGGTAGTGCATGAATAGATATCTGTGCGATCATTGGTTTATGTTGCCTAGCATGTGAAAGATTCACTTACACTCACGCTCAAATTAGTAGTTAAGGAAAACGTCAGGGGTTAAGGCTCAGCCACATTTACCACAACAGCAAAAGAATAAAAGTAAATAAAAGTCTATATACAGCTGTGACGCTTTACTCAACTAGAGCCTGAGCAGCAAACAGTATTGCTAGGGACGGCCTCTTGCCTTATACAAAAAAAATGGCTGACTTTGGTACGTTAGCTTTTGTTGGGTCTTATAAAAAAAAAACAGATGGACGAAGAGCTCATAGCTAGCTCCTGAGTCGAGTTCACTTGTCACCTTGTAGTACTGTAGTCATACGTAGCGCGAACATAAGAGGAAGGGGCGAAACCGTTGGTTCGCATTGTTCTCACACACTGTTTCACAAGAAAAAGGAAAAAACGGAAATCATGTCACGGGCGAGAGAGAAAAGGCCATGGAGCCAGAGCTCAGTGATCAGTTGCTGATGGTTATTCTCTCTGGTACCCGAAGGACTTTTTCATCATACACTACGTGGCACTTCTAATCTTGACGTAGTATCACGGCAGCATTGCCACTTTGCAAATTGATATCGCAATAAAGTGCTTAAGAAAACTGGAAGTGCAAAACAGGTCGTGAAATGAGCAATACGCAACGTGCGATAAATTGTTGTTTTAATAACTACAAACAAGTGAATAATTATTTGATAATAAACTAGGCGAGCGTACCACTAGCTCATGCAAGGGATAAATTGTTGCTTCTGCCAAGCTAACTTCGTATGTACATACATACATGCACATATATAAGTGCTCCACGCACCAACCTTTTAGTTTTGGAATATTATTAAAATACTTCATGTTTTAGTTTACCTTTCACAGATAGAAAAATACAAATATCTTTGTACAAGAGTTGTAGAGTCAAAGTAAAAATAGTGTAAATTTACTAAACACCTCATTAATAATTTATCAGACAATTTTCTTGCCTGGTTTCTATTCTCAAAAAATATCCAAAAGGGTTAACTTTATTAAAATATTTGACATACTTCAATCAAAAGAGATAAATAAATTAAATCATTTCATGATGAATAAGACTACAAACAAGGTTCACGGTTGAAATATTGCGTAAGATAATTCGTTTTTTTTTTTAAGTATAAAAATATCATACCATGTTGTTATACATGTTCAGTAATGTAATGGTGAAACTTATTAAGAATAAAAGTAGAAAAAATACTAGCGTACCATAGCACAACCTTAAAGGTGGTGTAAAAATATGCTAAAACATTGAATTGATAAAATTATTCTTTTGGGAGAGCTGGAAAGCAGCTTAAGAGGGCTAGAAAAAGTATTGGAGCATTGCAAGGACAATTTATTCAGAAATTTAAAGGGGGCTAAGAAGGATTTCATAAAAAGTGTATGAAAATCTAAAGAGTGCAAAAAGTACTATAACTAAAAATAACATGATATCCCACATAATTTTACCAATAAATCTCATTCAGACATGCGGCTAAGAAGTAGTTAAAGGGAGTTCTTAAAAAACATAAGGAGAGCTCGTTGGATTAAATGGTTATTGGGTTTTAAGGTTGTAACCGGTATCCTATTTAGTGGAGACTGAGAAAATGAAGGAAAAATGTAAAAAATACCGAATATTACAGAAAAAAATGTGCAAAAAGCTTCATTATCTGCATCAGAGTGACAATCGTCTACACCATGCCATAATGAAGTGCTGAAAGTACGGAAAATGTGCATAAGCACAAAACAATGGTGGCCACATGGCAGATAGTCACTACTTACTGTCTAAAAGACTTATATTTAGGCGTAAGAGTCCACTTCTTTTGAAGTAAGTGAAATAGTGGTTTGCAGACATCGTTACATACATATATATGTGGGTCAAATCGCTTCAGCCCGATCGCTTCTGAGTCCAAAATTTAAAAACACCTACAGAGACATTTAAGTGCCTAAATATTAACTTAAGTTACAAGCTTTGGTGCTACCAGGCCTGTTAAGAAATTTAAAATGGCGGATCAAATATGGCAGCTCAAATTATAAAAAATGATGAATTATCAATCATACACGACAATAAAAACTCCAATCCGAGTTTCTAAGCCTGATTCTGCTTAGTGTATAAGTGCTTTAACTCCCCAGACTATTAAGTGAATACAACGACCAGTACGAAACCGAACATAACCTTATAAATCCCCACAATCTGGTAACTCAAGACTTTCAAACCGTAAGCCTTACAAATAAAAATCTTTTGAATCGACAGTATTTTAAGCATGTGCTTCTAAGCTTAACAGACAATTCAACAAACCAAACTACCACTAGAACACTTAACATAACCTTTAAGTTCCCCACAACCCCGTAACGCAAGACTTTTATACAACTTAATTACTACTAATTCAATTCCTGAAAGTAATGATAGTAGCTTTAGTCAGTAGAGACATACTTTTTTTGACAGCAAAGTAAACCAGAAACGGTAAAAAGCTTTATTATCTTGGAGTTTTGAGACTAGAATTTTTGTTGAGTTTTCAAAACCACCAATGCATTTTTTCAAAACCATCCATACTGTTACAAGTCACTGTATCAGCCAGTTTTGTCTATCTGCATATTTTTACTTTCGTAAAACATTTAAAAAAACATTTCATCGTGTTAAAAAGTAGTGATGCACACTAATAAACGACAATATCGCTCTTTGACAAATCGAGCTAAGCAAACAGTTACATTTGACATATGGTTAACTTTATCTAGCATTTATTTAAAAGGTCTGAATTTTTTGCATTTTGAAATCAAAAATAAACTATTGCCACAAATTTTAATTATTAAATAAGTAATCCGTAAAATCAAAGTTTAAAGAAAAAAAATCTAAATACAGTGTAAAAAAAACAATAAAATTGTGTTTCTAAAACACGTTTCACAAGTTTATGCTAAAACAAACTAGTATGAAGAATATACTTTAAAAAATTCGTACGTATACAGACAAGAGGTGCTTTGAGCCCCTGGGCCCCCCCTCAAATATTCTGTCTCCAAAAAAAAATTATGTGAGTTAAAGCAAAAACTTCTATTTTTGGCTTTAATTACAAGTCATATGGTTTTACATTTTAAAAAGTAGTCTGTATTTTATATCAATATTTCGTATTACAATATACTATATCAAGCATTATATTAATTGTGAAAGATAGGGTGATATTGTTCGTCCGTCCGTACACTATATTCCTCTCAGACCTGATATACCTAGCATGAAAATGGAATGTCTCTATCAGTTATCTATTAGAAATGTTATTTTTGGAGCAGAACTTAAATTTAAAAATTTTTTTAAATTTTATATTATTTTAACAATTTAATGTCAAAACTCTGCTTTGACTTATAGTATTCAAAATCATTCAAGTAATTTCAATTCAATTTTTTTTTCCTGATAATAATGGCAGCAAACATTACGGTTTATAACATTATTGTAATGTCGAAATTAAAAAAAAAAAAAAACTAAGAAAGTCATGAAAAAAGTTCTTATGTTTAGAAAAAAAAGTTGCGAAGCAATAAAAACATTTCAATCTTCAATATAAAACTTAAAATTTGTTGCGTCACGAGTAGTAAAATAAGATCAACAAATTGTAGTTTAGGGAAAAAATGTGTTAAGAAATGAAACAGATACAAATTAAAATCCAGTACACAAAGAATGGAAACTTGAATAAAGAAGCTATTCTGGTGGAATAAATGTTAAATGTGAATTTTATTTAGCAAAAATTTGCATTGCATTGCAACGTGGAGAAACATTTTTACCTTTTTTAAGTTTATGTGATAATGAATTAATGCAGTTATTGCTAACTAGTGGTGACTTTATTTATTTTACATGATATTACGATATTTTGGTATATTTTCCATTATTTAGTGCAAATCTTGTGCCTGAAAAAAAGCTATAAAAAATTTTTAAAGTGAGGGTTAAGTTGGTCTCAGGACACCTTAATACATAGGAGAACGTTTTCAAAATCAAATCCAATGTTGTCCAAGGCAAATATTTAAATACTAACACAAAGAATGAGAAAAAATTTATGTGCAAAAAAGCTCTAATTGTTTTTAAATTACAAAGTGTTGCAGATTATAACTTGTTGGTACATCTAAATGATTTTCTTAATAGTTTAGTCAGTCACACATATTTAAATAAATTATCCCATGGTGTCAATCCAATAGTTTTTTTTTCTTTTCTCATGAGAAGATGTGGAATCGAGCACTTGCTATGGATGAAAAAGTTGTATAGAAGCACAAAATCCCACGTTATTAAGATATAATTTGTAGAGAACTGCTTATCAACTGAGCAGTAAAATTTTTAGTCCTATACTTTATGCTGATGATTAACGCAAAAATTCTTTTCGCATGCATGTATTACAATAGAAAGCAAGAAAATGATCTTTTTTCATAATGATAACAAATTTTAGGGATGGAATCTGGCCAAGGCTTAATAGATTTCATAATGCGTAGTGAATTCAATAATTCATTTTTGAAAATAATAAACTAAAAAATATTTTTTTTTAACGATTAATATTCATTAGTGGTGCAAGGTACATGCAAAAGCGTTGTCAAGGTGCAATGGCAATAACGAGAGAATTCAGGAAATCTAGTTTATCGACTAGTGTTATATCTATTAAAAAAAAGTAAGAAATGAAGAAACTTGAAAAAAAATTTTCTTTGTATACTTTTCCAAATGATATACCGAATATTTTCCTTAGATTATGTCATACGAAGCTGTTATCCATATTGGATCGTACAAGTGAAATACGTTTGGAAAACTAATTTCGTACGTTCAAGCAATTAAATTTTAAAAAAAGGCCTATTAAGCTCACATTACTATTACGTTGCATCCTACTGGTTAATTATTCATGATTACAAACATTGACAACTATATTTAAGCGAAAATTTCACTTGATTTAACCATGAACATTCACGCAAAAGTATCCATCACAAAACATACTTTTGTATGGAATATGTTATTACTTACAAAAATAGTAAAAAACTTATAATCACGAATGTAAGTTGCTAGAATTAACAAAAATGTATTACATTAATAAAATGATTACCTTAATGACAATTTTACTGTGTATTGTTTGATATTTTTGTTATAGAGTCATAAAATATGATTAACAATGTAGTTTTAACAAGTACCATGAAGGGTACCAAAAGGGGGCTGGACGGGAGCTACTTAAAATGTAAGGGAAGCTTGAAGGGTGGGAAAGATGGTCTTGAGGGGTGACAAGAAGGGGAGGGGTTTGGTGACTTAATTTGATCTTAAAACTATGTAATATAAAGTATATATTACATTTTACATCAACTGGAACAAAAAAAAAGAGTTTTATTAGGCCAGAGATTAGTAAAGCTATCGCTAACGCCAATGCAACAGTGTCAAATAATGTTTTGCAACTGATCAGGGTGATCCACTGTGACCAGCTGCCAAACTAGCCACTTATTTTTTTGAGAAAGTGAGAGTCGTATCTAAGAGCGTCCCCATTCAAGAAGAAAAGTGGATTCACGTGAAAATAAGCATATAGGTGCACATTTCGGAGAGACGTAGAAGGGGCATACTGAATGTGTACCTACAAGGAGATAAGCGGAAATGTCGTTGTCTAAACCTACATAGCTGAGCACATAGCACATAAAAAATATAATGCTATTTAACTAAATCTTGCTACAATTTTATCCATCAATCTTATAATAATTCAATTACAAAATTAAATGCTCATAATCATGGGCAGCCTTTTTATTTAAAAACATTTATGGTTTCTTTTTTTTCCATTTCATACTCATTCCGAAATCAAGTAATATTTCTGGAAATTTTTAGCTAATTTTTTTTTTTTTTAAGAGACTAGTGTGACCATTACCACCGATTTCTTATTAGTTATGATGATAGTAGCTATGAACTGTATAAAAAGCTCTGTATGGAGAATATTAACCAATATATGTGACTTTTCAACTTATCAAATCTAGACTTTGGATAGCTAAGATGGTTAAGGCTTCTCCTGCTTCTTGGATTGTTTTGCCATTTAACGTTTAATCTTAACAATCGGCATATTTTTTTTGAATGCAATTTATTAATCTTAATTAATTTTCATCATTAATGCTTAAATTTATGTATTAATGTATTATAATTTTGAAAAATTTTTTTTTTTTTTAATAAATCTAAGTAAAGGTTTTTTTACTTACTACTTATATTAAAATAAGAAATTAAAAGTACCTAATGTAAAAGAAAAGAAAATTAAAGTCTTAAGAAAACTCACCTTTATTGCAATAACATCAAATATGGTTATAACCAGCAAAGTAGATAATACATCTAATTATACATGAATATTTGTCTGCATACATTCGTCACATCTTTGGCATGTATAAAAATCCTTTTTTTATATCTTGTGGTTATAACCACTTGTAACTTACAGTACAGATTTGAAAAATATAAAAGTCTTCTTACGTAAACAATAATTATTTCTTTCTGCAATACATTATAACTGTGATTTCATACAAATTATTACCAAAATTTTTTTACAGTACAGGAAAAAGTAGGTTTAAAATACTGTTAGTAAGCTCATACATATCTTACATTAACTTATGGTATGTTTTTTTTTATTACAAAAATGACGAACTTGTTCCAAATAAGTATATTTTTATTAAACTGTACAGTATTATTAATCATAATAAAATACTAATATAATCTTCACATGTAAGAGCGCATTCGATATTTGAAAAAGTCCTTATACCATAGAAACTTGACAAATAATTTTATTTACTCAATAATTAAAATGCTATTTTTAATCTTTCTCTTCACAATCAAAAATATCAACTCAGTTGTATACCTTATTGAAGGTAAAGAATACCTTTCTATTTTTAAAAAACTGTTTTTTGTTTTGTTTATTGAAAGTTTTGACTGATAAAAATCTTAACTTTCATTGGCAGTAGACGCTGACGATTTGACAAAATAACTTAGATCAATATGAAAGTTCAGCTGAGTCGCTCTTATTTACAAAAACACGCAAAAAACTAAACTTTTAATAATAACTAAAGAATGATTATGGATGTGTAAGATTAATTGTTTTTCATTACTGCTGAGATTTTTACTTAACACTCAAAAAAATTAAATTTTGATATCTAATTAAAACTATGTTTAAGAATAATGAGGTGATGTACAAACTCAATTTACTAGTCAGGCAACCTATAGTCAGTGACGAGAAGTAGATATAAAGCATGTGTTAAGTAAATCTAGATTAATATTCTTGTAGAAATAAAAACTTTATAAATCAATAAAAATTATGTATACGCTTAACAATTGTTTTTTAACGTTTTTTCTTTTGCATATGATTGTAAAAAAATTTTGATAAGCATTTGTATAAAATTACAGTCATAACATATTTCTGAAAAAAGGTTCATTCATCATTTTTTTAAAGTCCATACTGTAAATTATTAGCACTGGCTTTACCCGTAGCGCTCATGGCTACCTTATCTGTATCGTATTCGCCTGTTTGCTTGTCCTATTTTTGTGCCTATACCGTCCATGGCTGCCATATCCGTCCATGTGCTCGTCCCGCTCTTAATTGCTCAAATTCTTGCTTAATGATTAGCGATAATGTAATATATACGTTGCAGAATGGTGATGAGAACACAGTCTTACCTTGTTCCATTACATCTATGACGAACGACACTCATGTGAACCTGCTTTTCGTACAGAATTTTCATAACGATGAAAAAAATGAAGAAGAGGATGAAGACGTACTAGAGCTTAAAAGCCATTATATATGAATAAAAAATCTATCACTGTTAATAGTGAATCAACTAACGAAAAATAAGTGTTGGGTGGTGACAGATGCTTACATTTTTTCTACAGTAAAGATAAGCTCTGTAAGCATCAACTTGATTGTGCTAACGTGAATAAGTACCAGATAAATCTGCCAACTGAAAGAAAAAATATTCGCAAGTTGAGTAACCTTAACTCTGCTGAAAAATTCTTTTACGTCATCTATGCGGACTTTAAGTGTTCACTTGTGCTTGTAGACAATAACGTACGTGCATTTCAGAAGCATCAAACGTATAGTATAGGCTATTGTGTAAAATGTAGCTTTGACGATAGCCAATCAGTTTACGAATAGAAGATGATATGAAGACTCCAGCAAAGTGGTTTACTCGAGAACTGAAAGCTATCGCAGAATATCTGCAACAATTGTAGAAGAATCTAAAGCCAATAATCTTGACTCAAAAAGAAGACAGCTTAAGCTTGCCACATTTGTGGTGGATCATTTGGAAAAAATGAGAAAAAAGTACGAGATCATTGTCGTTTAAGTGTCCTCCTATATGCTGTATACTAATTTTTCTTTTTTCTGTTTTAGTAAAATGGTCTTTGCTGCATTGAACCGCATCACCAACAATAACTACCACCCCACCATGAGGTTGTCACAGCTGGAGAAGGAGCGGAAGTACATGGTGACCAAACTTAAGAAGGTCAATACCCGCTTTGGATGCACAGTAATCATTTTCATGGATAATGAATTTCAAGACTATATTCCAGATCGTGTTTCAAAAACAATAGAAACCAATGATAGTTTGTACAATAAGTTAAGAGAAGAAGTTCAAAAATATCCTTTATTTATTGTATATTATGGTGATAATAAGTTTCAATTTGTAAATTTGTAAATAAATAAAAAAAAGAAAGTTCGTGGAGGTGAACATGCATGAAAGGTTGTTCATCACAGGACAAGACGCTGATTACGGCCCTCTCCACTTCCTCTCTTTCTTAAATATCTGACTTGTCGATCTAACTGTTACGTGATTTATTGAATCACAGCCATTTAACATAATTCATATTACCATGTTTTTTTATAACTGTCTTCACCAAATATATGTCTGGATACTTAGATTTGAATAGCTCTTGTTCGTAAAAGCCACCAGAGACCGGCTGATCCTTATAATGTTTTAAATAATAAGTAACTGGATTGGTTTTTAATACTTCGTAAACTGTAAATATTTTAGTTGACCAGTTTGGTGTATAGCCTTTTTCAAAGACATTTTTCGCTTCACTCTTACGCACTTTATCATTTTTTTGCCTTTTTATCATTTTATCATTAACTGTGAATTTTTTAAAAACTCCAACTTTATTAGTAGGAGTGACATCTGAAGGCTTCATGCCACTTATTCGATGCTTACGAGCATTCTCAGCTGCAATAACATCTGGTAAGATATTAAGCCATTTGTAATTTCCACGAAGACTAAACTGTGTCCACATTTTATTTTTTAAATTGTGATTGAGTCGTTCACATATAAATACTTTGAGAATACTATATGTTGAATAGAGATGAACGTGATATTGTCGCATGAGGTCTTGAAAACATTTATTATAGAACTCTTTACCCCTGTCCGTATGAAGATTTTTTGGTACTATTTTTTTTACAGGTACAACTTATGCATACTTGTTAAGTACATTTATTCCAGTTAGCATTTATCTATGACCTTTGTTTTTACGAGCATGGAGTATAATTTTTACAAGGTCAGGCTGCCATATCTCATCCAAACCTCAAATATCGTACTTTTAAAGTGGATAGTTATGACAAGCTGGTTTGTGAAGCTTTTTTACAACCAATTTTTTCTGATGATCCATCTTAATTGACGGCTGATAAGCAAATGAGACTCAAATCTTTGAATCATTGGTTTTATATATCCGGTTTTATTATTTTCTGGAGTTATATTAGAGATTTGAGACAATACCTCTTTGATTGTATTTACTTCTTGCTCCAAGTTTGCTATTTTCTTATCACACACGTCACTTAAATTGCTTAGCTTTTTACCTTATTTACCTCATCTCTAATAATTTTTATTTCATTCTAAAAAGTGTTGATATTCATCTCATCAATTTGGTGGATTGCTGCTGCAACATTGCACAGTCTTTTATTTTCAATATGATATTGTGCAAAAAGTCAAGGCCAGAAATTCAAGTATTTGGGAAAAGGAGCTGCTCTAGCTATTGTGAGTACTATGAAGCTTAAAAGTAAATTGGGTATGGGTGTAAAAAGTAAAAAAAGACCGTACACTGCTTTGAGTACAGTCATTAAGGCTGCATCACGAACAGTAAATAGCAAATATGCACACAAGCTTATTGCTTTGGCTCTGAAGAAAGCACTTTGCGCAGTTAAAAAAGCAGGTGGAAAGAAAAATGTGAAAATACCAAGAATCTTACCTTTTCATGCTCAAACTGGTGGTACCCTTATTGGCTGGCTTGAGTGCAACCAGTCCACAAACAAACAGTGTAGCTGGAATATTGAAAAGTATTAGTGCAAGTACGGGTGCTAAGCAGCAGTGACAAGAAAGCCAAAAACACAATAAGACTATGTAGGCTATTGCTCTTGAAAAAAGTCTAAACTTTTAACTGTATAAGACTGGATTATGTGTCTACTTAAAGCCATATGATGGAAAAGGTTAAAAAAAAAAGAAAAATGCTTGGAGTAAGACTACCCACTATAGCTTTGACGAATGTTGATTTATTATTATATGCTAAAAAGTTAGAAATCCACAATTGCTAAGGAGTATCCATGTGAAATGACTCACCACTTGATGGACCTTGTTATCGTGAAACTGCAATAGTTCATCTCAACGATAAAAATGGTCCTAGAACACATTGGGTGGCGTATCACAGGCACGATAATGATGTTATTTATTTTGACAGTTTTGGTGATCCACAACCACCTATTGATTCAATGCCATACTTGGGAGTTGCTAATATCAAGTTAGCATAACCACGTAAAATATTAAGATTATCATTCTCATAATTGTGGTCATTTATGCTTGAAATTTCTCTCAAAAAGTGTATAAAGTAATATCATAGTGCAAAATTATTCATTCGCTTTTGAGCAGTCATGGAAGAAACATTGACACTAAGTTTATCTGGAACTTCTTTTGTAATGAATGCACCATATCAGTCGTCGTTTTTAGTCATACAATTGGTTTTAGACTGAAAGATTCTATAGGCCATCTTTTAGGTTTCACTAACCATGTTTTTAAAAATAGCACAACTCACAGCTTAGATTTAGTTGTAGCTGTTCTTAAGATTAATGCGCTGAGAGTTTAGTGTAACATCACTACTGAAGCCTATATAAGCGGAGAAAAAGTTCATATATCATTAACGAACTTTTTTAAGCTGTACCACGAGATTACAAAATCATATAAGTACCATCAAAAATTCTTTACTTGTCAATTGTTGAACGCATTATCGACTACATACAACTACGGATCGTTGATCAGGACGGTAATATAGTCAATTTTCGTGGAGAAGTCATAATAATAATAACCGTGAGGTTACATAGAAAACCTTCATCAGAATGAGAATTGTATATAACACTAAAAGCTGTATAAGTAGTTGTACATGTGCTACAGCAGTCAGTCGACAACAAACAGTCAACCTGTCAACATGTCAAAAACAGCTAACACGTCAAAACATTCAGTTTCTAAAAAGTTTAGGATTAAAAATAAAAGGGCGTGGTAGAAACTAACTTGCATATTCTTGCTTTGTTGCCTAAAAAATAGAAGAAATTCCAAGCATTCAGTCTCCTGTCACCTTTAATAAATCCATAGCATACTATGAGATTTATGTTCATCACCCATACGTATCCGCAACTTACGGTAACAGTAATTAAATCCGTATATCAATTCAACATCAGGACCTACGTCTGCTATCGTCTCGTAGCTCTTTACACATTTATGGAAAATAAGTTGAAGCAGATGAAAAAACAGTAACTACGAATACTGAGCTGGCAAATAACGCCGTCTGTCACGTATTTGAAGTAATTAGGTATGAGACGAACGCTATTGCGATGGTTAAGTTTAAAAATGTGGGTCTAACAACCCTCATGAAAGAGTGGTTAACATTCAGTTCAGATTAAGACGTATTGAGTCAGAATGCAGGTTGGAAGGAAGCTCATGCTTCATGTCTGACGGAGGATAGCTACTTTAATGTCTTTTTTTCTCTCAGCATGATTTTAGGTTTTTCTGAAGATTATCGAAAGATTGTGGTCAGGGTAAAACACGAACTCATACTTACAAAATCCATAAATTATTCAAATGCAGTTGTTCAAGATGCTAATCCTGCTGCAATCTCTAATGAACTGCTGACTTGGGAAAAGATTAAAGTAGTAATACTGAAGCCCGAATGGCTTATGTCCTATGTAGTGATGTCAGATTCTCATAAAACTCGTCTGCTCCAATATTTCTAAATAGATAAATTGATATCCATGAGCTTCCGTACTTGAGAACTCTATGAATATCCACTCTTGCCCATCAGATCGAAGCATATCTGGAGAGTCAACATGTCCAATTAACTGAAAAAGCCACGTTTCGTTATACTTTCTTCCCAAACAAACTGAAAGAATCAGAGAGCTACTAGTGCTAGTAAGTTCAATCACTGTAACATAAGAAATGTGAGACTCCATTTAAATTCACAATATTATTCTTATGGTGATCTCAATCTCCATACGACAAATAATCAGTATGCACTATTGTTTGACGTAAATGCTCATTTTCAAAATTTATTTTATAGTAAAGATCTTGCGCCTTTGCTAAACAGATATGATTTTTATGAACATCGTGCCTTTGATTGTAATTGATTGCCCCAAGCAAAATAAGTAATTGAAAAATGCTCCAGTAGATCAGCCTACTGCTTAATTCTAGACGATGGTATTGTCCAATACAGTCCAATCAGCGAAAATGTAAAGCTATAAAAGCTCATGCATAACTCTGCTAACAACATTTGTCTTTTAGCCATCATGGCCATCAAGGCCATGAGGGGAGCAAAGAATATAATTAACGGTGCCAAAAAGAGTGGGCAAAATTTGAGGAAAGTTAAGCAGAGAAATGGACGGGAAAAAAAAGTTAATGGAGAAAAATAAAACGTCTGAATTATTTAAAAAATTGATTTTTCAATACATGTATCACAAGCTGACCGTTAATAAGTTCACCAATGACGTGAAGAGTCAAAATGTTTCTACCGTGGATGAGAAAAAATATTGGTTAAAGAATTTAATAGAAAAGTTTTCAACAAATAAATAATTATTTCCTCAAAGTGTAATTTCTAAGCAATTCTAAATAATGGATTACATATCATGGTGGTGGAGATACAGCTATAAAGGCTGATGCATAATTCTGCTAACATCATTCAACTATCAACCATCATTGGATAAGGTCAAATCGCAGACAAGAAAGAATACGATAAAAAATACAAAGAAAAAGAAAAGTTTATTTATAAGTATTTTAAGTGGATTAAGGAGAAGAAGCAAGAATTCTAAAAAAGTATTAAAAAATAGGGATCCCTTAAGGAGGAAACTATCCAAAAATAAGATAGTGATAAAGTTACAAGCAATTATTGGCTTACATAGTTGATATGCGAGAATTCAAACAACCTGTCAACGATCTGCTTCTCAAGGAATAAGCTACATTACTGCTCCGCTCTGATGGTAAGCCTATAGTATTCCCTTTCAAAGAGCCATTTCTATGGCAACGACTCGCAGACAAATACAGAAGAGAAAACTTATGGCTAAAACGCTGTTTTCACGGTATACCGTGGGAGTAAAAAAATTTCCCGTACAAAACGATAGGAACAATTCTGCAAGATCACTTACGCAATGTAAGGAATGTACATGTGTTGGGATCATCGAGGAAATAATGGTTGGAGTGATTTAAATTCAAAGTTTACAATATTACAGGTTTTGGCTATCCTCCGATCGATATGATAAAACTGGCCACTGTTTGCCCTTATCATAATGGGGTGAACAAGGCTAACTGTGCACATCATAACGTTAGACTGTAAAAAAAGTTTCTCCTGGATTTGCCTGAGTCCATGGACTGGGTGTAAACATTGCTTTTCAATCATTCTATTTAATATGTTTTCACTTTACGAACACCATCTACCAGTCAATAGACAAATAATAATATTTGGCTATGCTCCTTTTGGAGAAGTAAGATTTGATGGTTGTACCTCACGGATAAGAGTGTTTGGTTGGGGCTTTTATCAATCGTGCTGCTGAATCAATGTGAAATATTTTATTAGATCACCTCATAAGCGTTAACAGATTCATGTTTAAGTTATTTTGAAGTCACATCTGTTTTAGTACAGGTACCTTTCAACTCTCCGGTAGCACACCCGACTATCACCCTGGAGACTGCAGTTCAATTCCGAGTGACAGGAAAATTTTTTGTTTTAAAGTTTAATACGAAGAACTAAAAATATTTTCAATACGTGCGGTCATTTGAAATTAAAGAAAAAATACATTTCAAAACAAGCGCTCGTTCAAATGTTGGTATGCAACCATCTTTCAAACGCATTTGTATTAGTCCAGCTACCTTCAAACTCTCCGACATCACAGTCGGAAGCGTGCCTCACCCTGCAGACTGTGGTTCAAATCCAAGTAAGGAAAAAAATATACTTACTTAGATTTTTAATCAAAAATGTATTTTTATATTCATTACAATGGACTAAAAATGATTTTAAAATGCACGCTCATACAAAATTAAAGAAAAAGTACATTTTAAAACATACGCTCTCATTTACATAGTTAGGATTAAGATACGAGTGCCTGCAGGTCAGAAGTGGCCCTTTTCAGGTGGCCTTGTACCTGCAAGTTGGGTGGTGGTCCAGTACCTGAATAGGTAGGGGATAGCCTTATATCCATACGGATATACAAAGCATAGTGGGAGTCAGGAGTAGGGATACAAGAGAGAAGAAGTGAGTAGGAGACGAAGAGCTTAGTCAAGTGCTAGACACTGCTGAGCATAGATGTGTCTGTCTACGACTCCGAGTACTGACTAAGCCTTCTAGCTTTCTTACGACTGATCTTTGTTGAGAATTGATGGAGTGGGAGTGGGTTATGAGTGGTGGTCAGAAGTAGTGCTCTACAAGCATAGGTGGTAGAGAGAGGGTGTGCTAGTACCCACGCAGGGACTGACCCACAACTGTGCCCGCGTTTGGGAGATAGCACTGTACTCGATAGTTTTAATGGGTTATACTAGCAGCGCATGTTTTAAACGAGCACGGGGGCATTGCGGTAGTACAGGTGAACAGAATAGCGGAATGGGGACTAATCTGGCAGCCATGGGCACAAGAGCAGGACGAGCATATGGATAGATACGGCAGCCATACGTGGTACGGGTACAAGAGCAGGGCAAGCAATGGCAGCCATGGGTGCAACGGGCACAAAAACAGGATAAGCATACGGGCAAATACGATACAGATACGGTAGCTATCAGCACTACGGGCACAGCCAGTGCTAATATTTGCGCGATGCAAGCACAGACATGGGAGGGGGGTTGTGATCGGATCCGTACAGGTATGGGCACTGTGCTCGGACCCCCATAGTTTAGTTACTTTAACGCGCATATGCTTCCTTACGTAGCGTACGTTATGTTTTTTTGATAACTATATTGCATACATTAAATTGAAAAAATTTTTTATTATGTTTTTTTAATTAATTTTCAGTTCTTTTGTAGTTTTAAAAACTTATGGGCAATATTCACACGTAAATAAGCTCATTGACCTGAAATTATTTAATAAATAATTGAAATTTCTAAATCTTTTTTGCTTAATATTTTACATTATGAGGGGACATTTTTACTAACCAATATCATTAAAGAGAGCGCCCCTGTATTATTACTAAAATGATCTCTACTACATATGTTTAGTACAAGCTTGTTCATTATCCATCTTGTTCATTCATTCTACGGTGACAATAAAAGTGCATTAAAACAGCAGAGAAATTTTGGGTGACTGGCGCGGTGGAACCGCAAGGATAATCGTGTAGAGCGACAGTGTAGGGATGGTGGAAAGGGGGGCTTAATGCAATATTTATTGGGTTAAAATAACGTACAAATAAGACAAATGTTACTTTATTTTATTAAATTTTAAAATAAATCCTAATTTAATAATTACTAGAATCTATTGTTTGCAGTATTTGGCTACAACTTTACTATTATAATTACTTTATAACCGTGCTCTCTAACGCTTGGTTGTCATGGGGACTTGGACACGAAAGCAACTATACCTCAGATTATTTTCCTTAAAAATTATTTAGTTATTTTTAAAACAATTTAACTGTAAGACTTTGGAGTAAAAATTACTCAACACATGGATATTCTTTTTTACATTTTTTACATTTACATTTATAGATTCATTTTTCGTTGATTTGTGGACACTATTCTGCAGTACCTATTATTAGTAATTTTTTCGAAGAGGTTAAAGTTGTATGACGAAAAAACAAGTTGGAAGAAGATTTTAAATCTCACATTCAAGGTCTTCAAAGACGTCTTTAGGATTTACAGAAGTCAAAGCATCAATTAAGAAGAAATCGTGATTTTTTGCAGTATTTAATTTTTAACGCAACAAGTTTTGGTGAACCATACTTATTTGGAGAGCACGTTTTTAATTTTAATCGAACAGGAAAACCACGTCATAATAATTAATTAAAATAAGACAAAAAATCCTGTCATCATGAAAAAACACTGTCTTGACAATTTAAATAATGAACTTATCAGAATAAAATATACTTTGAATCAAATTTACACGAACGTTGAGACACTTAAAAATGCTATTGATAAAATTGTCCCTTATTGATTAATTATTGCAGTTCTTATTTACCTCGTGAAACTATGAGTTTCTTATTATGTACTACTTGTATTAAAAAATTTCGTTCATCAAAATGTTATTCAACAGAATCGCTTTTCTTAATTTCCTAGTTCGTTTAAACTAAAATACAGCTGTAAAATAATGTCAAATTATCACACAAAAAATGTGCATTTTAATACTATTCTGAGAGCCAAAACACTTTTCATATCGAAGTTCATACATGCATTAAAGTTTCTTTTATGCAATTTTGTGCACTGAATCGGCTTATCAAAGATGCTTGGCAGTAAAGTTTGCCAATTAATTTTAGAACTATTTTTTTGTAAGCAGATAAACAATTAAGATTTTTTTGCTTAAATTCTTTAGATTGTTTGGCTAATGTAAAGAGAAATAGTATTTTTGTAACTTAGTTGAGCATTGTACAGTCGTTAGCAACCCCTCATTGATAGGCTAATTTCGGTGTATACGCCGTAAGTATGTATTCAAGGCCTTGTATAAGATTTTATAGTTAGAAATTTTGTTTGTTTTAGAAGAAATAGTTTAAAGAATTTTTTCGAATTTCTTTTGCTTATTGTTTGTAACACAAAATGCAAAGATTTTGCAAAAATAATCCTCCAAAATTTTGAGTGATATAAAATACATACGTTATACAACAGAAATCTCTTGCGTGGCAATTTAACTTAAATAAACTGAATTATTAATTTAAGTGTATCAATCGCACTGCTAAGACTTGCTTTACTCCTTACACTGCTTTTTTCACAGTCAAATATATATCTGTGCTCAACAATGTTAGGCGATTTTTAAAACGAACAAGTTTCGAGTATACATATTCACTTGAATACTTTTACACGTATGTCTATTGTTTTCTCTATAATAAATACAATTAATCATTCTTATCAGTGTATAAGAAGAGGTTATAAATACATAGATATTAAAAAAAATTATTATTTTGTTCTTTATTTATTCAGGGTTTATTATGGAATTATTAATAAATAAAGAATGTCTACTTAGCTTCGTATTCGTTATGCCTAACTTTAGCCTACGTTAACAAAAGTTTATCCGTTTGTAAGTGTAAGCCTGTGTGTCTTAGCTATAGTGTGCCCGCTGGCAAAGTATTGATGAGAATTATTTGGTTGCCTCAAAAAGGATTACCGAAATTTCACAGCAAAAGTATTTACTCTGACTCATGTTTTAAACCTTTAAGTTTGCTAGTCATCCTAAAAGAACAACAGTACAATTCATTTAAGTAAATAAAATATTACAGCACGCATTAAATATACTAACAACTAAGGAGTTATTACAACAATAAATTTTTGATATCTGTCATCCATGCATCAAGAAAAACTGAGAAGAATATGACGCCAAGAGCATTAATGGTTAAGGTAAAATAGTACGTAACTATATGATATTAATAGTGCTCATATTAATTTGACTTCATAGACCACTGAATAGTATAACATAGACAACAGCAGCATCATAATTCCCTCAGTTTTTAGCCAGTTAATTCCTTTCTTGTAGTGAACATATTTAATAAATTAATTTTTAATGGTCCATTAAAATCACTAATATCACAATTTTTTTTATATAACGAGAAAATAATAAAGAATCATCAAATAAAGAGTTGGACATTACAATTGTTAGTGGAGGAACTTTGGGGCCTTTTAAAAAAAGCGCAAGAATAACAAATAATTATGAGAAACAGTTAAATAAAGGATTGATTTTCAGTAGATATCCTCCTATAAAAAACAACAATTGACGCAAAGACAATATTCTGAGGAGGAAGCTTAAAAAATTACAAAAGTAACTAGTAAAGAAGTTTTTTAACTTACTGCTGATAATGTTGATCATGGTTATGACAATAATGAAACGACAGTTTAAAAAATCTTACAAGAGAGTCTTATTAATTTTAAGACAAAACTCATTCTATTAAAATTTTAACTATTTTTAGACATTGGTCTTGCAAAAAATTTCAACTATATTTTTCTACTGCTACTCGACGGATGATATCTGTTGCCAAAACCATTGCAAAAAAAAGGACAATCAAGCAATGCAAGTCCTAAGAACCATCTATCTTTGGAAGTAATTACTGTTTATACTTCACCTACCTTCTATTTATCTGATAATTACACTCAATTAATCCTAGATCCAAAATATCATGTCTCTGTAAAAGTGAATGGAAAAATTGCAGATGCAGAATCATTTATTTTTAAATAATTTAAAAAACTGTAAGGATCATTTAAAATTAGTTGTCTTCTATGTTATTTTATAAATCTTACTCATTGTATGGCTGATTTCAAAATGCAGAAGCGTTACTTTTTCCAACCTCACATGATAAAGGACCATGTGTCAGAGTAAGTGAGACATTAAAATGACTTGCTGCTAGAGCAAGTCTTCAAAGAGTTACTAATCCTATCCGCATACGAAAAGAGTTGTTAAACTGAGCGTCTGAAGCATTACAAATCATCACGTGTCGCTATTTAAATAGTCATGATGATAAAGAAAGAAAAAAAATATTATCAACGCATTTTCAGAAATCTATGACGATAGAAGACACTTTAATGTATCATTCTATGGTTTTAGTTTCTTCTAAAAAATTGGAAGCAAAGTAATTCTCTTTGAATAAAAATCAAACTAATGTAAAAAAGAGTACAGTATAGTATAGTGTTGTATAGTATAGTATAGTATAGTATAGTATTGTATGGTATGGTATAGTACTAGAAGAACTGTAAATATGACCTGAAATATAACTGAGAATGAAGTGCTTAATAACTAATAATATTGCATTAAAGTTTTAATAAATAAGAGTAATTTTTGGCTGTAATAATATTTTTTATAAGCTGATTCTCTTAATTTATTTGTGCATTAGTTTTGAGTGCTAATCAATATTATGTCAATAAAAATACCAAAGAATAATTTATATGACGGATAAAAATTATAGCGAGCAAGAAAATAAGGTGTGAAATAGAATACGCGCGCCTATAAGACGTACCACACTTTATTAATTCATCTACTTCCAATAGTAATAATTATTTCCCCAGCAAACAAAATACGTTTTTGATACCAAATTTGACGTTAAATACGATAGTAAAATTAAAAACTAGCAACGATAGTGGGACAGTTATTAAAAATACGCTTAACTATTTTTTTTCTTATAACAACATAAATTAAATTTCTTAGGATGAAATTTTTCTGATATGGCTGAAAAACTTGAGCCCGTAGTGATTTCAAAACTTAGTATTTTCTTATTAACCAGTAAATTTACAATTAATGGTTTTACCCTTTTCATCTTTACCAAAATAATGGTAGTTTTCCTACGAGTTTGAAAAGTCTTTGTTTGCGAACCGAGAGGTTTGCGGCCCGAGCCGAAGGCGAGGGACGTAACGAGGTTCGTAAAGGAGACTTTTCGAGCGAGTATCGGAAAACTGCTTTTTTGCCCGAGGAAGTACCAGCCTCCCAAAACCACCCGAGGGCGGAAAAAAGTATTTTTTAAACCATTGCTTCTGACAGTACTTGTGTCAGATTTATCTTTAACAAAATCATTTTTGCCTTTGCTTTATTCTTTACACAATTTTTCATTGTAACCTTGGCTACAGTTTACACGTTCATTATATACATCCCCTTAATGTCCTTTCTTATTACATACTTTATATACATGGTCTCTGTACCTAGAATCTTTCACTGTATGATTCGCATAACCACACCAAATATACGCTTTGATTTGAAACTCTTTGAACTGCTTGATGTGTTTCTTATATTCTTTACTATGTCATTTTTACCTTTGACGAAATGTATCGCACTTTTCTTCCCTGGGAGCATGTCTGCCACGTCCCTTGTTGCTAATTCCATGGCAAACGCATTGTTAACTGCCGTATCAAGCGTTAACTTTTCTTAGCATTATGATAATTCCTTCATAAAATCACAGCGAATTTCCAACACTGATCGGTCATGAGAATTACTGTTGAGTTAACTTGCAAAATTACAATATGTATTCACGCACTTTAACTTTGAGCAAAACTCACAAATGCTCTCACTGTTACTTTATACGCACTTTTTTAAGTTATACTTCTACAGGCGCATTATGCGTGGGGGTAAACTTACAATTGCCTATTATGACCTTAAAAAAAGTGTGACGAAGGTGGATTTTACTTGATTCTCTCCCTTCGCCCCACCCCTCGGGACGTACTTTCGGTTACCTCTATACCACATAATGCCACATCACATCAGCATGCCACACATTTTACATTTTATTTCTTTTTCTTTCAACCAATTCTAATGAAAAAAAAAAAAAAAAAAAAAAAAAAAAAAAAAAAAAAAAAAAACCAGTTTCCAAAAAGATTCGAACCCCTACCTCGTACTTTCTAGCCACGACCCTTACTTACTCTGCTATGAACAGGCCCAACATAGAAAAATCAATTACTTCATAATATCTTAGAGTTTGTAACTTATTTTTCATAGAAATTTTTATTTAATGTACNTTTCTTAAATCTTTTTTCAGAAAACTTGGAAATTAGTATATTTTAACAGAGCTTTTTTCCAATGTATAATTTTGTATTAATTACACTACATTTAGTTTGTTACTTTTACAGTAAACAAATAATTGTTTGAACGATTTTTCATATTTTTTCAAAATTTTAAAATATTACAAAAAATTTTCTTGTACTGTACAAATACAATAATTAATTTTATTGTATTTTATTCTTGTAAAATTTTTTCACTCGTGATTAAAGTATTTTTTTGACTTAAGGACGCTGTTCACATAGTTTGTGGAGAAAAGTTCAGAGAAATGACAGATACCGTAAAGCTAGCAATACTTTTTCTTATGTGGACGTACTTATAAACATGCTTTCACGCACACCTCATCCTATCTTTATAAATTTATTTAACACTTTACTTTTGGGTCTATTTGAAAATTCTTAAGGTTTTTCGAAAAGTAATCTTTTGTATCCAAACAGTTAGGAGATTCCTAAAAATCATATAAATTACATTTAATGTAAATTTTCATGTGGTTACAAGTAAAATATCTATTTTTTTAAATATATCATATATAAAATAATGGTACAGTTAAACGAGCAGCAATATAAGTGGGTATTTTTTATGCTATTTCCATATACGTTTGACGTTTGAATAATATCTGTTCAAAATACCTATAGGTGATGAACGTCCTAAAGGGACATTCACAGGCATATAATACTACTCTATAAAAGAAAACTATACTATAGGATGGTGTTTCTTAATTTCCTATATACAGTTTTATACTGGGTATTAAATATGGACAAGAAATAAGTGTGGGATCATACGTGATGGATGTGAGCGTGACGTTACAGATGTAATCAGCGTAGGCAGTAGAATGTTGTTCTAAAACCACTGGAAGATGCGATGAAAGAGCACAGTCTTGGACTGTGCAGCCTATATATTATTTTTATTGTTTTGTGCCAAAATATATTGTTTATAATTGTTAACTCATTTAATATTGGTTAAAATCACAACCAATCAACGTAGGTATACTCATTACCACGATAATTGCACCACCTTCGTACACAATATTGTTTCATAAAATGTATTTTTTTTATTGTATTGTGCCGTAATATGTTGTTTATAATTGTTAACTCATTGAATATTAATTAAAATCACAACCAATCAACGTAGGTATACTCATTACCACGATAATTGCACCACCTTCGTACACAATATTGTTTCATAAAATGTATTTTTATACTCAAAATTATATTGTTTGCCATATAATTTTATAGAAGTATAACTTTATACTTGGGTGCCCAAGCAGCTACTGTCCTCTGGTTTAGTTTAAAATGTTTTTTTATTTTTCTACGCGAGGGCTACAGGTGAGTTTTCATATTTTGTACTATTTATAGTTTTTTTTAAACGGTAAAACTGGGATGCACAAGTTTTTCAACAAAGTATAGCCTTTTTTCTCAATAGCATTATCAATAAGACTATTTTTTTTAAATTTTTTACTCCGTTTTCTTCGAAGTTTAGTTCTAACTTTTTGATCCACAGATCACAATCTTTTTCTTTTCCAATTAACATCTAAACATTACTAATAATTCCTCTCGAGGATAACTCTTTTTTGATTTCTGCGCACTTCACTTTTAATGATTTAAATTCTCTTTTACTGATACGACAATTAGTGCATATATGATCTGAGATGATTAATACCAAATATCAGACACTCAAGTAACTCATAGAAGGTACAAGAAAGCAAGCCACAATGATCATTGCTTCCTGATTAGTAATATGTACTTATTCACATCGACAATGTTGTATATTTATTGGATATACTGAATAATGAGACATACGCGTTAATAATCAAAGGCATGCACTGTGTAAGGTTATAACTGTTTAGAGTTGCTTAGAATCCCCTATACGACTACTCCGGTTCGTGGCTGGCAATGCTGTGCTCTTTACTGCTAAAGTATCATTCACATTGCTCACCTAATATATATTTCACTATATACCTACATGTACAACAATGACAAATAATTTAATTGTTCAACTTTGTACACCTTAAATATTCCTGATCTTTTTTTAAATCAGTTAAAATTTTTTACAATTCAAAGTACAAACGAAAAGAAGTATGAAGATGGACTGGCAAGTAACAGACAACAGCTTTAATAATTTTACAAAATGATTACGTGTTTTGCTCTAGTATAGAACATTTACTTTATTAAAGTATTGCAATAATTGTAATGCAGATTTTCGAAGATTCTTAAAAACTTGATTTTGTTGTTGATCTCGTTACTTTTTAAATTTTTTATTTTGTTTTGTACAATTTCGAAATTATTAGTCTACGGATACGTTTTACGCTACAGAGTCAACCAACAAATTAATATTTTTGATGTTGAGTAGATAAGGGTTAGTAGAAAGTCCTACCCCACTGTGCCACACTTATAAGATCACTAAGCAACACTACCTCATTTCCTAGCACCAAAGCGTCTGAAAAAAAAATTCGAAAGAATGAAAATGTAATATTGACAGCATATCAATATTTAAATATGGACAATGAAATGAAATATAAAACCATTGAGAGAGGTCTACGGACCCCTGGTCAGAACAAGGTTTTATTCGCTTTCTGGTAGACGTCTGTTTTACATAGGCATAATGTACAGGAGAGAATATCATGTTGATGGAGCAGAATTAAAAAATTTTTAATAAAATATATTTATCATGTATGAAATATAACATAATAATAANGAAATTCGGTTGGATTGCCTAAAGAAAAGATTTAATAATTATTTTAAAATAAATGTAAAAATTTGTGACAAGAAAAATACAGCACATATATATATGTGTGATTCAATTTTATGTAATGTTTCCAGAAAATACTGCATCAGCAGTCGTATTTTAGCTCGTCTAGAATTGTGTATTATTATCAATTTTTTAAAAGAACTTATCATCTTAAATTTATTTAACTTGCCCCGGAGATTCTCTAGATAAGTCTGCATTTAAATCTCCTGTCAAAATAAAAAAAAATTGCCTCAAATCCTGTCTAAAAAGATTTTTTTTCGCGCTGACCCAATAATATTATTCAGCGATGTAAGAAATTGTAAGACTTAAATAAAATTTATCCACATCCTCGTTTACTTATTAAAAGTGGTCCTTACTGTAAATAAACAACTTTGCAGTGCAAAATCTTTGAAAAATCCAATCAGTTTTCTGACACTCTAAAAAGTTGTCGTTAAACGTTTAAGTATTTCCTCTGCAGTAAGAGAATTAATTAACAATATTAAATTATGTTAAGTAGCAAATAAAGTTTTAGTCACTTTAAGCAATCTAACGTTTTTTATCATCATACAATCCTATTGGACATTAAAGAACAAACCAAACTACATTCATTTTTTTTAGCTACAGTAAATATTTGAATGGTCATAGAAATACCAACCTTGAATTAGTAAACTTGTCAATGAAATCATAGTATTTACAACATTAAAATAAAACTATCTTAGCAGAAAGAAATTTTTACGGAATGTGCGAAAATAGAAAATGCTGTGAATTCATAGTCTATTAAATAAAATGTTGTTGAGCATTTAAGTGAAATTACAAATTAGAAAATGGTTCTATCAATTTTAATGGAATAATCTTGGACCCATGAATTCAAAGAAAAAGATTGCTTTATTCTTAAAAATAAAATTGTATAATAAATGCAAATATTAGACAACATGTTATTTGTTAAATTTTTTACTAATTTAAATTATTGTATGAATAAGAATATTTTTTTCACCTGAATAAAACAACAATCTGCTTAAAAAAATCAAGCAATTGTCAAGAGGTACGACAACCTTAAAAAGGTATGACAATTACATTTCCCAAGCCATTACAACAGTACAAAAAAGTAATCCTTTTAAGTCCTAAGCCAGTTACATTGGTTGGAAAGTTTTCGAGATCAAACACACGATAGCACAAAAAACGCCAAGAAAATTTTGTATAATCTATTAAGTATTTATCTTGGAAATCAATATTTCTATCATGTGAACTAATACCATTTTTAAAAGAAATAAAATATATAAACTATTTTTTAATATTTATGTGCTGACAGTATAAAAATGTTAAGCACTGACTTCTTAAAATTAAAGTAATCACTAAACAAAAATGTATACTACTTTATATAATACTACGACGATTTCAAAAAAGAAACTGTCTTGCGTGATATGGCTGGAAGTGCATTTTGAAAATCAGTTCTATCAAATACAAATGATTAGATTAATTAATGCTAAGCATTATAAGTTAAATAACAGGCACTATTACTAATCAAAAGATTGCCAGAACTGAAAGTGCAATTTAAATTTTAGGATTTTGATATAATCTTGATATTTATGTGCTGACAGCATAAAAGTATTAAGCACCAATTTTCTTAAACTGGAAGAAATACTATCATAAAAATTTTATGGTTACAATTGCTAAGGATATTATTGAAACAAAAGTAAGGTTTTTAGGGCCTTTGAATGTTTTCTCCCGTAAACTAGACGTTCATAATTTCTTGAAAGTTTTAGAACGATTTTTTTTTTTTTTTTTTTTTATCCATATCCTTCAACATTAAACGTTTAGTATCATAGAACTATGAAATAGCCTTGCAAAACTAAAACTATTAACGTAATAAATTATTTAATAGACTCAGTATTAAAAATATAATTATTTTGACGTGTCCAAAAAAAAAGTGTTGACAACGTTGATTAATCAAAATAAAAGTTATAATAAGAAGTTTGAACAGAACAATGAATTGCATAAAAAAAAAAAATCGAATGGCAAGTGGAATCGAACCCCAAACTGCCAAACTATTTCATCAGTGGCATAAGCCGTAACCATCTCATCCATTTAAACTTTAGGCATCATATAATCGGACGTAACATATGTTTATTGATAACCTCCGGAGCTTGGCCTACATTTCTTAGCGATTATGATGAGTAAAAATAATAATTTATATTTAAGGTGCTTACAGCCATACTGTCAACCTCAAATAATAGTTTAAGCTAAATATTTTTTATGGTTCTTTCTTTGACATACAGCACTTTTAAAAAATCCCAAGAACAGGAAGAAATTAAAATTAAAAGCCTTGAAAGTCTGTGCGTACAATTATAAGCATTTAGCTGTGTGATTTAACGTTCAAAAATAATGTGGCTAGCCTTTTTTGAACTTTTATATGTTAAGACCAGTTATAAAATAAGAGAATGCTTTTCTTATTATAAACATTAGATGTTAAAACTATTTTTTCTCTATGTCCTCTTAATCTTTAAGATCTCATTGAAGAAGTAAGTATAGCGTAAAAGGCTCTTCACATTTGGCACTCGTGGGTTGCTTTTGCTATGCTATACGTAGTCATATAGCTATATAGCTGTAGCCGCCACTTTCACTCCACTCTTCATGGGCTAATATCCAGTATACCCCTTTTATGCGTCTCCAAAGTATGCACCTACATGCACATTTCCACGGAAATCCAAAGGCATTTACTCGGCATACCTCGTCCTCACGTCTTAAATAAAAAAAAAATATGTGCACCATTTTCGGCCACTTGGCCACAACAGGGCGCTCAAAACACGGGAAAAAAGTTAACTTGTGCCATAGCAATGCCGTTAGCAATCTCTTTACTAATTTCTGACAGAGACTATTAAGCATAGTTCTCCGAAATGTCTGTAGAATTGAAAAAAATAAGAAATTTTAATACATTGTCTGCCATAAAATTTTATAGAAGTATAACTTTATATTTGGATATTTAAGTACCGACTGTCTACTTGTTTATATACTAAGATATTTCAGTAAAGATACTCATTTCATAACTAAATAATTGTTAGTAAATGAGAACTCTTTAACTTGTTAACAGAGTTGATAAATTTTAAAAATTAATGTTGTTTCTTTTTAAGCCCTTATTCTTCTTTTATGAAATTTTTTTCTACTCAAACAGTTTAAAGAATTTTTTTATAGATATTTATTTTACAACTTAATCATTTTTGATAAACTACAGCTTTTTGACGTAGCATTAAACTTGATTTTTTTTGTTAATGTTTTTACTTTGTAAACCTTTCATTCTATTAAATAGTTACGAACAAGTAGTATTAAAAGTATCATACATGTTAAAAAAAGGCACTTGTAGTTATTATAGTTTCAACTTTTAAAATAACCACTAAAGTATATACGATTGTATTAGAAAATTAGTTTTGGAGTTATGCCATCAGGTTTTTTGGATGAATGTACATAGCATCATCAAGTTCTCTTAACTTTTGGTTTAAGATAAGAGTTAGTTGTTGAATAAGGTTGCCATATTTAATAGTACATCATATTTATTTGTCACGTACTGTACTGCAGTAGATCACTGTTACAAGCAAACTCTTAAATGTTTGTGGTAGAAATTCGGTTGGATTGCCTATTATTATACTGGCTACAGAAGAGAAAAGAGGATTGTATACTAACCTTAAGTTATATCTGACCTTCTGGTTACAATTCACCTTAGAATTTACGAGAACAGGTATAACTGTAAGTCAAATTACATCATCACATGCAGAGTTAGTTGCGCAACGTTAAAAAGTGATCATGTTTATTAAAGCACTCGATTAGACTTCTGTAAAATCTGCAGCAGTGTATGTGACTTGTATGATTATACTTGATATACATACTATATATGTATTGTGACCACAACTTACGGATGTTATTCGTACGCATTCCACAGAAACTTGGCTATCCGTCATACTGCTTTTACCTGTGTACACAAATCTTTTTTCCTTCCTCTTTCTCTTTTCATTTTGGTTGCCATTCTCGGGGTAATCATTTTTTTACTTTAAGATTCTGTAGTCAAACATCAAATTTGCAGGAAATGTCTTAATTTCCTTCAGTCTCTTTCTTAGTAAAGAACGTCATAAAAAAAGTTCGAACTAAAAGTTACAAACAATATAAAATCACAAAGTATTAGAAAAAAGTGCTCACTTTGTGGTTGAGTTCAGTAGGATCTGCTTGGTGGCATTGTTCACTCGCAGTCCAAGTTAGTCAAACAGGTGTGGTGATAAGAGTCTCTAGTAAAATGTCGATTAACATAGTCGCTCACAACCAGACGTCGAGAATTAAGTTCTTCATCATGCATCGGGATACCTTGACTACCAAAAACCCTGTGAACCCCAATAGTCTTCAATGGCTTAGTGGCATACGCCAATCTTTATTCTGTGTTGCCAAGATAATCAAGTGCCACAAAAAAAGGCGTTCTGAATGCCAACGTCTTTATCGTAATACTAGAAGACATTGGGCAAGAAAGCACAACCAGCTCCATTGCTTGAGACCCTCGTGACTGTCCTCTCAACCAAACTGATACTACTAGATCAGTTTTTGCTGAATCAGTAGGTCAGGAAAAACTGCTCTTAAAAGTTTGGGTAGCCATTTCTTCTGAGAACGTTATGAATCTTCTCTTCAGTTGTTTGTCTCAATAGCATGCCATGGTATACCCACGGAAAAAATATTCTCTAGGCCCACTGTTTCTACTAGCAGTAAACGGTTGGTCATCCGGATAATCACGTAAAGACCACAAATTTCTTAATCAGTGGTGTACCTTCCTTTTTACAGACGCAGAGACTCCAAAAAAGAGATCAAGCTGCCCTGGGTTCCAGTACCTAAGCTCCATGATACTCGTCAACTTAGCTAAGTCTAGAAGCTGATCTGCGCCATATATAAAACACTAGCCTCTATTTTTTATCTCATAAATCTGCAGCTCTCACTCTACGATCGAGCAGAATAAAGACTGATGGCATCCCTGTTGAAAGGGCTATCATGAATCTTTACGTGTACTAAGCTACCATTAATCTCATTAATCCTTTTTAGAGTTGTTTCAAATCAAACCACATTGCTACCAAATTCATTTTGTACCCCTAGTTTAAACAAATATTATTATGTGTACTTACTAGAAACTTTTGATAATGATTTGTCCACCAACAGACTATATAAAGCCAAACGCTTTCAAATCAAGTTAGTCATTCTCTGGTAGACGCAACGAGTGGATCTGTTAATTATGGGCTAAAAATGACAGCCACTGATGACCTTCTTGTTCAATGAAGAATCAGCGGACATCTTCAAGGTTTGCACTTGGTAAACCTAACAGCAATGCGATAAGGAAAAAGAAACTTGAGCAAACGAGATAGTCTTAAACAGACAACCAACACGAACCAATCTGTACACGGAAATACGTTTTCTTCTGAAACCTGACGTACGAGATGCGCTCACTCATAGACGGCATGATGTACTAGAATAATAGAGGGAATGGTTCCTCAAGTAAATGTTTGTTTGTATCCCTTATATAGTCTGACTCAGTCATCAATTTATTCGTATAACGTGCGCGTGCAATCCAGGTTTGGTACCTCAAATTTGACGGTACCGCCTACCGTTCACTCTAATAACCGAGAAAGTCATGCCATCTATGGGTGAGCATATATTGTACACAAGTTTTTAGGAGACATCACATTTCTTTTAGGTTTAGTACCTCAGATTGGAAGGGAAAGTCTATTGTTTCTTCTAATAACTGAGTACGGCATACTATACGACATACTATGGGTGAGCACATCTCGTGCGCAAGCTTCCAGAGGAAGACATATTCCCGTGTACGTAAATATGAAACTTTGCTACAGTTGTGGTAGATTTGGACATAACGATTTGAGGTGTAATAACGAAGAATTGTCAAGTTCTCAATAAAGTATAATACGGCTGATAATAAAAGTACAATTATAAGGTGCCTTAACTACAATTACAACAGCGAGGTGTATAATGCATACTACATAATATAAAATATTTCAAAACAAGTTTGAAAAATATGTAAGTAGAATTTATAACCCACTTCCTCTAGCAACATTAATTGTATATGATATTAAAAGTTAACAAGCCATAACGTAAATATAACTATACTTTGCAGGCTTTCTAACTTTTGAACAGAATGAGATCTTATTAACATCTTTTTTCTGTTCGATATGACTTAGTGAAAAAAACACTATACTCTTAAAGATAAGTAACACAGTATATTCAAACTTGGGTCACAATATTCAAATTTTAAATCACCTTTTCATAACATAAAATTTATATCAAACAGTGTAAAAAACACTGTGGTATTATGATTGTCTTTCTAGTATATTAAAATAAAATCAAGTATTTATATAGTATGGTAAAATCAAAATTTTTTGCAGAATAAGTTATTGACTTTAATAAATATACATGTGTACTTTTTACGTGTGAAAAGCTCAAGCTTTTTGCTGAGTCAAGAGTTGTACTAGTAGTCTTATATTTAAATAGTCCAAATGTATCATTCCATAATTTTACAGGTGTTAAAAAAAACGTTTACGTGTTCAGAGTAAGCTGTACATTTAACAAGTAAGGAGGGCATATTGAGAGGTTTTAGCAGAAAATAAAAAAATGTTTATTAACGTTAAAACATAATTACCTACATTGTTTTTCAGCGTGTTTTGTGATCGTATGCATTTTTTAAATATTTCATCCCGAACATATGTATAAAAAAAGCTCATTAAATTTACAGTTTAACGAAGGCTCTTGTCATAGTCAGTAATTAGACGTTGCTTAAACTACCATTTAAATAAGTTAAAACTTTTAAAAAGCAATTTAAACACATCTTCCAGTTTAAAGTAAGGTCATTAAGAAAGAATGAATTGAATAAGTGATCCTGATTGGAGTCCATGTTTCTATGTTGAATTGTCAAATTAAAAAGCTTTTTTTCTTTAAAAATACGTCTGAAAAAAGATAATAATTTAAAAGAATTTATACGCATTACTAATGTTTTGAAAAAGCATAATTTTTCTAAAGTGTTACTTAACTACTACTATTTTTTGCCAAAATCTCCTTAAAAAACATACTAAAATGTTTTGAAAACTGTACAAATATTTCAGGCGTCGATCAACTGCACTGAAGTATTCATTCTCATATTTGGGAGACCAAAAGATTCGTGCTGTCAAATTGTTACTTACATACTACCAGTATAAGGGCTGTCAAACTTTTTGAATTAGCATACTTACTTTCTCTAGTTTTACAAACACATTTTTTATTTTATTACTAATAAAAGACAATACTATTTTAATTGTAGCGTACGCTGCTTAAGTTGACTGTGATAACAAATTTTTTTACTGGGAGGCGTTTACTTTTGGCGTATTTAATATTTATTTTGTTGTTTAATGTTGTTTTGTATTTACTTTGTTAAAACCACATGTTTTTATATAACAATATACCCACTTAAATACCGCATTTAATAAGAGCCTTCTCTCGCAGCTCTATACATTGTCAACGAAGGGGCGTATTGTCACAGTTCCGATCCAAATAATAACAGACGAGTTGCTGTGTAGAAAGCAATGGGTAAGAAAAACGATAGCACAGCTAGTGATAAGCAAAACTTTGCAGACTTGCTAGATTTCTCAGGACTAAGCTCACATTTGATCATACATTATTAAATTCTTCTAGCACTTTGAGTCATCAGACATAGTGATTACGATAGCTATCATGGTCATAAGCATAACAGTATGAATGATAATTACGTATAAGCTCAAATACGCTTAAGTTGTTTGATCGCAGTTGATCAAGTCTTTTAACTTCACAAAAATGCTTTAAACAAAAACTAGGTGTGTCATATATAACACACCACAGAAGTAGGAACTTTGAATATAATTGAAATGTGTAAGAATTAAGAGACAGAACAAGAGATTCCGATGGAAAGAGAGAGGGGTTGCAAGAGGACATTTATATAATCATCATCGATCACGAAAGAGCAGAAAAAAAGGAAATGCAGAGGCGAGATAAATAGAGCACACAAAGGAATAAAATCGAATGTAAGTGTCAAGATGCTGACTCGTATGAAAAATGCTTACAGATAAGGTAGGGGCTTAATAAGTAGTTTTAAGTTCAGGAGGTAACTGGCTGAGGGACGAGAAGAGACTGACTGGACCAATTGGAGGGCAGAATGCAAGCGGTACATGATCGGAGAGAGAGAGAGAGAGACAAAGAGAGAAAGAGAGAGAGTAGTAGAAGCTGAGATGTGAGGAGCCAAGTAACGTGAATAAGAGGAATCATCATGGGATTCTCGTATTGTACATACTTTTTGAGGTTGGATTCCGAGTATCAGTGTCGTTTTACTTTTCTTATATAAAATACTGGATGAGCATGATTCTTTTTGAGCGTGAAGATCGGAAAAGGGTCAAGGTTATGCTAGAGTTTCTGAGAGAGAGAGCGCGTTGGCACCCCAGGTACTGAGGATGAGGAAGAACGTACAGGAAACATAAGGTTAATTCCAGTCTACATGACCCTAAGCAGCGGTAGTCATCAGAAAAGTCGTCCTTCTACGGCATTTATCAAAGCTTAAGATGTGAGGTTGAAAGTACAGTAGACAAAAGAGGATGATTAAGAGAGGTCAAGAGGCTACGAGGCATCTATCCTCTGGTCTAAAGCTCACAACATCTACATCAGGCCTACCTACCGTCGAGGCAAGCGCTGCATAAAGCAAGAAGATGTTGTGCATAAATTAAGAATGGACATGAGTGACATCGTCAGTTAAACTCATCGTGAACAGGCCCAAGTTATGAGGGTAGGTAGGGACGTCGAGAAAAGCCAGAGCAAGGACCAAGGGATAGAGGCCCATGGAGGTGATTGTTGTGGCATCATCCAAACATGGAGACTAAAGTATAAGGTAACGTGTGTAAAGGGGAAAAAGAACAGAAGGAGAGGGTATGACTGTAAGAGTGAGATAGGTAATGACAACACGAATATTTGAGTAAGTGAAGGGATCGAGTGGAGTAGACGAAAAAGAAAGATAAATAGTACTGACGCAGGTGTACGATAAATCGCGAACGAACGTTGCGAGGAGATCAGGACACGTATTGAAAAGAGGATTTGCAATATCATAGGTCGTGACAGGGATCAGACTCAGTGGTTCTATAGGTAAAGCCTAGGTGTGTGTGTACGTAAGGTCAGAAGCGTCGAGAAGATGCCGAGGTAGACGCACCTAGCCAAGACAGATGGTCGTGTTTAAAAAGAATAGCATAAGGATGTTTTCTTTGAGAATTGTTTTATTTAAATAATAAATACGTATGGTGCCAATAGTTTCACTTACGGTTGATTAAAGCCATCCTATAGTATTTATTTAACCCAGACACGAACTCCTTTATTTTAGACACACCCAGCAAGGGAGAGTCCAGAGAGCGTGTCATCAAGCGGAGACGTATGAGAGAGAATTATGTCGGTATTTTTGCCCTGACGGTAATTCGTCTTTATTTGTAACTGTATCAAGATTTATTGAGAAATATGTCGACACTTAGCAAGGTGGCGTGTAAACAAGATGACTTGATACAAATAATTTGTAATGCGTTGCTTCACCTGAAGGAGATACTACAAGAATGTCAAACAATCGCGTAGTATGGAAGTTGAATAAGGCATTTTAACAATATTGGAACGCTTTCTATGAAAATCGTAAATTGTTGATGCAAGTAAAGGATGTTGCTACTTTAGGATACATCTAAAGCGACAATGTGGGAAGAACGTAGAAAGTTAAGTTTACAAATGCAACGTGTCACATCGTTCACTATCTTAGAAGACTTAAGGAGTGACAGGAGCATGGTTTAATAGTTCTAAGGGCTTTAGTGGCTTGAGCTTCAACTATGCAAGCCATATCGCAGTAACTACAACTACGAAAGGTGGATTTAATAACATTTGACGAGAGCTTGATTCTATGGACCAGCTTTAAAGATCAGTTTAGTGCATTGGCTTATGAGGCTAAATATTTGGATAACGTTCCAAAATTTTCATATTTAAGATCGTATTTGATAGGTTAAGTCATAAACATTGTAAAAAACTACTTCCTTCTTCCCCAATAAATGATATATATCGGCTTTTGCAAATTTAAAAGCCTGATACAATATCACACGAGTATTATACAATATTCGTTTGCGTATATTATTTTACCGTGAACCACTAAAATCTAATAACATGGTGGATTTCCAGGCAATATTGAATTTGTAAGACTAATAAATCGAGGTTTTAGAAAGATAAACAATTCATGAGTTTCCTAAAAAACAGAAGACATGCTCTAGAAATGGTTGATCAAGCAGTCAAAGAAAAGTTAATTATTCAAACTTTAATATAAGTGACAAAACTGTTAAAACCTGGTCTCAAAATAAAATTCTAAGGCTTCCACTACAAATAAGCCTAGGTCTTTTACATATTGTTCTAATGGTCATAGTTTAAATAAATGTCCTAGCGTCAAAGCTTTGTATTTGACACAGAAAAAGGAACATATGATGAAATATAAATTATATTTCTTGTGTCTAAAGCCAGAATATGGCTCTAAAAATTAAAATTTTTTGTATGAATAAGAAATGTAAAGAAAAGTATTGTATTCTAATACAGGAAGAATGCAAACTTAATACTTCTGAACAAAGTAAACAGATAACACAACCTAGTTCTAATTAACAGTCTTTTATGACAAAAAATTTATTGGAGGATAAAGTATGCTAAATTTTTCTTTATAATATTCTACTGGAATCTCCAACCATATAGTGTTAATTTCCACTTTTTGTTCAACTGATAGATAGATTTACCAAAATAAGGGTTGTCAGGGCTCTTTTATTTACAGAATTAAATACTTGGCTTGTATCTGAGAATGTAAAAAATAACTGGACCTAGTCAAGGCATGATGTTAAGAGTAGCTTCTAACTATAAACTCTTATCAAGCAAGTAGTGTTAGAATAGAGGTTAACTTATTGGTCATACCTTTCCCAGTTAAAGTAAGCAAATTAATATTCTGACACTGCAGGTCCTGTTGATGTCATTTTAGGTGTAGATTAAACTAGGTTCTCATATAAAAATAGCACTTGTTTTTGTTCCTGAGAAGAGCTAGAAACAAGAAGTTTCGTTATTTGATGGGTTTATTTGGCCAAAACATGTCCACGAAAATCTTATCATTCAAGTTTTTTTTTGTGTTAAATTTAATTTAAAGCTTCTTTAGAAGTCTTCTCTTCTCGGTATAAAGTCATTCAATTAACTGCCGTACTGTTGATAGAACCCCTTCAAATTTTGTGGCTGAATCTACTGAGCCATGTGTCAATTGTTAGCAGAAGAAATTTTACAAAGTAGAAAAATTTTTTAAATTATCCTGCCTAATAAGAGAAAGACGTCAGATGTAAGCAATCATTTATGGATCCTTTAAGACGTACGAAAAAAGTAGGGTGGATCCTTTTGTTACCTTTCAAGTTAGATACGCACACTTACTTGCAATTGAATTGTCAACTTGCCACCAAATTGTTTTCTAACTGAGAGAACAGTTTACAAACCAATTCTGCAATATCAGGTGAATACGTTATCTTTCTGAATAACTACCAAATCTTAAATCACATATTCTTATCCTCCTTACTAATTGATGTTGGTAACTTACTTACCATACATACTTTCACCATGTTCTAAAAAATTCAAGCTCCAACGACAAAATTAGTGTTTCTTTTTACAGTTTATAAAAAATTTTTTTAAAAGCTCATTTAATGATCGCTTATAAGAAGGACTTAAGGGCAGTCCAGAAATAGTTAAAAATTCCTACCTAATCGGTTAGGTGACTCAAATTGCACAGCTTTGTAACATTATTTATTAAGCAGCTACCTATTTTATCGAAAAAATAAGAGTAAACCCGCATTTTTGACACATCAAAATACAAATCAAGCCCCCACTTATCGAAATAAATTAAAGCCATGCAATTCGAGTAACCTTATCGATAAAGAAGGAAACTTTAACTATCTCTGGACTGCCTTTAAGGGGCATTTAGCTCATTCTACCTTGGTGGGGTTTCTATACATTAGTATTTATTGTGGATGTAGTCCAAATAGAGCAACAAATTCTATTCGAACGCAAGAATTGTAAGTAATAACGAATCCTCTGACATGGAAATCTCATTCCAGATCAAAATAGTTTTTACGTAAACTTACATCTTGCCATCTGCCCCATTCTTGTCCTTGCAAGTGTTAAAATAACCAACTGTAGATGAACGAGCTTGATTTTTAACAAGGCTTATATTTTGTCTAATCGTTTCCATATAAATCGTTATTATTTAAAAAAAACAAGAATGATACTTAATCTATAATCACTCAAAAATATTCTCTAGACAAAAAGCTTTTTGCTTCGAATATGGGCTTCGAATCAGTGTTATGACAAGAACGTAGTGGCCAGCCAAAACCCCTTGTTCAAACTAAGGCTGCTTAAACACTAGGTTCATGATAGAATGCCTAATCTGACACCTCTTTGTTAAAGGTCACATTGGTTACTAAGAACACTGAGCCATCAACAAAACGGTTTGTTCTATCCTTCTTTGCCCATTTGTTTGACTCTCATGGTGGATTTGGTCCAGTCTTTATTTTATCTAAGTTTATGATTCAAGATACTTGATTACTAAATTAGGACTGGAACCAGCCTTTACCCAAGTCTTTATTAACATCAGGCCACTGCCTAATAGATAACTAATTGTTTTAATTGAACTGAGCCAAACATTGTGCATGATTGTCTACCGCTCGTTGAAAGCTGTTGTTTTAGCTGAGATATTGGTTCTAGGACTACTGGCCTAAACGGTGCATACGTAGCATCCAACGGCGTGTTGAGTGGCATCATACAGGATTAAACCTGAAAATTTGATCCATAGTGGCATTATTGACAATCAGATTCTATTTTTAAATTTTTTATTTAGAAAAGTCGTTGAATTCACAAAGGGCAATAACAACTCTGTTCGAATAAATATCTGTTAGTCAAATTATGCCCTTTTCCTGTTGGAAAAAGCCAGAAATGAGTTATTAATGTTAAATTATAATAATTATTATACATGATATAAAAACGTTTTTTTAATTTGTAGATTGTAATAAAATAATCCTTAGAAGCCTCTGCATTATCAATTGTATATTGGCATTACACAACCTTTGAGCATAGCAAAAGTTATTAGATAACTGTTTGATATGTTATTGGGGATTAAAGAAAAAGGCAGGCTTTTGATTCATTCTTTTATTACTTATCATTAATTTAATCAGTGGGTGCTTGGGTACCCAAATATTAAGTAACAATTCAACTACATTCTATGTCAGACAATATAAAGATGTCAATATATTTTCTATGAAACAAAATTGTGTACGAAGGTGGTGAAATTAATATTGAAATAAGTATACGTTCATAGGGTGTGATTTTAATAAAGCTTCTTACGTTTGATAAATAAAAAAAAAAAAAAAACAATTATGGAGAATGAATTGCATAGATAAAAAGAGTACAACGTGTGGATATGGCACGATGGAATGTCAGGCTGGCCAATACAAGCATATCCGCTATCATCGAGTTTTACAACTATTTTAAAACATCTGCCTCGTCTAATACAAAATTTTTATTATCATATTTGCATCTGTCACATATGTTGACTCAGTTTATCTTACAATTTGTTTCGTAAACGATAACCACAATCATTATTAAAAAAAATGTAGATAATATGGAAGAAGTAGTTTCAATAACAAATGTTTATTTAATTTCATATTTTATAGAAAATGTAACTAATGTATTGTAAATAATATATTTTACAAACGCAATAGTAATGTATTCATGATTAATGACTTCAATTAAAATAATAAACATGGATATGATGGTACTATGTGTCAATGAATATAGCTTCAAAACGTCTTTAAACACGTAAAAAAGGTTCTGAACGAATGAGGAAAAACAAAAATTTAATATAAAAATTTTATGTTATTTATCCGTTGAATCTTGTATAAATAATCCAATATTGGAAAAAAATAGGAACTGTGAAAAAACTTTTTTTTTTAAATTCTGTTTTTTGAAAATGCGTAATGATGAAAAGAATTCAATAAACAGTAATTTATACATGGGACAGTTTTCACTTATATTCAGGTTTGTCAAGCAAAACAAGAATTACTTAGTACAATAAAAAACTAAGTTATAAAAATAACTTATGATTTAGCCAATTTTATTAAGAAACAGTAAACCAACGTTTACGTTAAAACTAATCAACAAACTGCTGGATATTAAGAAGTAAAATTTTTTCATTTTGGGATCGCTCGTGGCAAAGTGGCTGGGGTACTCAGCTCGTGTACAGAAAAATGCACATAAGATTTAAATGGAAAGTACATTTTTCTCTTTTTACAAGAGAATTTAGTTATAAGTAGAAAAATAATATGTAATAAAAATAAGAATTAACTTTTTTAACATATATACACTTTAGCGACAGGATGCAAGGTGGTTTAAATTTTGTGAAATAAGAAAATCATTCATCACTACTTTTTTTTAGTGAATTGCAAAATAATAACATGAATTACCATCTTCCAAGACTTAGGGTACGTTCCATAAGACGGGGTATTTACTGCACTGGATGTCGCAGAACGCATCTACAAATGTCCAACTAAAAAAAAACTCTCACTTTTACTGTAAATGAACCTTTTTACGACGAGTAAACAAATTAAGTAATTTGTTACTCTGATTATCTATGGACTCCAGATTTCTGTAATTGATTATCTGCCTCATCCTTCAAAGAACTTATTTGAGCTTATTTGCTTGAACTATTTCGAGCTTAAGTAAATGTTCCGAAAAACAGTACAGTGAATTAATCTGTGTACGTGATTGATTATGGTTAAGTAACGTTCATTTTAACATCGTAAAACCTAATTATACTTGTCAATAACTTATTTATTCCTGTTGTGATACATATTTTTACGTAGAGTATAGTATCTGAGAAAAAATAATTGAAAAATAATTACCTATCGACAATGTATTAAAAATTGTTCCGACCACTGCAAACAATAAGATTGTCCAAATATGGTCAAAGAACAATCTATTAGGCATGAAGTACCCTGCATCCAATATAATAGGTGGAAGCATGTATAAAAAGAAAGTATCAGGTGTTAAGGGAGATACATGAACATCATCCTTCTTAAATAAAAAAAATCCGACGACGACTCCAACTACTATCAGGAGACAAGATTCTGGAAACATTTTATTTAACTTTGGCGCCATATGAAAACCTGTAAAAAAATAACGCTTTTAGTAAAAAAAAAAAAAAAAAAGGTATTGTAACTTACGCGACTTTGATGAGCTGAAGTAAATATCTCGTTGTGTTTTTTTTTTTTTTTTTT
>NW_019379723.1:534178-556515 GCF_000648655.2 Copidosoma floridanum
AGTTATATATTTAAAATCGCTATGTAATTATCTTCAAATTGTTTCAATTCACTAATAAGTATAAAGTTCCCGAAGCATTTAGCTTTTTTTGTGTTACTATTATTTTTAAACAATGTAACATTCATTTTTTTTACATACATAGATATGACATAACATAACTACATTTACTAATATAAACGTTACATTATTATGAAATAATAATAATCATTGATGTATCGCCTAATTTTAAAAGATTGAGTGAATAATCTATTAAATTCAGCTTTATCATACCCAATTTTTAATTCGGATAATATTTATAACAATATATATAATTGTTTTGTGTACATTATAATTTAAACATTTTTTGAATGTGTCAATAATTTATGTGTATATTTATGTGTATTTAAACGAACCCATCTGTCTCTTACCTATTCCTTCGATGTATACATACGTGATATTAAATAATTATTGTTGTAGTTAAATTTTGTAAATCAATAAACCAAAATTTAAATTAATAACTGTAATTCAAGAAATAAATGATTATAAAATTGTGGTTTCACCGCCAGAGATAACAAACATTCATGAAAACCTGGATTCACAATTTAAAAAAGGGACACCATTGTATCAATGTCCCATTAAATTAATTCTTCTCACATTTATTTTCTGAGGAGATCTGAATGATTAACATATAAGATTTAGAGCAGAAAATGTTCAAACTACATTATTTTATTCTCATCTTACATGAACTAAAATGTAGAAGTTAAATAAAAACTAGTTTTTATAGTCGAATTTTAGGATCCCCTCTTCATGTCGAACTTTTATCAATTAATAAGTGCGTATTCACTCGGTCAATTGAGAGATGATAAGGGACAAAAATTAAAAGAGCCCCAGATTTACACCATGTTGAGCATTGCTTTGTTGGTTAAAGTACCAACATCGTTGTCTCACTCATAACACGGAAAAGACGCTAAGGCGCTATCTGTCAAAGATGTACGGTTTCATTCTAAAACGTAAGACTGAAGCTTCAACCCACAACTCGTTATTTGCGTGCAGCACAATGACATCATAAGATTCCAAAAGAATGCAATAAAAGTAGTACAAATAAATTGTAAATAATTTCAGATTTATGAAAATAAATATTAAATTTCTTACCCCACGGGTTGGCTCGCAAAGCATGCAGATAGGGTGAAGCCCTACCAGTATACATGTATTCTTTATTGTAGTGTTCATCATCGCCCGTAGGCTCATACATGGCTTTTTTTTATACAAGAATAGTGTTTTTCAGCCATCAGTGCACCTGAGTTATGACCAGATGTTTATACGCATATAAAATCTGGACGACCTTACAGTAATACCTGTGATCACGATGTCCAAGCGAAAGAGAAACAGTTAATTGACCCTCAAGAATCAAGAGCACAGGTGAAACGGCGAGACTTAACTAATAGCCAGACGGTCACCACCAATCCAAGTATTAACCATGCCAAATGCAGCTTAACCTCGGAGATCGACGGAACTGCAACTCTACCGTAGCACCACCACGACCACTAGTGGCATAGTGAATTGGCAATATACTTGAACATGTCACAGAACTCTTGTCACTGATAGTCAGCAGCGAGAGTCTCATAGTTAGTTCTCCCTCCCTCACGTGACTTGCTATTGCTTGTCAATAATAGTGCACTCACTACTAGTACAGATTGGGCCGTATAGTATACAGTGCACCTGCTCACCAACACGAGAACAGATACTTTAGCTTAGAGTGTGGCAAATGCTGGAGCAACACTGCGTGGCATCGGCAGACTCTTGCAAAGCATGATACTGAACACTTGAAAGAAAATAAGATGAGCAAAAAACGAGAGCCCTGGTGGTTATGAACACGAGCGTATCTACCCACGACTGTCTAGATTCTGGGTGCCTACGATGCAGACTGCGCTATCAAGAGCATCGTCATGAGCAGCGCTAGAAATATTTTGGTAGGCTTAATTATCTTGTTTGAGGGCTGTGTGTTGTGTCAAGAAGGACTTGTCATCACCGTATGCCTTACATCGAAAAATATACAGTTAACCCGAGGCTTCCTCACTGCAAGTTATGAAATAATTGTTAATAAATCAGTGTAGATGTTTGTTCAACATTAATATTTGTAACTGTGTTACTTTAATCGTGTATTGCTTATTCCAACGTTCTTGTATAGTACTAAGCCGCAGTGAAGTAGTAACTTGGTAAGTATTTCGAAGAAAAAAAAGGCTCTTCAATCTCAACAGGTACACGTTACTACCAGTTACTACTGTTGGCGCTGCACGAAAACGGTCATGTACCACTCCCTTTTCCAGTTGAGAGAAGTAAAATTTTTATGGTTCTTCGTTTTTTCTCTCTTTTAGTATATGTATCTCTAATAAATAAGACAATGAAAAAGCCATGTGTAAAATGTGTACCTTGATTTCAATAAAAAATTGTTGATGCTTCAACACTCTATGAGGCTTTTTTAAGGTATATTACCAGCCCTGCCTGAGTAAGTGACTTAAGTGCTTCTCTCCATTAATACTCGACATTCAAATTTGAACCAACATATGAAATGAATAAATGGTCCAGCTGTACACAACAGACACATCTCTAAAGAACCATCTAGTAAACACAAATGGAGCCATTCATTTTTCTAGATGGTTCTTTGAAGATGTGTCTGTTTAGTGAGGCTTAAACATTTCTTGATTCGATATGTAGGTTAAAGTTTAGATGTCAACTATGAACCGTAGGGAGTTCTTGATGCACCTACTCAGAAAGGGCTATTGATATGTCTTGATGAGGCCTCCTTGAGTGGCCGAACATCGACAACTTTTTATAAAAATAAAAGCACACTCTTGCCATGTGGCTTATTAACTGATTCATTTATTTAAGAAGTGAAATTATTAATACACGTTAGCTCATATCCCCGAGCTCATAAAACCTTGACAAGTTAAAAATGCCCATAGCTCCCCTGCTTTATATACAAACCTTTGTTGTAAGAATCCTGAAAAATCATGTTTTTATAAGTTTAAGCCTTTGGGTGATAATTGTTTGTTTTAATTCTTAGTACAAAAAATCATTTTTAATAGAAAAAAATTTTATTTTGGACTAATCACCTCAATATTCTTCCCTCAAATAATTAAACAATTAAAAGTTTCAATAAAACAATGAAATTATAATTCTCAATGTCAATTATATACCTTTACAAATTACATACGGTCTGTGTAAAATTTTCATGCATGTATGTCACAGCCTGAGAGTTTAACTAAAGTCAAATAAAACTCAGTAACTGGGTGATGAGTCTGACGAGTAATATGTAGGAATTAATGAAAGTCTTAGGTGAGTTGGTAGAAGGTGGGAAGAGATCTGGAAAAAATTTTTGCAATTGAAAATAACAGAGATAAAAACTATATTTTACCTTTTTTGTAAGCGTTGATAAGGAGTAGGTGGGGAAGAGTGTGTGGGTAGGAAATGGTTATCTGGAATGCTTGACACAACCTACTATGTATACTTGTAGGCTTTGCCTCCCTTGGGCTTTAATTTATTTTGAAAATTACATCAAATTATTTAATTGAGTTAAACACTTCTTTTAGAAGACAAAATATTGCTTCTTCAATCGATAAAGAATATTTCAATTTTGAAAGAGATAAAAAGAGAAACAGAGGCATGTAACAGTATTGATAAAGCAAGTTTTAAAAGAGTTGACCAATCCAACGATAATTTCCATATCAATTTTCCGACGAGAATTTCTAATAATAGTAGTGAAGGTCTACCACCTCCTGAAACTAGTTTAAAAATTAGAGGAGCTGTCATGTTGATAAATGATTGAAGTATTTGAGATGATTAATATAATTTCACAAGTTTAAAGATAACGATGTTGCCAAAATTCAATATTAAGTTACGTATAATAAGGGGTGAAAAAAATTAACAAAAAATTTTGATACTAAAAATCACGTTAGGTATAATTAATACAATTTTATTACCATCCATTTTGTGAAAAAAAGGTCTTACTATTGATTTGCTACAACTACATTTTTATAAACCTTGGCTTTTACATAATACATTATATGGTACCTTAGTAAGTTGCAATACTAAAAATAATATTTTTAGGCAAAATAAAAATAAAAATGACGCTGAGGTAACAGATATAGTACGAAACAATATCATATGATTATAAATAAATTGTCTTTGTCCTTGTATGTTTTAATTTTATGCAGCACAGTCTTTCCATGGTTGATACGGCTAATAGGATTCTTACATATAACTACAAAAAATTGCCCTATACATAAATTTATAGTAAAATATATACATCATCTTATTTTTATATTTTTATCCACTTCTTACACAACTACATTGGCTGAGAAACTTTTTTCGTTACTACAAAAATCGGCCAATTTAAACATATACGTATACTTGTATATGTTGATATGTACTAATACTTATAAATTTATGTATATTGTTTATTAATTATTATTTTTGACAATTATATTGTTATTTTTATTATTATTATTATAATTATTACTATTGTTATTGTTGTTGTTAATATTGTATTTATTATAATTATTATTGTCATCAATATTATTATTATTATTATATATAAAAAATAAAGGGGCACGTAACATAATGTTAAAAATTTTTTTAGAACCATTTTATTTTCTTAAAAAGTTTTCTAATAGTTTTTTTTATATTTGACTGGCAAAATATCAACAAATTACTACCATTTTTAGTGTAGAAATATCTTTTCATGGGGTGCTTTTGGTTATGTATTATATTATGAATGTCATTTTTCATATTTGGCACATTCTAATGGTTCCACAAAAAGAATGATTGGTGATAATTACCTCTATTGTTATTATTTTACAATAATATCCACATGAGATGTCATCACATTAAAAAAAAATAAACGCGTCTGTCTATTAGCCTTATGGGCAATGTGGAAACAATTTATAAAAATATGAATAACATTACGAAAACCAGTGACCAAAATTGTACTTAAAAATCTCAGTTGGAAATAAAGAAAACATTAATTCCTTGTAAAAATCGGATACATTTGCTTAAAAGAAGTGTGGAAAAACAAGTAGGTAGGGCAAACAGGGGCAATACCAAATTGAGGGGTTGCAAAGGGATAATCGAAAAGTGTGTGTGGTTAATTTTACATTCTAATACAAAAAATTGAAGGAGCGGCGTTGTCTTAGTGGTAAGCATGCTAGTGACTGATACAACGCTGTTCTAGGGATTGTAGGTTCAGTTTGCGGTGAGTGTATACAAAAAATTGAAGGAGCGGCGTTGTCTTAGTGGTAAGCATGCTAGTGACTGATACAACGCTGTTCTAGGGATTGTAGGTTCAGTTTGCGGTGAGTGTATATTTTTTTAAAGACTGTTTTCGTCGGGAAAACTTCCTATGTAACCTCGGCTGTTTTGGGGCGGGTTTTTCCGTGAAACGTTCCTTCAGAGTAATTCCAGGATATTTTTTTCGTCCCACAAGTCTTCAAGCCTGGGTAAATGCGAAACAGTTTTAAGGAGGTAGGGATTAGTGGATCCAATGCGCCAGGCAGGAATTGCTGGCTTTACCAGCGAGGAGTGCTCCCTGAAACATGGGTCTTCTCTGGGGATGCTTATTAGCCTGGATCCGACGCTTCGCCAGAGAGCGCTCGCTTAACTTACGGGAGTGAACGTCCTGAACTATGAAGTCCTCTCCAGGAAAAGGCTACACAGTTGCAAGTGGATCCGATGCACCGTTGGTAAAGAGAGTGTCAGCTTAACTGTCAAGGTGTTTCACCGGAGATACTCCGCACTGTGCCCATGAATTAGGTATAACATCAGTAAAAGAGTTTGAAAATGGATGTGGCAATATACCTTCACACATAAGTGGTAAGTGGGTGGCCCCGGTGACTTGGCCTAGGAGCTGTCGTGGTAACTCGGTAAAAAACAATTAAAAAAAAAAAAAAAACAATTTGGCCTTGTTTTTACAAGTAGCATGGGAGGATACGGAAGGGAGGCAATAAAAAGCGTAAAAAGAGAATTAAAGGAAGAAAGATGACGAAGAAAGAAATTTTGGGGTGATAAGGGGGGCTGAAGGGATTACTGAAAAAATTTAATTGCATTAATTTCAGATTCGAATGAAAAAAATTTTGCCTTGTTTTGAGGGGGGGGGGGGGCTGAGAAAGGGCTGAAAACCGGCTGAAGGGGATAGGAAAATTAAAGTAGAGGCCAAGGGGATGTTTTACTTTGACAACAATGGGCTGAATCAAAATATTGTTGGGTTTTATTCCTGTTACAATAAAAATAATTTTTCTTTTTTCTAAGGGGGTCTGTGAGGGAGGTCAAACATGAGCAAGGGGGACAAAGAGAGGGGTAGACAGCCCCACCGACATCACTAAGTAATAGAGAAAGATAAACTAGTGCGACTTTGCCTTCTCCCTGTACGCTTCTCTTGCCTACCTTCCAATTATAGAATATCATCTAAATTCTCTATTTTTTTAAGTTTGCCTTTCTAACTTAATTCTACACAAAAATCGTGCACTTTTACATTTGTAGAAAAAATGTAGCTTTTTAAATTTAAGTTTAGCGTACTATATGCACACTCTTAGAATACAGTTGTAAGGAGATAAGACAACCACAAACGTAGAGTTAATTCGTGGCCCAATAAAAGCACAAAAAGTGTGTACGAGAGGTTGACACGTAAAGGCCCTACGTAGCCGCTTGTATCAAGGCGTTGCTTAGCAGTGCAGACTCAAAGACGGATCAGAATATAAGGCAGTTTAAAAGTGGATAAAAAATAAGTTTTATTTGTTGTTTCTTTATTTACAGGTAATACCACATATAACATTTATCATTTTTGAAAAGAGTATAGAGGGAGAATAGTTATGAAAACATTGAATATAAACCTTGGCTTTTACATAATACATTATATGGTACCTTAGTAAGTTGCAATACTAAAAATAATATTTTTAGGCAAAATAAAAATAAAAATGACGCTGAGGTAACAGATATAGTACGAAACAATATCATATGATTATAAATAAATTGTCTTTGTCATTGTATGTTTTAATTTTATGCAGCACAGTCTTTCCATGGTTGATACNTATCATTTGTAAATAGTGTATAGAGGGAGAATAGTTAAACAAAACAATAAATAAAATTAACTTTATTTACAGAAAAACATATTGTGTTTTTTTATTATTGAAATTTAATTTCTTTATAAAACTACAATTTTTAATACGAGAAAACCGTCGAAATGGACGTATTGTTGTTTAAAGTAGTAATAAAAGAGGTAAATGACTGAAAAAGGGATATTATTTGTATAGACTCAATTAAAACGGAAGATGCAAGAAATTTCATAGTACCTCTGGAGTTACAACATGTTGCGTGGCATAGAAAACTTAAGAAAACAGAAAATTGTAAGATGTTAAGAAAAACATCAAAAAGAAGATACCAGAAAAGAAAAATTTGGATCAACATGACAAGTGACTTTAAAAGAGTGTACATCAACGAAATGGGTAATATATAGTTAGACAATCAATATTTAGAGAAAATGGAAGGAAAAAAAAAGAGACAGAAATTCTCGAATGAAATAAAATAATCAAAATAATAATCAAAAAATTAATGGAGTCTACAAAAAAAAAGATGAGATGTAAATCTTAAATATATAGCAGAAAAACTTATTATAGAAAAATTTACGAGCAGACACTCTACTAAGACATATTGGTTAGATATCTTCCAAAAACATTGCACACGATTCCATATTAAAAAGGATGAAATTAAAATATAAATATCGAAATTATTCTTGAAAGGACCCTGCTCAAACTGGTACATCTTCATGTTTATGAAAGGTAGTGTGAAAAAATATGGTCTAAATGGAAAGAAAATTTCTCAACCACGTTTACTAAAAGAAGATGGAACATGGTAACATACGCTCAATCTTACAAAAAAAATGGACTCTTAATAGATGACGCAATGAAAAATGAACATCTTCTGCCACCCAACTACATGAATTAACATTATTGTACTAGGACTTCCAGAGTTTATTAAAACAAGATAAATAGAGATGACGTAAAAAATAGTATAGATATATTTAACAAAATCTATAACGAGAAGGTACGATAAACAATTTAAGTTATAACCACACGAAAATGAAAAATAATAAGGTAGATTAAATTTAAAAAAAATTGAAGAAAACAAACCCTGCAAAATATGTAAGAGCTCAAATTAGGGTATCAGATACCATTCTAAAGAAAAATATTGATTTAAAACAACAGAACCAAAGAAAGAAAAAAGCTATGGAGACATGGTACACAGCAACTAAATTATTAAAGTGGAACTCAACACGGAGAAAAAAAACGAGTAATCACACCATTAGTCAAGGTTAATGTTCTATTAAATAATAAACTAGAAATTAAAGAAGTATACGATTTTGGATCACAAATATCGTTAATGAACTCAAGATAACTAAAAATAAATTAAAAAAAGGAAGATGTTAATAAAGCACGTCTTGAAACGGCTAATAGTGTAAAAAGTACAAAAGGGTGAATTACCTAAAAAATAAAGACTTTCAAGATTATAAAAGAGATGGATTCAGTCATAGTAAAGGAAAAAGATTGTGAAGACGTTGTAATTGGTCAAGACATAATTAAAAAATTAAAATAGATTAAAAATGAAAATTTAGAAATTTTACTACTTAAAAAAAAAAAACAATAATATTTTCGAAAATTTTAATGGAAATATAAATCAAGGGGAGTTTTAACTTAAAACTGATTATTTAAGAGAAACAGAAAAACATACGTTAAAAGAAATAACAAAAAATTATAGACACAGTATTCGCAAGAAATAAAATAGACATAGAAACAATAAAAGGGTATGAAGCACATATATATTTAGTGATGGACAAATACTCAAGTAAAAGGCCACATAGATGTACAATAGAGGACAAAAAAAACAGCAGGTGGAAAATTTACTTTAGAAATACTTGATTTAGGAATCTTATAGCCCATTTTCTGCTCCGATAACACTAGCATTCAAAAAAGATCAAGAAAAAAAATCCAGATTGTGTATTGATTTCCAAGATCTGAATAAGATCATAGTACCACAAGCACAATCGTTCCATTTAGTAGACGACTTCATAATAAAAACAAGAAACTGCACGTACTTTACAACACAAGATATAAGCTCAGCTTTCTAGTCAATCCCTTTACACATTTGTTACGCGATTTGTTACTCAGGACGGACACTTTCCATGAACGTACTTGCCATTTGGACTGAAAACGTCCCCAGTAATTTTTCAAGGGATACTAAGTAACATATTAAGAAAATACAGACTCACAACATTCTCAGTAAACTATATTGACGATGTTTTAATATTTTTATTATCTTTTGAAGAACATATAGAATACATAAAACAAGTTTTAAAAGCAATAATAAAAGAAGAATTTAGACTAAAATTTAAAAAATGTACATTTATTTCAGACCCTGTATACTACCTTAGCCACATAATACAAAATAACTCAGTAAGGCCAATAAAAGACAATTTAATTTCTATACAAAATTTTCCAAAACCAAAAACACAAAAGATTATAAGACAACTTTTAGGAAAGATGAATATCTACCATGAATGTATACCAAGAAGTGCAATTATATTGGAATCACTACATAATCTTTTAGGAAAAAATTAAAAGTTTGTATGGTCTACACAATGTGAGAACGCTTTCGAACAGATAAAGAAAATCGCAACCAATATTACAAAGATTTGACCAAAAACTCACAATTGAAGTATACACCGAACAGATGCATAGAGGGTATTGGAGCAATATTTAAACGAACACAACCAGATAGAAAGGATATGGCAGTGGCATTTTTTTCAAAAAAAATAAATGACGTCCAAAAGAGAAACGAAGACATATATCTAGAGTGTTTGGCCATAAAGAAAGTACTGAAATACTGACAACATTGGCTGATAATAAAGTATTTCGTGATTTATTCAAATCATAAGCCATTAGAAAAACTCAACATCCAAACAAGGACTGACAAAGAACTAGGTGAGTTGATATATATATTGCAATACAATTTTGTAATGAAATATGTACCAGGTACCGAAAACATTCAAGCTGATTGCCTAATCTGAAATCCGGTATTAGAATCCAAAGAATCTAACAAGAACGAGTAACTTAAGATAACAAATTATATAAGGTTAAAAGACATAATTTGAGATCAACATACAAATAAGGACAAAAAAGAAAATAACCAGAGCTTAGAGAAAGAGAGAAATGTTTATTATAAAAATATGAAAGAAAAGAAAACAATCATACTGTCAGAAGCATTTAGCATAAGCCCTATAAAACAAGTGCACGAAAATAGGTGCCACGTAGGCATCAGACGGATGCAAAAAAAAATCGGCTCAAAATATGCTGCAACTGCTGCTGCAAATGCTAAAACCAGGGTACAAGAAAAATTTGGTTTATTGTCATACCTTGGACCAACAACAAGACTATTCGAGATAGTATCAATAGACACCACAAGTGGCTTTGGAGGATTCAGATATTAAGATTAAGAACAAAATATTTATACTTCCTAGTGGACCATTTTACTTGATACGATTTTATTGTAACGTCAAAGACACAAAGCGCAAGTGACCTTATTACGCTGACACAAAAGTTGCTTCAAAATACTCATATTAAAGTTATTCCTGTAGATCAGTACCCAAAAATACGTCCTAAAGAATTAAAAATATTTCTTATAGATAGAAACATACAACTTATCTTTACAGCAGTAAATGCACATTTTTCGATTGGACTTCATAAAAGATTAAATCAAACGATAGTAAGTAAATTAAGATGCAGAATAAATGAACGTACAAAAAAAAAATCGTGGACAATAAAAGCAGAAAAATGTATAGGAAAATACAATATAACAAAACACTCAGTAACTGGTCACGCACAAGAATATCTACTAAATGGCATGGGTATAAAACTCTTATCAGAAGAACTAAAAAATATCTTTTAAAAAGATATCCTGGAGAATTATTATAAATAAGCAGTCAAAAACACTACGAAATCCCACAAATATAAAAAAACTTTATCTGATGAGAACCGCAAAGATTACACATTAAATGAAGGAGATAAAGTCTAAATTGAGAACGGTAAAAAATTGAATAGGACAAAACTTATTAAGTACGATTCATGAGATAAACACAGAAAAAAGAAGAGCTAAGATGAATCACTTACAAATAGCAAAACTCATACCAATTTAAAAAAAAAAATGGGAAATTGACAGACATAGAAAAAGTTGCTGACAACTTTTACCGTCAGGGGAAATGTAAAACAAATTTTGTTTTTTTAATTTGAATTCAGCGCACCATATGCGCTTTCAAAGAATGCAATCGTAAGAAAGTAACATAAAAATAATCATAGTCAGTACGTGGCCCAATAAAAGTACAAAAATTGTATACGAGAGGCTGACACGTAGAGTCACAACTTAGCCACTTGAATCAAGGCATCGCTTAGCAATGCAAACTCAGAGACAGAACAAAATACAAGACAATTGGAAAGGAGATGAGGAATAAACATCCGTTATCGTTTCTTTATTTACAGGTAATATCGCGTATAACATCTATCATTTATAAGCAGTTTATAGAGGGCGGGTTGTTAAAAAAATGTAATAAAACGGTAAATGAAATTAACTTCATTTACAGAGAAATATATTGCGTTTATTTGATAATGAAATTCATTTTTCTTATACATACAAACAAAATATAACAATTAGAAGACAAATTATGTAAGGATTTAAATTGGCCTATAGCAAAAAAATCAATAGAAAAGAACCTTAAGAAAATTCTTTCTTTTATTTCATTGTTTTATTCAATATATGATAAATTAAATGTCAATCACGGCCCAGGAGGCTTAGAAAAAACTTTCCTGTATAAATCGTTAATCTTTTATCTTACTTATCCTAAAAAGTGATATGTATCTACATCGTAGACTAGTGTAGCATCGATATTACTTCCAAAAAGAATGATCAGTCATAAGATATTTTGTATACCATTAGACTTAAACAACATAGAAAGTTAATTCTCTTATTTTGAATCTGAAAAAAAGTAAGGAAAAAGAGATTTAATTATATGAAACAAGACGTCTACAATCACAAAAAAAGTCTCAAAAAAAGTTGAAAGAACAACACTTGATTTATGCAAGACAAATATTTTTTCGGCGACAATTGAATTGTTTAAAGAAAAGATTTTAGATAGGTTGTTCCAGTTTAAAAAAATAATAATAAAAGCATAATTGTGCAAGAAACTATTAAACTATTATATCTTTAAATATCATTTTATTTTTTAGAACGGTATATAAATATTCGTTTGATTAAAGAGGTTTAGTCGTTTTTCCAAGGGGGACGAGCGTGTGTGCAGAAGCTCCCATAAGACACCGTGTTAAAGTTAGTTGTACTAACCATGCATGAAAACGTCACCCTACTTCATGACGGTTAATTTAGCGGAGTTTAACTTATCAGGGCTCGAAAGTAAAACCATTAAATGTTATGAACAAACTACATTACATACCTTAATGTAGCTTGTTTCTGAAAGTTCGAGTAATAAAACTTCATACATGTTGTTTGCATGACATAAAATAACCTAAGAAAGTAAGAGAAGACACTCAACTTTCGACAACAAAAGTATGTTATGAAATTTCGAAAAACAAATTTTTTTTACACAGCATTATAGTTTAAAGTCTTAAGAAAGGCTGGGCCAAAATTCAGATCATGATTTCCAGTTTAACAAATTCTAGGAGTGATGTTGTAAAGACTTCTCGCTCCATGTGAAAAGACCAGCTGACAGCAGACAATGCTCGGTTTTCTGACATACACTTAGAATATGACCTGCTCGCGACTTTGTTCACGTTTGCGCTGATATTTTCCAAATGGCTAATAATGTGCACATTTTTTAATACAAGAGTCTTCTTTAGAAGATAAGCTATCCATTTGCACTTTTTTCTCATCACGAATAAATCTCTAGCCTCAAAATTTGTGCAACAAAGGCTGAAAAATCGCTTTTTCCCGCAAGAGCAATGCTTAATCATACAATTTTAAGAATATTTTTCTTGGAAATTCGGCTAATAAAAAATATTGAAAAAATCCATATGTACTTCTTGCATGTTAAAGTACAACATTTATTTTTTTCAGCTACTAAATAAATCTCCTCAAAAACGACGGAACCTCTTTAACAGAACATTTCCTTATCCATCATCGTTACCTCTTATTTTGTACAGAAAACAATTTTCTTTAATCTCAGCGTTTTCCGCAACTATAAATAAAATTTAAAATCAAAGTTTTAATAACAAAAAATAATAGTTGAGAAAGCCGCTGTTTTGTGTGGATAATTATACGCCAAGTTATAAAGATACAAAATCAAAACTGAATTTATATTTTATTACATTGTAATAATAATTTAAGAATAAAAAATACTGTTTGTAAATCAACTTTTGACGTAACCCTATCTGAAGTAGATACAAAAGTTTAATTTATTAGAACTTGCAACAGTATAAAATTTAACCTAATACTATTGCACAGATCATTTGAATGATAAATGAACGTATAAAAATCTATGAAATTTTAATTCAAGTACTGTTTAGTGACATAATAAGGTCGATCTAAGAAGTTATTTAACAAAATTTTTTTTAATTTTACTGTATTTATTACACGTAAATATTATTTTTACGATTACCGTTACATTTTATTAAATATCTTTAATTAAAAACAAATTCTCTTTAATAAACAAATTATTTTTAAAAATTAAACTTGTCATATTAAAATTAATTATATCATAAATGTTTACGTATTGGAAGGTATATAAGGTGTTTAAATAGTATAAAATGTTTATTTCACATAAATTTTGTTGTTTCGAACATTACGCATTATCTAGTTTCGAGACAAAATGGCAAAATCATATTACAATACTAAAGATATTTTTATAAAAAGGAACAAATGACTTTTAATTTTCCGTGGTAAATATGGCTACCAGCAAGCAGGCTATTTATAAAAAATATTGAAAAATTGTGCGAGTCACTGTCAGCATCAGTCTTATACCATCATGTCAACGAATTATTTATTTCATTTCTTATCTACTCAATATTTACAATTTATTTACGATGTTTTCTACTGTTTGTCAGAAAGTTAGTTTTCCTTTGACTCGTTAACCTTACCTTTTTTTACCTAACATTAACATTACCTGTTTTTAATATCACGATGAATAAGCAAAAATTTATTTTTTATGGAATTCCAATTTTATAAGATTTTGTTTCAACATGTACGGTCAAGAAATTTAGCAAGTTAACATATTTGACCTGTAGAGCTAGACAACTTTAACAGTAATTTGCAAATAATTTATTATAGTTAGCCATTGCTACAGGAGGTGCATTCAATATCAAGAAAGTTACGTCTGCGAGTCCTCCAAAAATAAATACACAGAACATTGTTTAAGCGTTACTTTTATGTCAAAAAATTATAAAATTCTCTGTTTTTTTTAATGACAAAAAGACAAAAGTAAAATTTTATTCTTTAATTTGTGGCCAATTGAAAACAGGTTCTTTTAAGCCCTAGTTCAATCAAATTTATGTAATTATTATTTTAAATCTTAAACGAAAATTCCTAGACTTTTGAAATTTTTATAAAATATGTGTCTCAATATCCTTAACTTTTTTAAAAAATTTTGTTGAAAAATCTTTATTCTATATTAAGAAATTCTATTCATTTATTAAAAAAGGTTTCGAATCTTTTAAACAAAAAGAGCCTTTTTTCACTATCAAAAATAATTCAACCAGGGCTCGTTTTTTTTGTCTCAATGTCAATTTTTCAAATCTATTGTGGGTGTATTGATTTTCAGTAATTTCGGCAGTTACAGTGGCTTTAACAACATTGCTACTTTTCGGAGCAGGGCTTTTTGGAAATAACTTAAGAAAAAATAAACGTATCTAAAGAAATCTTTGATTTTCAAGTTGGTGCTATTTTTCTACAAATTTGGAGAAAAATTGCTTCTCTTACTCATTTAGGAGGCAAGATAACTTTTTAAATGAATTAGTTCTTCAAATAATTATTTATAAACATTTATACCCAAAATTAAAACTCGTTGTTAATAATATCTTATTTTTCGCAAATTCATCAAATTCTAGTAAAAGTTAACAGTTTTTGATGGCAAAAAATAATTTTTTATAATTATTAATTTTCAATGGTCTATAATTTGTTTAGCTGAATGTACAGTTGAATTTTTAATTGACCTAGTTTCAACTTGAAAGAGCAAAAGAATTGTCATATTTTTGTCACTTTCTTCGTCAATTATTGTTATAAACGATTTTTCAGAATACTTTTTATCTTTTTTTTAGGTTATAAAAGTTGTAATGAGCTAAATAATAGAGTATTAAATTATAACAATAAAATAGTAAAAACAATGCTGCTATAATATGTATTGTTCGACGGAAAAACAGTTTGTACGTGCACCCATTTACTCGACATCTACACTGCTATCGTCATGTGTATCACACGTGTCTAATTTAAGATTTTCTGCAATACACACCTTTACTGTTATTATTATTTTATCGTCAATCAATACTTATTTATTTAGTACATAACAACTTTTAGATGATTAAAATAGACAAAAAAGTGAAAAAAATTGCACATATCAATCATTTGTTCATTGTTCAGATGTTGTACATGTGCTCATTGTTATTATTTTTGCTAGCTACGTCAAATTAAAAAAAAAAAACATCGAAATTGAGTATAAAATAACGAAGATATGAGGATTTTTTTCGCTCTTTCAATTAGAAACTGATTCAATTAAGAATTTAACTGTCCATTTAGCCAAACCAATGATAGATCCTTGAAAATAATTAATTATTGAAAATTATGTTGACTTCGTTGTAGGTGATGTTGTGCTACAGTAAAAATTGTAGGATGGTTTGCAATTTAGAAATGGCAGCTTAATGGTCACAACTTTTTCCGAGTTCGGTGGTAATGATGTTCAAGCTTTACTGCACCGTGATTTATGAGTAAAGTGATTTAAAGTTGTTGGTCCACTCTTTTTTTCTCTTCTCTTTACTTGAGACATTACATGGTATGGTGGTGCACCTATACTGTAACTGGAGTACATAATAAGGATGATATATATCTGTTATCTGGAGCGAATTACGATGAATTGGTGGCTGGGCGTGTTGATTGAAGTCATTAGAAAGTCGTCGGTTACTTTATTTCTTAATTGCAGCTTTCATTGGTAGTGTAATACAGTAGGTACAGATGATTGGCATTTCACAAAGTTTCCTAATGGTGTTGATGTCTTATGCGACATTTCTGCAGGATCTGTCATGTTTCATTGAAAAAAAGTGAGAGGATGTACTGCAGTGTTGCTATCACGCTCTTATTACACCCTTGTGTATCCTGCGTAAAATTGTAATATTACACTATGAGGTTTATCGTCATTGATGTTTTGCATTTTTAAAAAGCTTTTTGCAAACTATAAGACAATATTTTCACCATAAGTTTTCGACACAATTTTACACTGCACCTGTGTTAAACTAAACGTTGTTGTAAGTCAGTGGTTGGTAATACATCTTCAAAACTTAAAATCTTCCGCTGATGGTTTTGCACGTACGTGTTATTCGTTGTATGTTTATAATAAAAAAGTAAAATTTTAAGGAGTAGTATATTAAAACCTATGAATTGATTTTTTTTTTGTTTAATGACAAATATTTAGATAATATTAATAATAAATCTAAGACATTTCTTACATTTCACGGTTGTGGAAAGAACTTTAGTTTTAAAAAGCAATTATTTTGAATGTGTTTACTTATATTCCAACTACTGAAGTTTATCCCTTACAAAATTATCATCAAGAATGTTATAGCTTGATCTTATTTTTGATTTAATTTTTGATTAGTCATATACTATAGACTTTCAAACAAACATAAATTATCTACGTAGATCACTTTGTAGTAACAATTATCAATTCATTTTATTGGCAAAATTTGGTTGTTGATAGGAGGAAAAAAATTAATTACATAAAAATAACTGTTTATGGAGTGAATTTCAAGTGTAAAAGGAAAAAACTGCATACTAAGGTAAATATCCCTATTCGTGAAATATGTCCCTATTGATGAAATATGAAAATTTATGTATTTGTCGTGCAACTTACTTGATAAAAAATTGTGGTGGTTGTACATTTTATGTATCTTTATAAATTCACAAAAAAAAATTTGATTTCACATACAATAAATTACCAATTTTAGAGATAATCTCATAAGTGGGTCATTCTTGGCTGAAAATTTTTTTCCAGTTTTGAAATTGAGAAATAAGAGGTACGCGTCCAAGTAATTCTTTTTCTATCACCTATTTTCGATTTTGTAAGTTAAAACAAATTTCATAATAGTGGTTGGAGACTTATTTTAATCAATGTATAGCTCCAAATCCTAAAAAGCTACAAAATTTTCACCAATTGCACTTTTGTAGCTAAAGAGTTAAGCTTTAGGAAAAACAATTGAAAAAGAAAATTATTGACCAATTAATTAATTAACAGTTCAATTATTTTCAACGATTTTTAATGATTCCTCCCAATATAAGTCGACTTTTTATTATTACCATCGTATTTTGCGTCAAATTTTACGTAAAATTCATGTTTTTAAAATATGGAGACTTCTTAATCGTTATTGTGAAAATATTAATTTATGTAGCGCGTAATCGTAAAAAAAAACTGTTTTTTGAGTATAAAACGATATCTGTACCTTGTATCAAAAAAGTTGAACATAAAAGATGTAGATAATTAAAAGATCTACATTTTTGTACTTACCATTTGTCAGTATAACCTCAAAATTTTGTATTATCTTGCAAAAAAGCGAGAAGTCACCATTTTATCATTTATTTAGTATAAATTTTTATTAAAATTGAACCATAAGTAATTTGATTTCCAATTAAATCTCCTGAGTAATAANGACCTTGATGGTAAAGTTAGTAACGCACTTTTTCCGTAATAAAAGAGTTCCAGGCTTAAATCCTGGTCGAGGTGGCACTTTTTTCAGTTGCTACGTATGATAATTTTTCTACAAATCGTAGTTTTAACATTAAAATATCTTTATTAAAATTGAACCATAAGTAATTTGATTTCCAATTAAATCTCCTGAGTAATAAAAAACGAATTTTCATTTAAGAAAAAAAACATATAAAACCACTAGACAAAAAAATAACAATAACAATGCTCGACGTAACGTCAACACGAAAACTGTTTTTTGCTCTTCAAATTGTCTTTTGCTCTCGTCAGATGTATAACAACAAAAAATTTGTTCGTTTTGCCGCTTGAAGTTCTCAAAGTTTAAAAAAGAAGATACAAAAGAGAGTGACAATAAACTACCAGAATTGGTACGTACAATATTTTGATCGCTATATTGAGTTCAGACATACCTAACCTCTCGTAGAATTTTATGTCTATGTCTTACTCTAATTAAATTTATTGTGTGTTAATAAAATAATATACATGTCTGATGGTGCAAGTGAACAGTATAAAAATAAAAAGAACTTAACTAATCTCACTCATCACTTTGAAGACTTTAAAATAGCAGCAGAGTGGCATTTTTTCCCCACTTCACATGGAAAGGGGCCATGCGACGGAATAGGTGGGACTGTAAAACGACTATCTGTCAGAGCAGGCCTTCAGACAATTAACAATCCCATTCGAACGCTACGAGAACTTTTTGATTAGGCCACAGAATTACTGCCAAACATTACTTGTTGTTATTTTATAAATAATGATTCATCTCGTAAAAAACTAGAAGCAAGGCTGTTTTCTTTGCACGTAAAAACTAATATTGTGAAAATTTTCAAGTGACATAATTTTGCTATGAAACTGTAAAATAAGTTTTACTTGTACATAAAAGTTTTGTTACATCTCTAAATAAATATTAAGCAATCGTAATGTTTACTTGGTTTTTTATGATACATTTTTATTAATTCAATAAAATATGATTTTTTCAGTTAATATTGCTCATCTCCGTTGTACACATAGAAAATAACACTTAATAACTAATAAAATACCGATTTCTCGCTTTTTGCATGATAATACAAAATTTTGAGGTTATCCTGACAAATAGTAAATTCAAAAGTTGTAAATCTTTCAATTATCTACAACTTTTACGTTCAATTTTTTTTTATACGAGGTACAGATATTATTTTAAATGAAAGAAACAGTTTTTTTTACCATTACGCGCTACACAAATTATTATTTTAACAATAACATTGAAAATTCTTCATATTTTAAAAACATTATTTTTACGAAACATTTGATTTGTTTTGGGGGCAATTGTTATAAATCGATTAAAACAATAAAATTGTCAATAGCAATATTAATTTGCCGATAGTTTGTTTTTTTCAATTTTTTTCTTATAGTTTAACTCTTTAGCTACAAAAGTGCCATTGGTGAAGACTTTGTAGCTCTCAAGGATTCGGAGCTATACAGTGTTTGAAATGAGTCCCCAACCACTATTATAAAATTTGTTATAACTCATAAAATCGAAAATAGGCAATAAAAAAAAATTGTTTGAACACGTATCTCTTATTTTTCAATACAGAAACTGTAAAAAAAATTTTCAGCTAAATCGGAGAAATAAAGATCAAAATCCGTTTGATTTGTGAAAGTATTACCCAAAGAGAGGCAAAGAAAGACATAACCTATCTTTTGAACCGTATGCTTCATGGCACCAAACTTCAACAAAGAATTTTTAAAATATAAACAAATAAACAATATAATTTATTTTATTAAATAAAATAGTATTATGCAAGTGCAAAAACTTTGAGTGTCTTAAAATATCGTACTAAATTAACGTTTTTTAAGAAGTTTTATAATCGGGGACATAATACTTTTAAAGTCATTTACAAAATATATCGTGGAAGCCCAACTACTTAAGAGTAAAGAAAAAGTTCTAATAGTTATTGTAAGTGAGTAGATAAAAATAATGTATACATACATAGGTTGCTATTTGGTACATAAGAATACTAAATTTATTCTAATTTTTATCAATAGGTAAGTATTAATGCAAGTAATGAAATTTCTCAACATTTCTCATCTAGTACGAGATGAACAAGGCATCTCAAATTTCTTTAGTTAAAGCAACGATTTGTAGAAAAATTGTCACACGTAGTAATTGAAATAAGAATCTACCTCGACCAAGATTTAAACCTGAAACACCAGGAAACTGCGTTACCAACTTCGCCATCGAGGGCTCGGCGACTCCTCTTCTCAATTTCTACATTTTATACTGTCGGCGGTCTTTCAGTCAACACCTGCTGATTTGGTACATAAAAATATTTGAAATTAGTTTCATTCTCATCGATGGTAAAGTATGAATACAAGTATTTTAATTTCTCGACATTTACCATCTAGTACAAGATTTCCAAGGCAACTTAATATTTTAATGTTAAAACTACGATTTGTAAAAAAATTACTATACATTGCAATTAAAAAAAAGTGGCACCTCAACCAGGACTTAAGCTTGAAACTCTTTTCTTGCTGGAAAAGTGCGTTACCAATTTCGCCACTAAGCTCTCGGCAACTTTTTCTCTCAATTGCTTTATTTTATACTTTCGGAAATTTTTCAGTGGACGCCTGCTCATATGCTATATAAGAATGTTAAAAATTCATTTAACTTTTATCGATAAGTAACTATTAATGCGAGTAATTGATTTTATCGACATTTTGCATCCAGTACGAGATTGACAAGGCAACTGAATTTTTTTTAGTTAAAGCTACGATTTGTAGAAAAAATACTCATACATAGCGACTGAAAAAAAGTACTACCTCAACTAGCATTTGTACTAAGAACTTTTTTTTTGCCTTTAAAATGCGTTACCAATAGCGCCATTGAGGTCTTGGCGACTTTTCTTCTGAATCGCTTCATTTTATGCTTTCCGTAATTTTTCAGTCGACGCCTGCTCATAAGGTATATAAGAATATTAGAAATTAGTCTTATTTTTTATTGATGGGTAAGTATTAATGCGAAAACTTGAATTTCCTGGCATTTTCTATCCGCATCAATACTTACCCGTCGATAAAAATTAGATTAATTTTAAATATTCTTATATACCATATGAGCAGGTGTCGACTGAAAAATCGTTGGTAATATTAAATGAAGTAACTGAGAAGAGGAGTCACCAAGACCTTGATGGTAAAGTTAGTAACGCACTTTTTCCGTAATAAAAGAGTTCCAGGCTTAAATCCTGGTCGAGGTGGCACTTTTTTCAGTTGCTACGTATGATAATTTTTCTACAAATCGTAGTTTTAACATTAAAATATCGAGTTGTCTTGGCAACTTTGTACTAGATTAGAAATGTCAAGAAATTAATTTACTTGCATTAATACTTACCCATCCATAAAAATTTAATTAATTTCTTATATTTTTATATTAAAATGTCGATATACTCAATTACTTGCAATAGTTTGTTGATGTTTCTTGTTCAGGTTGTTAGAGTACATCCGAGAAGAAAATTCTTGCACTTGGGTGAGGAATAAAGTGTTCCGTGTGGTGGGTGCTAATATAAAATTAGAATTGAAGACTGTATATAAGAGGCGAAATAGTTTAATCCACTTAGGGGTGAGTAGTTAAAGATACCAATGACAATTGATCCCACCCAAATCAGAGTTCTTAAGCAATCAAACTCCCCCCTCCCTCTCTTTTTCTTTTAGATGGTATAAAATTTTTGTATGCCGAGGTTTTATTGGCGGAACCTACAGCAGAGTTGAAATATAGTAAATAAAAGTTTTAGAATACTCCATCACTCCTGGACACGTATGCGTATTGGAGTTAAGGAGCGATGTTTACGGTTGACGGGGGCTCTTGCAATATGTGGTAGAGGTAGTTATAATGGTGTTTCTCCTGATAATGAGGGTTCTAGAATTAAAGGTATTATATATTTTAGAGTTGTTAAGTAAATATTTATATGAGACAATAATAACGACAATGATAATTATTCCTGCTGTATAAAAAATTTTGTTGATTTACTATTTTTTTTTTTTAGGTTTAAAAGACAGGATGGCTGCGAAAAGTAAGCCAGGGTATATGTGAGTGTCGTCTCTCATTAGAGTTGGCAAAAGTTGGGAAAGGTTCTGGAAAAGTTAAATTTTGTCTTAAGTCCTTGTTTACTCCTGCTGAAATGGTAATTGACACCTTTCGAGAGGTGAAAATTTCCGTAAATTATGCAACCCACAAATTTAATATTGATAAATATTTGTCAGAAGAGCCAGAGTTGAACAAAAAAAAAAAAAATAAATAAAAGTATTATATACCAGAACAAAAACATGTAGGAAAATATTTTAAATGGGAAAATTTTTGTTTACAAAAAAAAAAAAA
>NW_019379723.1:556655-593724 GCF_000648655.2 Copidosoma floridanum
ATATATATATAATATTTGTATATATACGTTTGTGTCTGTAAGTCTACCCACATTCCTTGTGTAGGTAATTTGTTATGGTTGCTCGTTTGTGATATTATCGCCATTTAATACATAAGCGTTGACCTTTTTTGTTTTCTTGAAAAGGTGCTTTTTTTGAGCAGATATAGGTTGTGTTAACGGTCTTACTGGGGTTGCAAAAATCTTGGGCTCTTTGACTGGTTGTCTTATATTTAGGAATATTAGACAATCCATAGTGTATTTTCTTTGATTTATTATTTTATGTGGCCAATTTAAGCCCATTTGGTAAATTGTAAGTATGATGATTACGATTTTGAAGTTTTCTCCAAATGCTGTAGCAAGATAGATTTTTGAAGATATAAGTCTGTAGGCACATTATGCGCGAGGGTAGATTAACTATTTTAGATTTTGATCTTATGAAAAAATGTGACGGAAGTAGAAATTATGTTATTTTTCACGTTTTCCAATATTTTTATAACTGAAAAAAAAGTTTTTGTACTATATACATACAATAACTGATTCTTATTACGTTTTCCTCTTTAACAATTTTTCTTTTGTGATTGAAGTGACTTTTCAACTGACGGACATTTATCACATAGTAAAGAAAGACAAATTTAGCTCAAAATTTAGAGAGGTGAGAGGAGCACAAATTATGTGCAACAATGCTGTAAATTATTTTTCTCATATGCCTGTACTGACTTTCTTGTGTCACCAGAAAAAAAAAAAAAATAGATCTAGTGGCAAATGAAACAGGTTTGTCTAAAAGTTACTTTTTATACAAACAAAACTTTAAAGGTGTATACAGATCTTGTAAATGCTATTTTAAGTGGTTTTTCTATAAGGTCACAATTAAATTGAAATTTTTTTAATTAAATATGTAAAAAAAGGCATAGTCGATTGATCTGCAATTTTTTGTGAGTATTTTTTTTGTTGCTTTTTCAAATATACGCTTGATGTTTAAATTATATTCATAAAAAAATGTATGTGTGATAAGCGTCCTGTAGAGACATTTGGTCGCATGTACTACTATGCTGTTGAAAAAAGTAGTACTACAAGATGTTTTGTCATAGTTTTTGAGATGCAATTGTGTTTTAGGTATTAAATATTTTTTAAATTGTATTTTATCATTACACATTGCCTATAATTGTTTAGTCAACTGGTTTCTAGAAATTTTTCTTTTTTAGGGTTCAGAATTTCTTTTAGCTTTTCTTCAGTATCTTTTAATGACAGGGCGTCATTTTATTCAGCCTATTTTGTAACTATTATTGGCATTTTTTTCTCTAAATCAAGTGTGTTGTTTATAATACGATGAACTAAATTTTAAGTTAATAGTATTCATAAATTTAGAATCAACTCAGATTTGTATATTTAGGTTTAATTGAGTTTCATTGAGTTTATGGCATACAGAGTGACATCCCAAGAAAATGATGTGCACTGCCCACTTGATGTTAGGATTTCGATGTCTTGTAGTGTTAATTCTTGGCGATGATAATGATCACAAATCAGACAAATTGTAAGAGAATCTTTAGTAGAATATAGCCATTTCTAAGTCTATTTTAACTTGGTCCAATAAGATTATTTCTAATTACATAACATAATTTTACATTTTCTTAGGGCCTCTCTTGTAAGTTTTGTTAAAAGGAGAAATTAACAAGTAGCATGGTCAATTTCTTTCACTATCGCATGAGTAGGCTCACAAAGTAGTGCCTAACCAGATTGCATACATTCTTTTATGTAGTCTCTATCAGCTAGAAAATAATTTCCTTGGTCATGGTTTCTGATTAAATTGTCTGTTTTAGGCTTAATACTGACGCTACCTTGCAAGTTTTTATGTAAATTTTGTGGCATGGGTAGTGAATACTTGTTGTAAGTGCTATATTTGTATTTTCCGATTAACAGCAATGTTATTGTAATGACTAATCGTCCATCATTTATTCCAGCTATTATACGAGAAAAACTGTTTAATTGTTCTGATAAAATTAAAAGGGGGTGGAGATGAGATGCAGCAGTAGCTTTGATTGCGATAATTAATGTTTTATAGGGTTGTAGTATGTCATAAAAAAATTTCTAAAAATGTATAGCCCTTGTACTAATTAATCGTAAGATTGTGTCAATTTATTCTTTTCCTAATAAATACGTGGTGTTTTTAGTTAGTTCCCGTGTCTATTGTGAAAGTTTTAAATTGATGATTTTTATTCATTCCATTTCTTTGTAAAGCATTTTTAAGTTCGATCGTACGATATGTGTTTAGTTTGGGACAAAAACAGAAATATTTTTTGTTTCTGAATAGATACTGTTTAATTAAGAAGCAAGCTCTTTTCTATCGTTTGCGTCTATTGTTCCAAAAATTTTTTAAGACATCCTTCCCACAAGCTTGATAGGGTTGCCCCTTTTGTTTATACTACGAGATTTAGGTATTGATAAGTCAAAAACTTAAATAGTTAGTGAGAGAAATTATTGTATTTTTTATTGTAATAAATTAATGTTCTTAAGTGATTGTATCAAGTATGATAGAGGTAATAATTTTTTGCATTGATTCGTATGGTAATGGCAGTAATTTGACAAATCATACATTTTAAAACCTAGCTTTTCATGAACGTAGCCAACATAAACGTTGCAATATTGTCTTTTGCATATGTTAAACATTTTCGTATACTTAATATTTCAAGGTAATCTATTTATCTTTTTATCAAAGGTCTTAATTAAAGTGCTTTTTACGAGTAAATTGGTCATCATGTTCTGCATTCCATTGATGTTGTAACAATTCAAATGCGGCTAAAGGGTGGGTAGACAGAGTCAAGTTACAGTGCTTTAGAGTATTATGCTTTATGAGTATGTCTTGCTGCTTAGCACTTAAATGAAAAGGTATATTGGATAGACTAACATGAATTTTTTCTTCCTCTCGTAGTATCGACATTGTTTCCTACTACCGTAGATGAAGCTTTGGAGCGTCTTACAGGTGATTGTGATCTTATCGAAAAGCTTCTTTCCTATATAGAATTTACATAGTCATCGGAATAGTCTAGTGAAATATTGGATGAAATTTTTTAATTTTAAAAATTTTCTTTGGTTGACTTTGGCTCTTTATTTCTTATTGTTTCTACTGTGTTTATTCGTTCTGGCAGTATGTAATAATTCCAATATTAGAATGGGTCAGCAAATTTGTATTTTACAATCCACTAGTTAGAGAATATTTTTATCAGGACTGCTTTCCAAAGCACCTTTATGCGTTCATCTGCGAGTAGTGGATTGCAGTTTTAGATTTTGTTCCATTTTAGCAAACAACATGTCAGTGTCTAACTCAAATCCTACCGATTTTAGAAGAGCGGTTTTGATTTTTTGATTAGTAGAAGTCTTGGAAAATGACGGTTGTAGTGAAGGGTTAAATATTTCTTCTCAGTCACTAGTTTCTGTAATACATTCTTGTTGTAACTCATTGTCTGTTGTGGTTTGAATGGATTATAAATCTGGTTTAGTATTAAAGTGGCTAGGAAGTAGAGATTTATCTCTTTGAAGTATTAGTATTGGCTGGTTTTCTTCGTCTTCCAATGTACCTAGAAGGCTGTGGGTCTATCAGGAGGAGGTAAACTTAATTTTTTTTGAGTTTGGCGTTTAAGTAACTTCTAAGCTATTGATGGTCCGGTGAGATCTTCTAGCCCTTCTTCGATTTCTGGCGGTATAACGAGTGGAGAACTTTTAGAGCCCTTCTTTCTTTTTTTTTGTTTCCTGTTTCACTGTAGTAGTGAATTCAAGCTTATTTGAGCATTAGTTGTGTATATTACTAGCTCCCTAAGGACGTGCAATAGACGTTTTTGTTTATCAAAGGATTCCTAAAATAAGTTTTGAAAGTAGCTCATGGGAGTGTAATGCTTTAGGACTACTGGACTCGCTAGCTCGAGCTGTTAGAGCGACTACTGCTTCTGTTACTGCTGGATGCTGAAATTTTTCTAATTTTTTAACGCCCCCCATCCTTAAAATCTATGTCATTCTTTATGGTTTTTATTTTATGAGAATCTGCGAGGTAACGTTATAAAGCATCAGCATTTAAATTTAAACGTCTGGGTTTGTACTCATAGGTGTAGTTGTACCCACGGATAACCACTTAAAAAATCTAAAGCACTTTTTTTTTAATAAATCCCTCCTTAAGTCACGTATTCATTTTTTAGCTTTTATTGTCGACGACTACATATAGCTTATTTTTCTGGTAAGACAAATTGTTACATTATTGGTCACATACTAACATTATTGATTTAACACATTTGACATTATTAAATGTAGTTCATTCAATTGGTTGTTTCGGTGAAGATGTCATAAAGACCATTTCAGCGGAGAATCTAAGTGATAGGCAGTTGTGATGCAAAAAAAATAGGCCATCCTTCTACGAGCAGCGTTACGTGGTGGAAAACCATACTCGAAAATTCACAGAGGTACTAGCTCAAAATAGTCGTACTAGCTGGAAATTGAACCGTCGTCTCTTGCGTGCCAACTCATGAACCAGCTGAGCCCCCACACGCTTATCTTAAAAACTTAAGACTCCAGCAATACTTGAATAAGATCATGTAACACACAAACAATAGATATAAAAACATTTTTTTTTATTGTTCAGATATATTTATTTCATTTTTAAATATCAGAAATTATCTTTGGTTATTTTATATTTACAATCATCATAATAACAACTACTGAGATATGACCCGTATTTCATAAATCTACTTTTAATCAAAAAATTACTTTGAACAGATACAATATTTAACAATAGTAATCGATTATTAGTCTATAGTATCTCACATCAACATTTAGTATTTCAAAGAAGCTTACAACAACCCTACAGACGTATTAACACCATCCGCTATGATGCTCACCCAAAACCCTAAAATTTACAAGAAAACGTTCGAAGAAAATGGAAGTGATCAAAAGCACACCTAACAATACCCTCATCATCTTATCAAATTTTCTAGCAGCTAAGCCATGCGTCCTAAGCTCTCCCAAAGTCAAGACCATTTATTTGCGCATCTTCCATAGAAGTAAAAAATGCATAGCTCATCACGCCTGCTTCTTTTGTATATTATGTAAATAAGGAAATCACAAACGCGAAAACAGAACATTTTTCTCAATATTTTTAAAGCCTCATAAGCTAATAACACTTTTTTCTCTATCTCTTTAAATATCTTCTGTGCAAGTGAAAGCACCCCAAATGTGAACTAGTAAGACAGTTTGGCCCTAGACGTTTTCATGCTGATAGGGCTGACAATAGTAGTATTTTTGGGTCTCCTCTCTGACAACGGAATCCAAGAAAGAAACCATTTAGCAGAGTGAATCCATGAAAGTCGGTAAGTTACACGGTCTGGCTCCACAAATTTCTGTTAGACTCAGATTTAATACCCACTGATACTATATGGCAACGACTATATCATGCAACTAGTAATTGACTGTTTCCATCGTACCATATAACGTGGAGGTATCAAAACGGTTCTTATTTGTTTGAGAAGAAAATATTGGTTGTTATGAGGATGTGAAGTAGTGTGCACAGATCTTATTCACTGCTTTAATTTGAAAAAATACAAGACAAAGACTCAAATTTAATAAATGAGTGATCTTACCAGTAACAAAGTCACTCCTAGTCCTTCAATTAAGAAGATAGGAGTTGACCACGCTGGACCCTTTCCAGTTCGTTGATCTAAATATTGTGGTAAGGACATACTGGGAGACTATATCGTTGTTTTCGTATGCATGGCTACTAATGCCATACATTAGGAGATATCAAAAGACTACTTAACAGGGTTGTTTATTGCTACCTTATATGGTTTTGTCTCATGCAGAAATCACTGTAAGAATTTCAATAGTGACCAGGGTAAAGCCCTTTTTGGAGCTGACTACGGGCTAAGAAAGTGCTGAAGGTTCAACATTAATCCGATCATTCCACTTACAATTTATCATCACTGAAAACCCAGTGGCACTTTGATTAAACAGTTACTCCTTATTACAGTAGTATTTAAAAGTCAACTGTGAAATTGAGTCGTTGGTAACCTGATTTTGGCTTCCGTTGAGTTCTCAATCTTGCTTTGCTGCATTTATTCATGCCTCAACTCTCGTCCACTTTGCTCCTTAATGGACGACCAACTTGATTCGAGCCTATTAACTACTAATTATCTGAAGGCCTTTTTATTGTGTCGCAGACATGACATTTTAGTTAAGATAATTTTTTTATCACAAAGATAGGAGTTAATATCTTAAGCTGCTCAGAACTATTAGACAAGATTAAGCTCACAGTACTTTAATATCCTTCATACACGATCTAAGTAGCTTACGCCCCAAGAATCTATATAAATGGGCAATTCAGTTTTCGTTAAAAACGAGTTGACTTAACCTGGTAAGTAACATCTGAGTTCAATTAAAGAGATTTTTAAGGACCAGAAATCTCTTGTCCGAGTCACATAAGTAAAAACTAACAGTACTATTTATACAAGACCCATTCATGAATCAATTCTACTTAGAACTATTTCTAAGTATAAAACAACGACTCAGAAAAAGTATTTAACTGACTTTTTGACAAGTAAGATTAGTTTTTCTTTACAAACTTGTTTATCTTTACGAAACTATAAATGTAATACCTAGTCATTAGGTCTATTTGAAATTTTTTTTCGTAATATTTTTTCATCATTATATTGTTAGTGGATAAGTGGTCTACATCAAGACTTTTATTGATTGATATCGTAATAATTTATCATCAGTTTTTCTTGATGCACACTCGTACTGACTGCTGTCGATCAACTTGGGAAGTATGTTCAGCATAAAACATTTGACTTACTACAAATCAATGCACTCTTACTAAATTAATACATATTAAACAGCAGTTAGTCACTTACACAGGCAAATAGTAATTTTATTTTTGACATGTATGCACGTTAGCTTTGAAAAAAAGTTATACCTCTAAGTAAGCGAGTTACAGTGCTGCACAGCCAACAACCACTACGCTTCAAGCAAGGACACCTTTTTAACACGTCCTGTGTGCTGCCATTCCATGTTAGTCTACATCAATCGCTTATCTCATAAGCTTCTGTAAACAGGTGCTATGTACACCCAAGTATTAGTGATTCTTTTCAGGTACATGCCCTAAATGGCAACATCAAATATTACTTTATCTTAGGTGACCAGGGATGGCATCAGCTCTAAATGGCAGCCAGACTTTTGCCATGAAAGAGTAAAAGAGAGAGAGAGCAGAGCCATGAAACACGTGAGAGTGTTAACATTTTTAAACTAGTCTTCTGCTAGCACTATAAATACAGCATAATGACAGTTTATCAGTCACAAGCGTGATTATAATAATATTGGAGAATTGCTTCGTTGTAGAGTAAGTGACAGCTGTTTAGCTTGGTTCTTACGTCTCAGCTTTCAAGCCAAAAAGTATAGGTACCCAAAAACCTCACAAAGAAAATGTATTCCACACCTTTCTGTATAATTGTCCTGGCAATTCTGTAATGTAAAACGCTCTTTAGTCATAATTCTCTAAATATCTCTCAACGTTGGATTTTCAAATAAGTAGCTGTCAATAATTGATTTACCTTAATACATGGAAAGTAAGTGACTGATTGGATACTTTGTGTGTATACATTTGATGTGTTACAGGGTGACATGTCTTAGGTAAATCACGAGCCTGCTTTGGTATTCAAAGATGACTCTGATGCAAGATGAAAGATGCTGTCAAATAGTTGTTTGTCGGAGATGAGCTAAGATTTCGTTGAAAATTGCTCCCTTCTTAGTACTGGCTGCACCATTTCAAACCAACAGATTATTTTTTCATAAGGAGACCACCTTTTTTCATATTATGGTTGTAAAATCGCTTTATACTAAACTCTTTACAGTCATTGTTTAGATATGATATTACACAAATGCAAACTGGTAATGATTTTTCTTTATGGTGATTAGATTACTTGCTTGGGGCTTTGTTGACAATAAGATAAGAACAGAAGCTTTGTAGGGGACTTGGATTCTGTACGTCCAACAAACAACTAAGAGAAATAGCTGTTGCCAATAACAAGCTAGCCAATAACGGAGATAAGCTAAGATTTTGTTAATAATTGCTCTCTTTTTAGTACTGGCTGCACCGTTTTAAACCAACAGATTATTTTTCAATAAGAAAACCACCTTTCTTCATATTATGGTTGTCAAATTGCTTTATACTAAAGTCTTTACAGTCATTGTTTAGATATGATATTACACAAATGCAAACTGGTAATGAGTTTTCTTTATGGTGATTAGATTACTTGCTTGGGGCTTCGTCGACAACAAGATGAGGATAGAAGCTTCGTACGGGACTTGAATTCTGTGCGTCCAACAAAGAACTTGAGAAAGAAGCTGTTGCCGATAATAAGCTAGCTATGAAACATAAAATACAACTACAACTGGTGAAATAAGCTGGTATTAACGTGTGATTTTATTGCCTGAATACAGTGGACAAATACTTATGAACAGCATGAAGGGTGTTTTTTTCAATACTGGAGGGGTCTTTGGAAACTTTGGTCAGCCTTATCACAACCAGTTGTATTGTAATGGAGACTTAATTGCCTGGGGAACGCCAAGAGAAGCCAGCTATGAGGACCACTACCAGCACCGTAGCAGAGATAGTTATGTTTCTAGTATCTGAGGTTATCTATAAGTAAATAAGCATTGGGATATTATAAATTACTGCAGTAATTAAAAAAATTTCCTTATAACAAAATATAAATAACTATGTACGGCAAAATATTGTATAACTCCACATTTATGTAAGTGCAGGGACAGGAGCAGCCTCAGCCTACTTTATCGCAATAACAACCAACCTGCTGGGGTTTCAACACCTTTGCCGGAAATCGCAAGATAACATGGGATAGCGTAGCCAGCCTGCTGGCGCAACCTGTATACTTGACCCAAGGCCCTAAAAAGAAAACTGCTGTCACCCCACCAACGATATTACCTAGCAAACATAACATGGACATTGTTACTCAGGGTGAGGGTAAATTCTCCATGCCACCACTAATGGCACCACTGCTACCCTTACTCCCTACGCTACGACCAGCTATGCCATCAACCTAACTACCCGCATCCACTGCTGATGAGCGGCAACTGTCATAGAAAGGATGAGTGTCTGGCCCACCACCAGGAGACAGAATTTATAAAATAAGTCATACAATTGATTCTTTTTTCACATAAATTTTGGTCAAGTGACTTGATTCTTAGTGGTAATATATGTGTTTGTATTTGATTCCAGATTTTAAATTTGTGATACGTAACTCGTGTAGCTCGCAGAAACACGATACGTTCTACTGTTGTACGAAAGGTTTTAGAACTGCCAGAAATGTATGCAAATGAATTTAAGTGATACTTTTAACTAACAAAAAATTCAAAATAAACTTGTCAAATTGCAAACAGGACTTACAATATTGTGTGCTGACACTGATATTAATGATACCTTTTATATTACAAGTGAAAAACTATGAAAACATTTATTAATACATTCATTTATGTTTGTTTTTTTTTTTGTCGATGGAACTTAAATAGTTACATTAAACAGGCTGATGAATGATAATTGCAGCATTTATTTCTAAAAAACATTGCTGTAAGTGCTGCATAAAGACAAGTACTTTGTAAACATATTTTGTGTGGAAAAAAAATGGAAAGTTAAAGTGAAAGGTGAAAAAACAAACTCGTTGTTAGTGAAGCGATCAAAGCATATGGGTATATACATATTTTTAATAATTCATATAACTACCATCAGCTTGAATTAATTCCTCTAAGCTTGCTGGCATGGAGTTTGCCAATTCTTCAAAGTACTTGGGTTTAGCCATCAGATCATTCCATTCTCGAGTAACTGTTTCATGTAGGGTGTCAGCATGTCATTTTGTGTCATATCATGGCGCCAGTCTCTGACCATTTTAGACCATACATATTTAATAATATTAAAGTCTGGGAAGTGCACCAGCTAAGGTAATCGTTGAAAACGTGGATGAGCATTATACCATTCTTGAACAATCCTTGCTATATGAACTGCGCTGTTATCTTCAACAACTCGTATATAACTTACTCATTTGGAAAAAGGTGTGGCACCAATCCCACAAGAAAACATTCCAAGATCTGGTTGTATCGTGTAGCATTTATACCTCGGCCGACCTCGGTGATATCACCAGCACTATGACCAGCGCACCATCCCCAATACGCTTCGCTTGCTTGACCGCTGTGGTAAATTGGAATTACGTACTGAGGTAAGTAGCGGGCACTTGCAGGTCTCCAGACAGTATATCGTTCATCCTTATCTATTGAAAAAATCTTCTCATTAACGAAGATGAAGTTCATCCATTGTTTTCTTGTAAGATGGTGATAATTATTTGCAAATTCCAATCCATCTGCCTTATGCCTTTCTGACAAACCGGTTTTTTTTGCAGCCTTGAAGCATTTTAGTTCTGTCCTATTGGAAACATTGGCTCTCGAAGTCTGGTAAGTGACGTCTAGATCCAAAGTTTCTGTTAGGTGCTTCAATGGCTCAAAAGGGTGTAAAAATATTTTCTCAACAACTGCAGCAATATCTTCATCGGTCATTTTTATATCATTGGTCATATCTTTAATACTCTCAGCAATGATATTTCTTTTCACCACTACTAAAATAAACTTACAGTGCCACTCATTTTGTGCCTTAAATTCTTCAACTTCTTCTTCCATCTCAAATCCAAATATCTAGTTGAAGCTATTTTTCGACAACAATGATAGATTTCACAGATTTCATCCAAATCCAACCCCCTTACCCATAACACCCTCACACGCTTTAAGTTAACATCTGTAGGCCTAAATGCCCTTTAACAGTCGATACAAGTTTAATAAAAAACAGATGCTGTAAAAATATTAAATAAACAGACACGAAAAAGTGTAAGGAAAAAAAAAGTTCATGATAGATTTAAAGTTACAGATGGAACATTTTGAAATTGAGCTATGTCAGCAAGGCCTCAATGGGCAGCATATTTTCAATATTAAAAATTATATACCAAGATTGGTAAAATATGAAATCGACAAGCTGAATAGTGACTTAAGGGGTCTTAGTAAGAAAAATCTTACAAAAGACGTAGTTGACAGCGTGTGAGAAGCCATGGTTTACCACTGCAACTGTGCAAGTTTTGCTGGGTGCTTAAGAGATATGACTGTTACAAGTAAGTATACAATGTTATGGAAATTATAAAATTTTTTTTTATTTATACATGCAAAGTGAATTATTCATCGTATTACCAACTATTTATCCTCTGATTGCAGGAAGCTTTGTAACCAAGGCATATTAAAACCTAAAAGAAGACGACAACCAATTAAAAAGTGACCTGGCATTTAGATTTCAAACACAGAAAAACTTAACTAGACTTGAAAAATATTCGTTAAGCGATTTTAATAAAAATGAACGAAAAGTATTAGTGTTGAAGTTATATTAATTATTAAGAATATTTAAATACCCATATGCTTTAATCGTATCACTAACAATGAGTTTGTTTTTTCACCTTTCACTTTAACTTTCTATTTTTTTTCCAAACAACATATGTTTTCAAAGTACTTGTCTTTATGCATCACTTACAGCAATGTTTTTTGAAAATAAATGCTGCAATTATCATTCATCAGCCTGTTTAATGTAACTATTTAAGTTCCATTGACAAAAAAAAACAAACATAAATGAATGTATTAATAAATATTTTCATAGTTTTTTACTTATAATATAAAAGGTATCATTAAAATCAGTGTCAGCATACAATATTGTAAGTCCTGTTTGCAATTTGACAAATTTTTGCTAAATTTTTTGTTAGTTAAAAGTATCATTTAAATTTATTCGCATACATTTCTGGCAGTGCCAAAACCTTTCGTACAACAGTAGGACGTATCGTGTTCCTGCGAGCTACACGAGTTACGTATCAAAAATTTAAAACCTAGAATACAATACAAATACATATAAACCATCAGCAGTAAATGCGGGTAGTTGGGTTGATGGCATAGCTGGTTGTAGCGTAGGTGGTAAGGGTAGCAGTGGTGCCATTGGCGTTGGCATGGAGAATTTACCCTCACCCTGAGTAACAATGTCCATGTTATGTTTGCCAGATAATATCGTTGGTGGGGTGACAGCAGTTTTCTTTTTAGGGCCTTGGGTCAAGTATACAGGTTGCGCCAGCAGGCTGGCTACGCTATCCCATGTTATCTTGCAATTTCCGGCAAAGGTGTCGAAACCCCAGCAGGTTGGTTGTTATTGCGATGAAGTAGGCTGAGGCTGCTATTGTCTCTGCACCTACATAGATGTGGAGTTATACAACATTTTGCCGTTCGCGGTTATTTACATTTTGTCATAAGCAAACTTTTCTAATTACTAGAGTAATTTATGATATAACATTACTTTTTTACTTATCGATAACCTCCAAAACTAGAAACATAAATATCTCTGCTACGGTGCTTTTAGTGGTCCTCGTAGCTGGCTTCTCTTTGCGTTCCCTAGGCAATTAAGTCTTCATTACAATACTACTGGTTGTGAAAAGGCTGACCAAAGTTTCCAAAGCCTTCTCCGGCATTAGAAAAAACACCCTTTATGCTTTTCATAAGCATTTGTCCACCGTATCCAGGCAATAATCACACGTTAATACCAGCTAACTTCACCAGTTATATTTGTATTTTATGTTCCATAGCTAGCTTGTTATTAGCAACAGCTTTTACTTCAAGTTCTTTGTTGGACGTACAGAATCCAAGTCCCCTACGGAGCTTCTGTCCTTATCTTGTTGTCGACAAAGCCCCAAGCAAGTAATCTAATCACCATAAAGAAAACTCATTACCAGTTTGCATTTGTGTAATATCATATCAAAACAATGACTGTAAAGGGCTTAGTGTAAAGCGATTTGACAACCATAATATAAAAAAAAGTGGTCTACTTATGGAGAAATAACCTTTTGGTTTAAAACGGTGCAGCCAGTACTAAAAAGAGAGCAATTATTAACGAAATATTAGCTTATCTCCGTTATTGGCTAGCTTGTTATTGGCAACAGCTTCTTCTTTTAGTTGTTTGTTGGACGTACAGAATCCAAGTCCCCTACGAAGCTTCTGTCCTTATCTTGTTGTCAACAAAGCCCCAAGCAAGTAATTTAATCACCGTAAAGAAAAATCATTGCCAGTTTGCATTTGTGTAATATCATATCTAAACAATGACTGTAAAGAGTTTAGTATAAATCGATTTGACAACCATAATATGAAAAAAGGTGGTCTCCTTAAGGAAAAATAATCTGTTGGTTTGAAACGGTGCAGCCAGTACTAAGAAGAGAGCAATTTTCAACGAAATCTTAGCTCATCTCCGACAAACAACTATTTGACAGCATCTTTCATCTTGCATCAGAGTCATCTTTGAATACCAAAGCAGGCTCGTGATTTACCTAAGACATGTCACCCCGTAACACATCAAATGTATACACACAAAGCATCCAATCAGTCACTCACTTTCCATGTATTAAGGTAAATTAATTATTGACAGCTACTTATTTGAAAATCCAACGTTGAGAGATTTCTAGAGAATTATGACTAAAGAAAGTTTTACATTACAGAATTGCCAGGACAATTATACAGAAAGGTGTGGAATACATTTTTTTTGTGAGGTTTTTGGGTACCTATACTTTTTTGCTTGAAAGCTGAGACGTAAGAACCAAGCTAAACAGCTGTCACTTACTTACTCTACAACAAAGCAATTCTCCAATATTATTATAATCACGCTTGTGACTGATAAACTGTCATTATGCTGTATTTATAGTGCTAGCAGAAGACTAGTTTAAAAATGTTAACACTCTCACGTGTTTCATGGCTCTGCTCTCTCTCTCTTTTATTTTTTCATGGCAAAAGTCTGGCTGCCATTCAGAGCTGATGCCATCCCTGGTCACCTAAGAAAAAGTAATATTTGATGTTGCCATTTAGGGCATGTACCTGAAAATAATCACTGATACTTGGGTGTACGCTATGTAATATACTATAAGTAGTTTCTACTTATGTTTTATAATAAAACTTTCTTGCGTGACTCATTAACCTATAATTTTAGTTTAGTGATTTGTCAGTTTAATAATTATTTAATTTACAATAATTATTTTTCAGCACAATTTTTTTTTTGTATTTCGAAACTAACTTCATTTTTTTATTGGTTATCAAATGCTGTAAATTTTTATTCTGTATTCGCCTTATATCGCTTAAAATATAATTGCCTTTTTCATTTAAAAAAAAAAAAAATGTACTTGAAAAATTTATTTTTTCTGAAACTTTAGGGCATCTCTGATGGCTGTCCTTCGATCTGGCTAACCTCTGCGACACATAGTTGATATATACAAGATTCGATGTTATTAACTATAGCTATTCTAAAGAATAAGTATCAAGGGTTAAGTGTAACATCACTAGTGGATTTTAAATGAGTAGCAACAAAATGCTCACGATTAATTAATTTCTACTACGTGTACCACTAGGATATTAAATTATGGAATTCACTTAACAAATAATTTGCTTTCTGATTATTGAGTGTATTGTTGACAATATACAACTGCGTAGAGAAGAGTAGGATAGTCATTTATTATTATTACGTGGAAAAGTCATAACTTTAAGATTTTATATAAAACCCTTCCCATAATAAGTATCAATTACGATTAAAAAAATTATAGAGGCAGCTCAATATGCACTCTAGCTCTCAATCAAAGATACTAGCTCTTAAACTGGTCAGACGTCAGAAAAAACAGTCCATCATAGCATTAAGACATTTTACAAAACAGCCGTACATCAAACATAAACTCGTAAAAATATACAGTTGATTTAAATTTATAGTTTAAAACTTAAAAGACCAGGTAAGAAATTATTCCAATACTTTTTTGTTGTATACAAAATAGATAAGATTCTAAGCATGCAGTCTCCAGTCTTATTTTAAAAATCCACCCTAATAGCACCAAACGTTTAAGAAACGTTATTTAAACGTTGTTTTTCTAACCTTATAACGTTTTACAAAACCATTCTATAAACGTTGTAAAAACGTCTTAAAAATGTTGGGTAGGGGGCTGATACTACACATAACAACTCTACACGTTACGCACAAAACGGTTCAGCACATGGTTATCTCAACACAAAATTACTCAACACAATTATTTTCAATTGTGTATGGACATAAATGAGGTATGCACAAGTGTAGAAGCATAATTATATTAAAAAATTTTGTGCAGAGTAAGTTGCATTTTGTTGTTTGGTATTTGTACAATAACAAATATGTCTACACTAGTGGAGGCTTCAACATAACTCTGCACAAACGTATTAGAGCCCGTGGAGAGAATACAAGCACAAGTGTAGAAGTATAATTGTGTTGAAAAACCTTGTGCAGAGTACGTTGCATATTATTTTTATGGAATTTGTACAATGGCAAATCTGTCTACACCAGTGCACACTTAAAGCATAACTCTGCACAAACATATTAGGCTGCGTATACACGCTGCGGAAATTTACGTGACGGAATTCTGGCGTCGGTACATCAGAGCAAAAACCTTATCAACGATGCAGCATGTAGAGAACAAAACATGTGTACAATTTGAAAAAAGATTCATATAAATGTTCACAACAATTTGTTATTTATAAGAGAAGAAAAAGTGACGTATCTGAGACAGTAAAAAAGGGCACTAGAGGAAGAGAGATAAGGTTAACGTTTTTTTCGGAGGCTCTTTCCTCTGTTATTATCTCAATTTAGCCTATTTCCAGACAATTTCCACAATACAAAGTACAAAAATATTTTTAAATAATTTTTCTCGCTCCCCTCCCTAAAAGTACAAGCCTTTCGTATAGTATTCTTACCCTCCAGAAAGCGTGACTTTTTTGGAAGCTCGCTGCTCAACTATCGGTAAGAGGGTGCTCAGGCTTTCCGTCATGACGTGTGACCGCAGCCTAACCGCATCCTGATGTCGTGCGTGCAAGTAAAGAACATGTGATTTTGGAATTTTACATTTTTCTTCTCGTTAATTTTGGTTGTGTTTGGTTGGATTTTTTGAAAACAAAAACTCAGTGATTATTAAGTAAAAGCAATAAAAGTAAATGTCAGTATTATGAGTTTTTTTTTTTTTTTCCTTTATTTTCTTTATTCAATTCAATTGATATTCTTTTTTCTTTCTTTTTGATGCCCAGTCCCTGACCATCTGAACCTCGGCTTTGCCTCAGAATCTCTATCTCTTCCTCAAAAGTCGCTAGGGCATCAAAATATAACCTCTCAAGTCGTAGCCGTAACTGGCTTTTAGCAGTAGAAGCCAAGTATTACATACCGTGCCGTGTTACACATTGCCCAACAGATGGTGCGCCGGGCGCTCCAACAGAAACTAAAAATGATAGCTATTTGTATACACATACAGTAGTAAACGTCAATTGGCAGCGATTATGTTAATAATTTTGAATATTGAACGTTCTTTCAGAGGAAAATCAAGAAAAATAGTATACGACACCCGTTCAAAACGTTGGATATCAATGCATCCGTGGCTTGATGACCTAGGCTTTGCCTCATAGAGATATAATAATAGAGTAAGCTAAACTCACACAACCCTATACTCAGCTGTGTCCCACGGTGTGAGGGAGAACGCTGCAAAAATTTCTTTCGTATCTTTATCTAACCCCTGTGATTGAAACGAGAGCACAAAGAATCTTGCACCGATCTCTCTCACACCAATGAAAACATCGACAGACAGGGTTATGTGGGTTTAGCGCCCTCTATTCTTATATCTCTATGCTTTACCTCGGACATTCACCACGTACGCCAGAAAATTCAACGTTCTGGCCTTGTATCGTAATATATTAGGTTTGTTTCTTGCCTTCCTCGCCTTCGGCTTGGGATGCAATTACACACCCGGGAGAGAAAGCCATACTTTTGTCCATAGTGGCGTAATAAATTATGAGAGGTGTCTGTAAGAATTTTAGGTAGTGATTTAATAAAAAAATTTAAGAGTCTTACGTATAAACATCACATTCTTATGTATAATATATATATATGTATGTAAGAACTAACGCATTGCCTTTGAGATAAAGTACTCATTTTAATAGTACAGCATCGACTGTAGTACCTGAATACATGTAATTACTCAAATTTTTTGCTTAACACTAAGAAAATTTTGTCTTAATACTTATACGAAGCACATAACTGAGTAGGCTTTCCAAATTCTAAGTCACTTACCTGGTAAAATTAAGCACTAAAGGTATGTTACATTTAGTTTTGCTTGAAGGATGAAAAGTGTAAGACTAGTGGTCATACTAACTACTTTCTTCAAACATTGAATCAAATTGATTCTGTTGTTAAATTCGTACATTTATTTGATTATAATCATAGGTAAGTTAAATATTTAATGTTTGGCTGAATAAAAATATCTAATGAACTTGTGATGAAAATTTTATTCAACCATTAGCAATATAAAAATTTTTGACACTACTGAATTCTCTACACAATTGACATTTTACTTGATTACCACGTTGGACTCCATCAAATGTTTTATAAGTCGTCAGACATTGTCGACAAATGCACGCGTGACTACGTGCTTCAAATATGTAATTCGCTTTAAGCTATATATTGTTTTTTATAGTGGGAAAACCAACGTTCATCCTACGTTTTGTATCCAATGTTTCGAATAATAGAGCTGTATATAACTTTTTTTTACTTTTAAACCCTATGTGGTATCATTTATTTCATCATTGATTTCTGTTACATCATAATTAACATTGATAGAAAAAGCACAGAAGGTGAATTACACAAAATGTATGGCTTCTTTTAGTTTGTGTGGCATGAGACATCGATGTGCACCACTGACTTATTGGTGAAGTGGTTGATTCGTCAGCCCATCAACTTAGGCACCAAAGTCACCTGAAAAAGGAAATTTTTTAATGAACTGGTCTTACAAGTATACTTCACGGATTATAAGAGCAAGTCTCTCTTAATTTAAACTATTAGATTAGACAGAGCTCATGTAGCAGCTGAGAAATAAGCTACTGCAAAACATAATTACAAATAAATTTTGTTTTTCAAAATGATGAAAGATATATTGAACAGACAACAGAGTTTGTTACGTTGAGCCTTCCTCGCCTTCGGCTTGGGATGCAATTACACACCCGGGAGAGAAAGCCATACTTTTGTCCATAGTGGCGTAATAAATTATGAGAGGTGTCTGTAAGAATTTTAGGTAGTGATTTAATAAAAAAATTTAAGAGTCTTACGTATAAACATCACATTCTTATGTATAATATATATATATGTATGTAAGAACTAACGCATTGCCTTTGAGATAAAGTACTCATTTTAATAGTACAGCATCGACTGTAGTACCTGAATACATGTAATTACTCAAATTTTTTGCTTAACACTAAGAAAATTTTGTCTTAATACTTATCGAAGCACATAACTGAGTAGGCTTTCCAAATTTTAAGTCACTTACCTGGTAAAATTAAGCACTAAAGGTATGTTACATTTAGTTTTGCTTGAAGGATGAAAAGTGTAAGACTAGTGGTCATACTAACTACTTTCTTCAAACATTGAATCAAATTGATTCTGTTGTTAAATTCGTACATTTATTTGATTATAATCATAGGTAAGTTAAATATTTAATGTTTGGCTGAATAAAAATATCTAATGAACTTGTGATGAAAATTTTATTCAACCATTACCAATATAAAAATTTTTGACACTACTGAATTCTCTACACAATGGACATTTTACTTGATTACCACGTTGGACTCCATCAAATGTTTTATAAGTCGTCAGACATTGTCGACAAATGCACGCGTGACTACGTGCTTCAAATATGTAATTCGCTTTAAGCTATATATTGTTTTTTATAGTGGGAAAACCAACGTTCATCCTACGTTTTGTATCCAATGTTTCGAATAATAGAGCTGTATATAACTTTTTTTTACTTTTAAACCCTATGTGGTATCATTTATTTCATCATTGATTTCTGTTACATCATAATTAACATTGATAGAAAAAGCACAGAAGGTGAATTACACAAAATGTATGGCTTCTTTTAGTTTGTGTGGCATGAGACATCGATGTGCACCACTGACTTATTGGTGAAGTGGTTGATTCGTCAGCCCATCAACTTAGGCACCAAAGTCACCTGAAAAAGGAAATTTTTTAATGAACTGGTCTTACAAGTATACTTCACGGATTATAAGAGCAAGTCTCTCTTAATTTAAACTATTAGATTAGACAGAGCTCATGTAGCAGCTGAGAAATAAGCTACTGCAAAACATAATTACAAATAAATTTTGTTTTTCAAAATGATGAAAGATATATTGAACAGACAACAGAGTTTGTTACGTTGAGTAGCCTATCCTACCGCCGATAAAGCACACTTCTTTGCACGAACGCTTAGAATTTTATATTTAATCTCTATTTGAAAGTTAGGGCTGGCGTAAATATTTGCTGGGATATAGAGCTTTACAATTAATAAAGTACTCAAATTACTGAGTATATAAAGTAAGTACAAAATTTCGCAAGAATCATAGTTGTGAGACTTAGCTTAACCAAATTAATTAACTAAGAAAAATATCTTCTATAGTATACTATTGAAACGCAAAGTAATAGTTCGAAATATTTTAATCCACAACCATAATGTATGTATGCAGGCATGACTACCAACTATGTTCAGGCATAAACAACTGTTTTTCTTCCGTCACAATATTTTTATTAACATTTTAAACGTATTTCTTTGCAATAAGATACAAAGAAAATGATATTCTTAAGTAAATTGAGTTTAAGCTCGTCAAGAAGCACGACATAATTCAACAGATCAAATTTGGAAAGGTGCTTACGAGTCTGTATACTGAATCGTAAGTCATAATTAATCGGGTTAAGCTAAGTCACATAACTATAATTCTTTCCAAATTTTGTACTTTCTCTATAAACTGAGTAATTTGAGTACGTTATTAATTGTAAATCTCTATATCCCAGCAAATGTTTACGCCAGCCCCAACCTTCAAATAGAGATTAAATATAAAATTCTAAGCGTTCGTGCAAAGAAGTGTGCTTTATCGGCGGTAGGATAGGCTACACAACGTAAGAAACTCTGTTGTCTGCTCAACATATTGTTCATCATTCTGAGAAACAAAATTTATTTGTAATCATGTTTTGCAGTAGTTTATTTCTCAGCTGCTACATGAGCTCTGTCCAATCTAATAGTTTAAATTAAGAGAGACTTGCTCTTATAATCCGTGAAGTATATTTGTAAGACTAGTTCATTAAAAAGTTCTCTTTTTCAGTTGACTTTGGTGCCTAAGTTGATGGACTAACAAATCAACCACTTAACCAATGAGTCAGTGGTGCACGTCGATGTCTCATGCCGCACAAACTAAAAGAAGCCATACATTTCGTGTACTTCACTTTCTGTGCTTTATCTATCAATGTTTTTTACATCATTATTTTATCAGTAAATTATGATGTAATAAAAATCAATGATAACAACGTTCATAGAACGTTTCTTAAACGTTTGGTGCTACTAGGGTATGGCGAACTATTAGAGTTAAGCTTATTAGCCCTATGTATCATTAATATATGGTTACAGCTATTACATTTATATTGAAATTGAATATGAGATTTTTTTCTTTTGGCATTTAAAAGTGCTTTACATCTTTATGAAATATTTGTCAAATTAGATAAAAGTATAGCAGTAATAAACACTGCATTGGCAAACAACACTATTTGCTACTTATGTAAGGAAATAAGTTATTAGTTATAAATAAGTTCTATAGTTCTATAAGATAAGTTTTGGGCGTGGACAAGGGCAGAAATGTTAGATAAACAACCATGATAAAAAAATGGCCATCACTCCATCCTTATAAATAATCTGTGATCATTGCAGGTTAGCTTCGGATTAAAAAAAAATCACGATTTAATTAATAATAACAGCTACTTTGATATTATTATGCTTCCACTGAATATTATTTTAGATTTTTCTAAAGAATATTGTAAGATAATTGTTAATATTGAACATGAGCTAATACTAACAAGAGCAAGAAATGAAACAAACGCCATATTATATTAATGCTTGTGATCCCGCAGCAATTGCAACATGGAAAGATTTTTAAATAGTTATACTAAAGCTCAAATGGCTTATACTATGCATAGTAAAGTCAAATTCTCATGAAATTTGTGCATTAAACGATTTGCAAAAATACTAGTTTCTATATAAGACATTTGATACTTAAAAATTATATGTCGATTTCTTCTTACCTTGCACATCTAAACATATGTAAAAGAAATAGTACGAATCACCTAATTTCTTTTAAAACTTATTTTTAATTGGATTGCTTGCGCATGCCCGTGAAACAAGATAACGTGAAGAGATGGAAAAGCCACGTACGTGGTATAATCAGTTTGCCATTGATCGTTTTAAAGTGTACATCTCTACAATAACTAATGTGAAATAATAGCTTTTAATGTCGTTTCTTGTTTTACAGGTAAGCGTATAACGTTAATAAAACTATGTAAATATGTAAGTAAAGTAAATAATAAATATCTTGTTTTACAGTGAAACTCAGTATAGTTATTATTTCCTTAGTAAATAGAGATTATAAAAATAAGCATATACCAAAACGACGTTATTGTTATTCAAACAACGCGATGGAGAAGTTGTGTTTTCATTTTACAGTCATAGAAAAACCAGAAGATCCAAAAACAAACATTTACGTGATAATAGCCATTACTACTTCAAACAATTAGACATTTATTATAACTGAAGAATTACAGCCTATAGGAAATTAAAAAGAGATCATGAAATGCGAGATATAAAAAAAAGTGAAAACATCTTTAAAAAAAGGCATGACAAAAGAGAAGTTTGGATTACTTTATCCAAGGAATTAGAGGAAACTTATATTGATAAAGATAATGTTTAATTTGAAGGATTTTTTTTTAGAAAAAATTGAAGAAACTAAAAAAAAATGAAAATACAGAAGAAAATTTGATAAAGTTAATAGAAACATTAAAGGACAACGAAGAAGAAGACAGACAGCAACAACATAAGAATGAATTAAGACTTATAGAAAAATTTATACTACAGAAATTTTCAACGAAAGTAACAAATGTTCATCAATGGCTAAATGATTTTGAAAGTGAATGTGCTAGGTTAGTAATTAATACAGACATAGATAAAATCAAAATATTAGGATTGTTAATGGGAGAATCTGCTATAGACTAGTATAACTCTATGATGACACAAAATTCAATAGATTCTGAATGGCGTATTTGGAAAAACAGTTTATGCGAAACGTTTTTAAAAAAGGATGGTCACCAAGTTAAATATGCATTTAATTACAGATATAAACAAGGATCGATGCTGGAATATGCTTAAAAAAAAGAAAAATTATTACTAGAAATAAATTAATCCATGGATACACAAACACTTATTAATCTTATTGCCATGGGACTACCAAATTATACAGCAAATAAAATAGATAGAGAAAAATTACAAACAACAAGTGATTTATTGAATGATATCAGAGGCTTTGAACATTTAATGCGCAAAACAAACTCAACAGAAAAATATGATAATAACACAAACTCCAAAAACAGTTATAAAGAATATAAACAACTATGTAAAATATGTAAAAAGGAAAATAAAGAAAAAAGATTCCACCCTGAATCTATATCCTGGTTTAAAAACAAACAGGAGGACAAACAAAAGAATATTCATTAAGTCATGCAGAATAACCTAATTGAAACAGAATTTGTGGAAATGATTCTAAAAAACTAACCTTATTACTAATAATCAAGGTAACAGTAATTATCAATAATACGTGAAAAGTACTAGGAATTTCTGATCCTGGTGCAAATATTTTAATAATTAACTCAAAATTGTTACACTGTAAAAATAACCAAAAAAATTATGATAGTAAACTAAAGACGATTAATGGCGTAAAATAAACCTTAGGCATGATGTCATAAAGNAAACAAATAAAATTAAATTTCTCGATAATGTAAATGAAACGCCGAAGGGTACAAATATTAATGATAAAATTGAGATAAGCTTCAATGAAAACATAAGACCACAAAACTTTAATATTGTAGTCAAGCATTTGAATTCACAACAAAAAATTAAAATAAATGAACTAATAAGGAAATATAAACATATCTTTGCAAAAGATAAGTGTGACGTGGGAACAGTTAAGGACTATAAAGCTTGAATCAACTTAATAATTGATAAGTATTGTTACAAAAGGCCATGTAGATGCACAATAGAAGATTAAAAAAAAATAGAATCGCAAATTTCGATGTTGTTAGAAAAAAAATTAATACAAGAATCTTACAGCCCGTTCGCTGCCCCAGTAACGTTAGCTTTTAAAAAAAAGGATAATAAAAGATCAAGGCTATGTATAGACTTTCGCGATCAAAATAAAATAATAATCTCACAATCACAGCCTTTTTCTAGAAGTAAAGACTTTATGATCAAAACAAAAGGATGTGAATACTTCACAATATTAGATATGAATTCAGCATTTTGGTCAATACCACTACGGATCGAAGATAAAAGCAAGACAGCTTTTGTAACAGAAGAAGGACATTAGCAGTGGACTTGTCTACCTTTTGGTTTGAAAACATCACCTGCTATTTTTCAAAGAATTCTAAGCAGTATTATTAAGAAGTATAAACTAAATGATTTTGCAGAAAACTATATTAATGATATACTCATATTTTCTAAAACATTCAAAGATCATATTAGTCATATAAAATCTTACTCATATATAAAGCAAAAGCGCTAAAACCGTTGTAATCGCTAACCACGAAAACTACTGAACCGATTTAGTTGAAATTTTGCACACTGATTCATGATACTTCCTAGATGGTTTTAGTATAGTTTTTATCTTAAAAAATTAAATAACAATAGCAATAAATGAGCTCAAAGTTTTGCAACAATACGCCAGCTTTTCACTTTAGTTCAGGAATATTCGCTAGGTGGCGTCGACATAAAATCGAAGCTACCTGCAACATTATTAAATAAGTGTGGTTATAATAGGCTGGAGCGTCTCCATGGTGTTGTAGTCGAGCTTCGGCAATTCTACGAGCTGTATAGAGAATGCTGATGATAGTCTTGCAGCTGGGTATCCTGGTTACAGACGACACTCTTCTCTAAGGGGGAAGGGACCTAGGTGTCCATTCACCCTGAATCTCGACGAGTGAGATCAATTAAAAAATTAAATTAATTCCAACCGATGCCGTCTCTGCCACAATACCAGGAGACATATCTAGCCAGAGGACAATCTGCACCAACTCTTCATAGTTGTGTGGCAGTCCCACCATCCCACCTGGTGCAGTTAGAGAATTTGTGGCTACAAATGTAAGCAAGGAAAAACAGCTCTGAGAGGCATGGACAGCCACAACGGCTACCTTCTTGGTCGTCACGTCCCCAACGCGCTTACCCACATGTTCCCGTCTAACGATGAGCGGTTGGTTATCCAGGGAACGACCCGAGACGAGATATTCTTTGGTCAGCAGCGTACCTCCCTCCATCACAGTCTCCGTACATCGAGACTCCCAGGGTAAGAATCAAGCAACCGTCGCCAGCTCTTCATCATCAGAAATAAAAATAGCCTGGAAGTTTCACCACTGGCGCTTTTTAGGGCCATTACAAGTATTTACGTTCCCTACTTAACCATCAATTTCATCGGTTCTTTTTAGGATCCACCTAAGTGTAAACTACCTTGCCAACAACTACATTTTTATTACCATTACCGAAAGCGATTCGTCGACTAAAAGAGTATATTAACTAAAGACGGGCACTATTAAACCAAGTTATCCATTCACTAGCAGACGTCACCTGCGGAGTTGTTCTTCGCAAGGCTGGGAAACCCGGTGACCGACGACCCTATACTACTCTCTCGACTCTAAGCATTCAACCAGGAATCACTGGTCCTCTCTAAGGTCTGCGTTGGGCAAACCTATAACAGCTATGAAGGAAAAAAAACTTGAGCCAACGGGACAGCCTCCACTGGACAAGTATCACTAACCAATCTTCCCATCTAAGATCACCAAAACAACTGAATCTGCAAATAAAATAGGTGCTTTAGACACCAACATCTTCGACCTTATACCGGGAGACGTTGGGAAAGGGTACTACAACTAGCCCCAACGCTTCGGACTTCGTCATTTTCCTCCCAATCAGTCTGAGTCTTTAACAGCAAGCCAGAGAAGATCACCCTGAGGTATCCAGGCAGTCACAATTGCTGTTAACTGCAGTCAAGAAAGAGTTAACTTAAGAAGCTCACCGGTCTTTTTAGGACCATCGAACGTTGAACTACCTTGCCAACAAATATGTTAGAACTTAACAAAGATGACAGAAAACAGCCTTTAAGGGTCACACAAATTTTAAGCATGCCATAAGTCGCAAGAGGGTGAATTGGAAGAAAAACTTAAAAACTTCAAGCGTATCTAATAAATACAATTTTATTTAGGCGTCAAGAAACGAACGCAGAAAATTTATCGAGATTGAAGCAGCAACGTCAAAATTGACAACTAAAGAGTCCATTATACGTGAGAGATCAGCTTTTCATTGTACCCTCACAGCAATCTCTGAAATCTTTAAAGATCCTACTTCAGATTTTTTAGTGAGTAGAAAATGTATTTGTGTTTTTGTGGCAATAAAAATGTAGGGTTTAAGGTCCAGGACTTTGTTGCTCTGGAGCCGTACCATATAATTTTTTTCAGCTTCGCGGGCCTATGTTATAACATAGGCCGATGTACAGAAAAATAGTTATATGGTACGTACCCAGGTAATAAAGTTGTGAGATATGAGAAAAAAAATTTTTTTTTAATACAAATTTTTTGGGGGTTTAAAATCATAACAGCTTTAAAAAATAGCCGTTTTCGTAAATTATACGGGAGAAACTGTAAATCAACGGCTTTTTATAGCCACTGATTATTTTATGGCATAAAGAACGCACGGTACTTTTCTGCATAATTCTTTTTTTTAATTTTTACACATCATTTGACCAAATAAACTATATGGATTCCGAAAAAATGTGTTTTTAATAAGAAGATTTTTGTTCTGAGATGTATCAGGAATATGTGTAAAATTTCTAACTTCAAATGTTTCACATTATATGTCAACACACTACGGTGTTTTATTTAGTAAGTCTCGGGCGAAGCCAAGACGGGGGGCTGCTAGTCATTAATAAATGCACTACTATACGAAGGATTTAGACCAAAATTATCGAAATGCAACTTTGCACAAGACTCTCTGAAATACTTAGGTCATATTATCAAACATGATTCAGTCACTCCCTTAAAAGATAATCTAATAGCAATAAACAATTTCTCAACACCAAAAACACAAAAATAAGTTAGACAATTCATTGGAAAAATTTAATTTTTATAACAAGTACATCCCTAACTTTTTAATAACATTAGATGCCGTATATAATTTACTTAGAAAAAATACGAAATTCTTTTGGGATTAAAAATGTAAAGATACATTTGAGAAAATGAAAATGTTATTGTGTTCAAAACCTATACTGTCGATTTTTGAACCTAATTAACCAATATATATATATATATATTTATACACCGATTCCAGTTTGCTAGGTATTGGAGCCGTTCTTAAACAATAGAGATTAAATAATGGAGAAGAAAAACCAGTGTCATTTTTTTCCAGAAAATTAAACGAAAGCCAAAAAAAAAGAAAAGCTATTTACTTGGAATGCCTGGCCATCAGAGATACAATAAAGTATTGGCACCATTGGTTAGCTGACAAATTATTAACGGTTTACTCAGATCACAAACCGTTGGAAAAATTAAATATAAAAGTAAGAACTGATGAAGAATCAGGTGGTTTGTCACAGTATAACTTTAAAATAATATATCCACCCGAAAATCAAAATACAGAAGCAGATACATTAAGCAGAAATCCAGTACTAGAACCAAATACATATGAAGAAAATTATATCAAAACAGTTAATCTAATAAAATTAGAAGAAATCAAAACCGACCAATTTCATAATAAAAATATACAAGATAATAAAAAAAAATTATTTAAAAAAAAATGAGATACATGACAAAAAAATAAAAACAAGAGATAAAATTTTACTGTCGGAAAATCTGAGTATAAAACTAATAAAGGATGTTCATGCTAGATATTGTCATTTAGGAATAAAACAAATGGAAAATAAGATCAAACCATACTATACAGCAAAAAATTTTACAGATAACATTAAAAAGTTGTGCAACAGTTGTGACATTTGCATTAAAAACAAATCAAGGAAACAATTGAAGATAGGATTAATGTCACACTTACACTTGGGACCAGCTACTCACCCGTTTCTAATTGTATCAATAGATACAATCGGAGGTTTTAGAGGTATACGTTAAAAAAAAGATACCTACATCTGCTTGTAGATCATTTTTCAAGGTAAGCATACATTTGAACATCAAAAACCCAATCCGCAAACGATTATATTAAACTAATGAAACAAATACCACAAAATGAAAAAATAAGAATGGTCTTATCAGATTAGTACCCTGGGATAAACTAAAGAGATTTTAAACAATTTTTAAATCAAGAAAATGTACCAATAATATTTACAGCAGTTGATGCACCTTTCTCAAACGGCTTAAATGAAAGGTTACATCAAACACTCATCAATAGAATTCGGTGCAGAATAAACGAAGAAAAAAATAAAAGAGCGTGGACTAGCATAGCACACAAATGTACAAAAATATATAATGAAACCGAACACACGGTAACAACATTCGCGCCCAAGTACCTGCTAGAAGGAAAAGACATAAACATTCTATCGGAAGAATTACGACAAAAAAAAACAATAGAAGACCTATATAAAGATAGGAAAACAGCTTTTGAAAAAACATTAAAGTCTCACAACTACAACAAAAAAGTTTTTGACAAACACAGAATAGAATATAATTTAAGTATTAATGATCTGGACTATATAGAAAATGGTAATAAACTAAATAGAAGAAAAACAGAGGAACTAAAAATTGGCCCATTTACAATTATAGATAACATATCAAATATCATTTTTAAAATAGACACAGGTCACAAAAAAACAGAATCAAATTTGTTTTCTATACCAAAACTAATACCATATGTCAATTGACAATATTTTACCCCGTCATTATTGTACTCCGGGGGAGGGGAGATGTAAAAGAAATAGTACGAATCACCTAATTTCTTTAAAAACTTATTTTGAACTGGATTAATTGCGCATGCCCGTGAAACAAGATAACGTGAAGAGATGTAAAAGCCACGTACACGGTATAATCAGTTTGCCATTGATCGTTTTAAAGTGTACATCTCTACAATAACTAATGTGAAATAATAGCTTTTAATGTTGTTTCTTATTTTAGAGGTAAGCGTATAATATTAATAAAACTATGTAAATATGTAAGTTAAGTAAATAATAAATATCTTCTTTTACAGTGACACTCATTATAGTTATAATTTCCTTAGTAAATAGAGAATAGAAAGATAAGCATATTACACATATATGGACAGTTAAAAGATTTCGTAATTTGAAAAGCCATATTCAGTTATTTTAGCGTTTTAAGCCAACCGTAAAAATTAGAGATATACGTTATCTAAGTCTTGATTCAACGCCTAATCAGTATACGTTGCTACATGATTTGTTCATTTATTTGAAAAATTTATACTATTGCGAAGATTATGCTCCTTCGCTAGGCAGACATCAGTTTCCTAATCGAATACCTTTAATTGTCCTTATTTGTTACAAGCAAAACGATTTATTATAAAATGCTCCAGTAGATGTGAGGTCAGAATTCGACTCGCATAAAAATTTTTCAGCCAATGTGTCGGGTAATTGCTTTATTTTGCATGACCGTATGGTTGAAAATATGTCCAATAAATGGGATTCAAGAAACATGTGTACAGATGTATGAAGTGAATTCATGGCTCTACTAGCATCAATTCATTTTTAATTATCATGGATAAAGACCAGAGAAATAGCTAGAGTTAAGAAAAAGGAGGAAACGAATGGTGACGAGAAAAGGGGAAGTAATGTATAAAGAAAAACAAGAAGAAAAACATAGTAGTTAATAGAATCCGTAAGGAAATGAAAGATAAATACTGTAAAATTTTTTAAAAAATTTATTTGTTTAGTAAGATTTACTTTTATTAATAAGTCGCATAAATCGTGTCTGAGCAATTTTACAACTAATGTTCAGTATCTAAAAACTAAGCATGGTATTGATAGAAACAAGAAATCTTGGCTGAAAACCGTCGTCAATAAGTAATTAACTAATAAACGTTTTGGTCGTTAAAATAAATGTTTTAAAGAAAAAAAATCCAACTAAATTTAATATTTCTATGGGTAAAAATGTAGTCTTTTGTGGACATAAAAGGTTTTGAAAATTCGGGTAATTTCTGTTTAAAGTATCCTTTACCTAGCGAAAATGACCACATTACTATAAACATAAAAGTGTATACCTTGAACTGTGCTGTCATAGATGGACCCGAAACTTAAAAATGATTGAGGATATGGAGAGAGGAAATATTTTCCGAGATTTTCCAAGGGAATTTGGAAAACGCTACTAAGATACATATAATTGAAGATTAGAAAAAAAGTGGCTTTAAATATTTTGTTTTAAAGTCATTGACATAACAGGTTATTCACCGTTTGAACTGATAAACGTGATGACCTTTTGTGTTCATCACAACAGCGCCTATAAATCCATGTGTGCTTTGCATAATGTAAAGTGAATGAAAAAAGTTTTACTGTAATATGAAATGAGTTGATATTGACATTGATGACCATAATACTATAACACGGTGATAATGTATTGTATTAAATGGTATTTTCAGATTAAGATGTTTTACAGAATCATTTTAAAAATCTTTTGTATTTTGTGAATCGAGCTTGGTTCGCTTTTTTTTTAAATTTAAACTAATAAAACCAAGTAAAACAAAAAAATTTTAACCATTGTTTACCAGCCACTTCACATTTTACACTTTTTTGCAATGCGTTCACTTACGCAAAAAAAAACTTTATATGCAGATAACTACCATGTGCACGAGTTGAACTCGATTTTACACATTTAAATAGCACGCAAAAATCAGCGCTGTAAACGACTTATGCACATTGCAGCATAAGCAAACTCAAGCACCGTTGCAAGTCAGCAGGATAGGAGGTGTACTCAGGGCTGCTGGTGACAAATGCACATTGTAGCAATCATAATTTCAAACAGCGTGCCTAAACTCAAGTAGAACTGTAGGTGGCGCACGTAACCTCAATCAGTGCACACAGAAAGAATGGGAAGAGCCACAGCTGTTTTTTGCCCGTTGTTTGTACAAAGAACTATTTCATTCGAAAAGAGAGGACTTTTTACAATTGAGAGGTAGTGGACTGGAATCACCATAGCTAATCTACTATTAAGAATGTAAGCAATGTGAAAATAAACCATGCCAAGATCTTAGATAGCACGTCACATGCGTGCATAACGTACCATATGTGAGAATGTAGTTACTATGTACAATATAATACCAATAAGTTTTGAATGACTGAAAATTCAAGAACTTGAACAAAAAGAGTAACAAGATTATTCTTCTATTTATTTATCTAGTCTATGATTGAGCCCTGGCTCATTTTCACATTGTTTATATATTCCTTTCATTGCGATTTTTCTCTATACTGCACTATATTGATTTTTTAGACGCATGAAAAGAAAGAGCATGAAGAGCAAGTATCAATCATTTCAGTCTCCGGCTAAGATCACTAACGTACCGTACTGATGAGCTCAACTAGTGGTCGGAAACAAAGCACGTTTGATCTCTTACCTTCAAATCCTTCAAATTTTTGTTGTTCTTTATTGCCCGTGCATAATAAGATGTTGTATACATGCTTGTATAATGTATCATATGTAAAAGTATAGTAAATATGAACCCTATTAGTATTATTAATTTTCAACATCTATACATTTAAAAGCTTAAATAAAAAGGTTACAACATTACTTTACTATACACTTACTATGTATACTGAAAGAAAGGGCTAGAAATTAATGAAAAACTGCTTGTATCAAGTATTGTTTGTTTACTATTAAATGAATAATTAACATACTGTCAATAAAATATATTGTAAAACGTCATAAAAATCTATGCATAATACATGTTAAAAAATTTACTTAACTTTAAGTTTTTGACGTATTGTTGTATTTAATTTAGAAAAATCTCAAGTCAATATATAACTTTCTGGATGAATCACGTACATCAACATGTTGTTTCTTATTTTAGAGGTAAGCGTATAATATTAATAAAACTATGTAAATATGTAAGTAAAGTAAATAATAAATACCTTGTTTTACAGTGAAACTCAGTATGGTTATTATTTCCAAATTATACAGCAAATAAAATAGATAGAGAAAAATTACAAACAACAAGTGATTTATTGAATGATATCAGAGGCTTTGAACATTTAATGCGCAAAACAAACTCAACAGAAAAATATGATAATAACACAAACTCCAAAAACAGTTATAAAGAATATAAACAACTATGTAAAATATGTAAAAAGGAAAATAAAGAAAAAAGATTCCACCCTGAATCTATATCCTGGTTTAAAAACAAACAGGAGGACAAACAAAAGAATATTCATTAAGTCATGCAGAATAACCTAATTGAAACAGAATTTGTGGAAATGATTCTAAAAAACTAANTCTTTCAATGAAACCACAAGCTGTTTTTTTTTAATAAGAAAGAAGAGATCGAATATGCAATGAAGTATTTGTAGTAAATTCATGCCAACCAAACAGTTGCTTACTACAATAAATGTCTTTAATTCAAAAAGCACTTGCATCACGAATGAAACAATTTTATGATAATAAAATACAAGGAAATTAATTGTTATATTCATATAGTTTTATATGACTAAACATATGTTTGATGAAAAAAAATAAGACTACTTTAAACTCAAAGTCAAATGAATTGTTTATTTCCTTTCAGCAAATTATGTATAATCACAGATGTGTAAATAAGTTGTTGGATATTTTTCCCAGAAATATAACAGCTCTCCATCTCTTTCTGGTGCTAAGCATCTTAGAAAAGATACGTTTTCGAAAGTGGGTGCCACAATGAGCCTGTCTGCCAGCTGTTCCACAGTATCATCGAACACAACGCAGTAGCATATGTGGTGCATGCTATTACTACCACATGGAAAAGATAAGTATAAAGCTATAAGACTGGCCATGCCCGGAGAGAAACTGGTTCAAAAAGTTATTAACCTTTCCACGTCCTCTCCACCCATAGTTGCAGGTCTGGTTTCAGTCAGTGAGTTCATTTATCCACACCAGCCTGATCCCACTCTTAATGCAACATCGTCAACGATTTCTCCTGCCTGCTGCTATCATTTTCATCTGTGGTGACCATAAATTTTTTCTATTGCCCTAGCGCAGACAACAGGACGGGAATCATTTGTGCAATCACCATAACGGCAATAAAGAATATTGTGCAGTAGTTATACGCTATTTATAAGGGTACAATGTGCTACACCAAAGTGAAGCACTCTTTGATAAGTTTGTGATAGCATTGATTCTTGCTCACTTTATCGCCCTCGTGGTAGCCTTTTTTGCTTCTCTCAACGTAACAAGAGCTATTTTCAAGTCTTCACGACTTCGGTATCGTTGTGCAATGTTGCGTAGTAAGTAGTAGTGGTAGGAATAAATGTAGTGCTAATAGTAGTGGTAGTAGTAGTAGTAGTAGTAGTAGTAGTAGTAGTAGTAGTAGTAGTAGTAGTAGTAGTAGTAGTAGTAGTAGTAGTAGTAGTAGTAGTAGTAGTAGTAGTAGTAGTGGTAGTGGTAGTGGTAGTGGTAGTAGTAGTGGTAGTAGTGGTAGTAGTAGTAGTAGTAGTAGTAGTAGTAGTAGTAGTAGTAGTAGTAGTAGTAGTAGTAGTAGTAGTAGTAGTAGTAGTAGTAGTAGTATTAGTAGTAGTAGTAGTAGTAGTAGTAGTAGTAGTAGTAGTAGTAGTAGTATTAGTAGTAGTAGTAGTAGTAGTAGTAGTAGTAGTAGTTGTAGAAGTGCTTTTTTTGTGGAGAGAGGGAAAATGCATTAAGGCACACCTGAGGGACAGCGGTAGTGTGGGACTCGGTGGATTTTTTTTATTAGACCACCCATATCCACTAAACCCCCCCCCCCATGCCGCGTGGCTTTTGATCCACCCCGGAACCGCGTTAGCATTACGTTGGAAAAAAGCCACCAGGGAGAACATTGTATCTCACAACATTAGTGAGCAAACTCGCCACTTGTTGCTAGAGGTGCCAATCCTGTCGAGTCCTGTAAAAGACTCAGAATCCTTAAAGACTGGCACCTATGTCTAGCGCATCTTTGTAGGCTGCTTTCTTACTTTCAAGCCATTCTCATCACTGGCGGCCTACTCAGAGACCCATACTTCCTGCACGGTAGCACTGTCCTCTTCTTTCTTACGCCAAATGACAGATCTGACAAAGCCACCCGCTGCCCGCCATCTCTCTTTATTGCATAGCATCTCAGAAATGAGGGTTTCAGGAGTGACTGCCACGCCAAGCCCGTCCATCAGCTGCTGGCACTCACAGGACCATCTCACACACGAAAAACGTATTTTCGACGGTATCATCTAACGCTGAGCAGTAAGAGCATCTGGGTGATGCTATCACCGCCATGTCATAAAGATATGCATTAAACGCGCCATGCCTGAAGAGGAACTGGGTGAAATAGTAATTTACCTCTCCATGTCCTCTCTTCAGCTATGGCCATAGGTGCAGAATCAACCGTTAGGTCCACCTACCCACACCAGATCGACTCCATTCCTGTTGCGACGTCGTCAACTTTTTCTCCCGCCAGTCGCTATCACTTTCGTCGCCGGAGCCCAGGAACCTCCTTCACCGCTCTAACGCAAGCAACACAACAGGAATTGTTCGTGCTATTACCATAGCGGCAGCGGAAGATACCGTTCGATAGGCGCAGCAATCCGATGCGCTGGTGCTGAAGTGAGGTGCTCCCCGATATCTTCTCGCTAGCGCGTCCGTCCATACCTTCGTGCCGTACAATACATCGTTCCAGAAATCTTAGTGGAAATCCTAGCGGCTTTGTCAGCTACCCTCCTGATGTTCTCCCAGAAGGTGAGCCGTGAATCGATCCACACTCCTAGGTAGTGCACTACCGGACTCGCGCAGAGACACCTCACCCGAAACGTTCAGGCGGAAGTCCCCCTCTGAAGTATTTCTGCCTGGAGAGAACGAACATCTCCGTCTATTTAATCGCAAGCTCGAGACTGTAATTGTAAAGCCACTTTGATACTGCCGCGACTGCCCATCGTATTTTGTGCTTGGCCTTCTCTCGGGATCTCGCTATGACGTGAAGTGCTCTGTCATCAGCAAAGCCCGTCAGCTTGACCCGCGGGGAATTTCAAGGCGCAAAAGTTCGTGATAAGCCAAGTTCTAGAGGTCAGGTCCAAGGGCAAATCCCTGCGCGATCCCTGACGTCAGACGCCTCTCTCTCAGTCCGTCTTTTGTAACGTATCGGAGTACTTAGTGAGGAGTATGAGGTTGTCCGGTACATTCCAGCGCCTTAAGGCCCTCATTATATTGGATCGTTTTACTAAGTAAAAGGCAATCTTGACGTCAAGCATCGCCAGAGCAAAGACGCTCCTTGTCTTATGAAAGGGTTTCCATGCCTCCTTAACCAACTCAAAAACCTCAGCCACAGCCGTAACCGTTGAACGCGCCTTTCAGAACCCAGACTACTTTTCCGAGAGTCTGACTTCTCCTCTTAAACGAGTTTTTATGAGCCTTTGAAGCATTTTTTTACAACTGTCCAACATACCTAAGGGTCGGAATGACGACGGGACCAGGGGGGGAAGATTGGCCCTCGTCCAAAAGAACAAGCATTTGAATCATCAAACGCTCACTGAACTGTCCAGCGCACAAGCACGCATTTAACATATCCAGCAAAACGTTTGGTTTCTCCACAGCTGTGATCTTAAGGACCTCGGACGGCACCTCGTCCAAGCCAGAAGCCTTCCACCCCAGCGTGTCCAATACCACTGACCTCAATCCATAGGAGGCTCTTGGCCTGTACTAATGTCCTCCCACCTCCTATCAAGATGCTCCAGAAAAAGGCAGGAGACCACCCTTTTCAAAAAGAAGGGTTTTATCGGTGGCGTTGGGTCCGAGTCACGTGGTCTTTTTAACGCGATCTGGTAGCCCAGGCCCCAGGTATCTCAATCTACCTCAACGATGAAATCATGCAAGCATCAGTTCTTACTCATCTTGATCGCTCTAATCAAGGCCATTTTTGCATCCCTGTACGTGGCAACAGGTACCTTGGCGTCTTCGCCAGTTCTGTGTCACTGTGTAAGACATCGTAGGTGCTGCGCCTTCCCAAGTTGCGATTTCTTGGGTCCACTGGTAGCATGAACGTCGATCTTTCTGGCAGACCTTTTGGGCACACACGCATCGTACCATTCCTCGACCTCTGCTTTACTTGTGATCTTGTTGAAATGAACAAAAGGGGGCGTACTTACCATAGCTTTCTGCAGCAAATTTTAATTAAGTTTTGCCACATTCCACCTAGTAACGGGCCTTCAAAATACCTTACGCGAGCTTTCTTCACGGTTCTCGTATAATATGAAGCTGACTTACTAATGATAACTAGCTGTGTCATTCTCCAGTCTGCCAGTCAGACACCCGCACGGCCATTTGTGACGACACCAGCGTAAGATCGATGATCTGGTTACCTGGCCACCTGAACGTTGCTGAACTACCAGAGTTCATGACGATGAGATCTAGCCTTGCAGGCATCTCTACCACCGCCCGCCCCCTGAAGTCAGTTCTTGGCGACCCACAAGCGATGGCCTTGGAGTTGAAGTCACATAGTATAGCAACTTACATAGTATATTCTAGCACACCTGATCTACACGAAACCGTCTCTGCCTCCACTGTCAGATATGAAGAGCCTGTCACTACGGCTCAGGATGGTCGTGAATTTTGTCCTGTTGCAGTACCACCCTCAGCCCAGTAACATGCAGGATGGCTCATTTATAAATACCAAGTCCACATTCCAAACACGTGAAAGCTAGTCCAGCATACTGTGTGCGAGTACGGTCTTATCAAGGTTTACATGCAGGATCACCGCCATTTTCGCTGAACTTCTCCTGCAAACACCCGCATCGCTTAATACCCGGCACTCCCAGCGACGGGCCTGGTGTCCGGTTCTGGGACGATACATTCACACAGGTAACAGCTCACTTCTATTTTTGAACAATTACGTGCTACGTGACCCCTTTCACCACACCTTCAGCACGTCCTAGTCCCGTTAGGCCCACCACACTGCCTGGCAATGTGGCCGAAGCCCAGGCACTTTAGGCAGCACTCAGTTTTATATTTAAGCCGCATCCTGCATGTCACCCAGCCCAGCCTTATGTGATCCATCTCATTCAGAAATAACGTCTCTAATTTTGTATGTCAAGCGTGGGGCAAGAGTCCTCACGCCACCAGTGTCCACCACAGCGTTTTCAAGCGCATCGGGAAATGCATCACGGTAGTCGGACGTGGTGTCTCTCAGCTTGATATAAACACTATCTATTCTCGTCTCTCTGATTGACCCCACGCTCGTCCCAAGCTCGACCACATTGACCCTCTTCATCAGGGCCAGGACTTCGGCATACTTCTTACCTTCTGCTGGCTTTACAATTATCACCTCGGGCCTGGCCCTCTCACGTCTTCCCTCGGGGACCTTTGAAGGCTGAGCTTTTGTCTTTGAGGGCTTATCTTTCCTTACCTTTTCCTTGACTGATACTTTAGATCTTTTATGGTCCTTGTCATGTTAAGGTGCTTAACCATAAGCGCCTTGAGGTCATTCATCGCTCTCAGGAGGACTTTGAGCACGATATCGGCACTTTTTCAAAACTCAACCTCTGGGTCAAGCTTGGATCCTCCACCAAGGTTAGGATCAGGTGACTTTGCTGCAGAGTCAGCCCTCTCTCGTTCCAGTTCTGCCATTATTCTCCTTACTATAAGAGTAACGTCTTTGTTCCCACCCCCCCCCCCCCCCCC